>JARKHS020029075.1:0-320210 GCA_030143305.2 Amblyomma americanum | reverse complement strand
GGTCACAGCAGGTAAGTCGCCGCAGTCGATCACGCCTAGTGTAAAACTGCAACACACTCTCGCGCTGTGCATTTTACGTCGTCACATTCATCAACTAGTACTACTACCGAAGTAATATCGTCGCCAGACGTGCCGACGACCCAGCAAATAAAAACCATGAGCTAACCATGCTAAACACATGCTTTCGCACGTCCACTCGGTTTACCCACGTTAAAACTCTACCACTTTTTTAAAATGCTTCTCGAGTTGAAGAAGCCAGCAAGGGGTGGCTGCGCCGCTAAATCTTAAGCACGTGCTTAGCTGTCAGCGGGTCTCTTTAATTTACCGCGCTCGGGCAGCCCGCTAGCTGGCAGAAAGTTCGCCCCTGACAGGAAAGCTCATCACGGTCACCCGGGCTGGCGGCCACCGAAATAAGCTTTCCGATAATCACGGCTGCACGGACCACGGAGGACAGATGCTCTCCATAGCTTCGCGTTGTGCTGCACGCGTACGGCAGAAATAGGCTGCTTGAGATCGAAAACAACGATCTGAAGTTATTGAGAGTTGCCGCAGACTGCAGAACTAACAGGTGATCGTGCTCGCATTTGTACACATCGGCGACGACAACGCTAATGTGTGCCTTCGGTGCACAGACGTGCTGTGTAAGCTTGGAGAAATCCTCAAAAGCATGCGATGAGCAATCGTAATATTGTCACCGCTTGCTTGACGTAGAAGACGACGGCGAGCACAGCTGGTGATAGCCGGAGCACAAGAACTCACGAACCAGAACACAGGTCCGCCAGCAGCAGCGTCGTCTGCGGCAGGCGGCAACTTTCTCTTCGCTACACTGCCTCCCCCTATAAAGAAGCATCGTCTCGATGCTAACCCGAGAGCAAAAGTCACGCGGCGGAAAACCCCACAGGGGCCCAGAAATCTTGCTGGCCGATGTAGAAGGCAGTGGAAAATGCAGGCGATTACCTCGTGTATTACGCCTTAAGCCGGACAACGTGCACAATTTCAGGGCGGGAGGAACGGCGAGACGACGGTCGCAGTCCTTCGGGCAGCACCTCGTAGTTCAGCTCACCGATGCGGCGAAGAACCGTATACGGGCCAAAGTAGCGCTTCATGAGCTTCTCGGAGAGACCTCGACGCCGTACCGGCGTCCACACCCATACCTTGTCAGCGAGGTAAAAATGGACATCACGTCGACGGAGATCGTACCCACGAGCATCTGTATGCTGTTGGTGCTGGAGGCGGAGTCGAGCGAGTTGCCGAGCTTCCTCCGCGCGCTCGCAGACTAGACGGGCATCATCGACTACGTCGACAGACGGCTCGTGTGGCAACATAGTGTCAAGCATCGTGGTGACCTGTCTGCCATGCACCAGCTGGAAATGGGACATACCTGTCGTCTCCTGGACTGCGGTATTATACGCGAAGGTAACGTAGGGTAGTACCTCGTCCCAACTGCGATGGGCGACGTCCACATACATGGCGATCATGTCAGCCATCGTCTTGTTCAGCCTCTCCGTCAACCCATTGGTTTGTGGGTGGTACGCCGTAGTTCGGCGGTGGCTGGTGCAGCTGAGACGGAGGATCTCCTGTGTGAGCTGTGCCAGAAACGCGGCACCCCGGTCAGTGACCAAAACGGCAGGGGCACCATGACGGAGCACAATGCACTCAATAAAAAACTGGGCGGTCTCAGCAGCCGTCGCAGAAGGAAGTGCTCGGGACTCGGCGTATCTGGTTAGGTAGTCGGTGGCTATGATAATGTACATGTTACCCGATTTCGACGTTGGAAATGGGCCGAGAAAATCCATTCCGATTGTGTGGAACGGAGCGTGCGGTAGTTCTAGCGGCTGGAGAAGACCAGCTGGTCGTGTAGAAGGTCTTTTCCGCCTTTTACACTTTCGACAAGTTTTGACGTAGTGACGGACGTACTTGGGAAGTTGCGGCCAATAATACTTCTCTCGAATACGTGCAAGTGTTCGGCTGTAGCCAAGGTGACCAGCAGTAGGATCATCGTGACAAGCTTCAGCCACCTCGTCGCACAAGTCTTCTGGCACAACAAGGAGCCATGACCTCGGGCTGCTGTCGAAGTTCTGCTTGTACAATACTCCGTGCAGAATCCGGAACGTCGGCAGGGGGAGGAAGTGTAGCGAAGAGGAAGTTGAAGTGCGATTGCCGCGTGCCGAGGACGACGCTGCTGCTGGCGGACCTGTGTTCTGGTTCGTGTGTTCTTGTGCTCCGGCTATCACCAGCTGTGCTCGATGTTGGTAGCTTCAGCGACGAATTCGGCTACTGTGGTAGGAGGATTGCGGACGAGGCCTCCAAAGATGTCACTCCGGATACCCCTCATCAAGGACCGCACCTTCTTCTCTTCAGTAGCCCGAGGGTCAGAGCGGGCACTCAGACGCAGTACGTCTTCGACGAAACTTCTCACGCTCTCGGTGGGAGCCTGGATACGAGCGTGGAGCAGATCTTCAGCATGCTGTCGTCGGTGCTGGTTTGCAAATGTGCGTACCAGTTCGCTCTTGCATGTCTCCCATGATGTTAGCGACGCCTCGTGGTTTTCGAACCAGTATTTCGCTGTGGCATCTAAGGAGAAGTACAGGTTCTGCAGATATTGGTCGGGTGTCTACCCATTATGTCGAGCTACCCGTTCATAGTGCTGGACCCAGTCTTCAACATCATCAAGTCCATCGCCACGGAATGGAGTGACAGATCTTGGGGTGACAGGCACGTAGCCGATCCTCGGCGCAATCGCGGGGTCGGTTTGTTGTAACTGGGACGGCATGGTGGCGTTGGTCGTCCTAGATGTCCTCGATCCCGCGGGCAAGAGTCCGAATTCCGGCGCTTTGCCTTGCTGCCGTCGGCTAGCGCGAGTCTCTGTTTCTCCCGAGGGCTCCAGGAAAACCCGACGGCCGGGACTTAGTACCGGGCTCGAATTGTGAGGCGGGGTGCGTGGCATGAGATGCATACCCAGCAGCTCCACCAAATGTCACGGCTCGCTTGACGTAGAGGCCGGCGGCGAGCACAGCTGGTGATAGCCGGAGCACAAGAACACACGAACCAGAACACAGGTCCGCCAGCAGCAGCGTCGTCTGCGGCACGCGGCAATCGCACTTCAACTTTCTCGTCGCTACAATATAACGTCTTTCAGTTAACACCACATCGGAAGGAAAAACTGCCCGTGCGTTGCTCATCAGACGACACATCGCACTCTCGGATTATCGCGTGTTTGTTTGCTACACAGTAAGTATGACTGGTATGACTGCAGTCGACGATCGACACTGCATGGCTATTGACTCTGCGCTGTGGTCGTTGCGATTTCTACGTTCGTGAACTCCTGAGGGCTGTAATAGTAAAATAATCGGGATACGTTCCGTTCAAATGCAGTCTGTCGGCCGCCGGCCAGGAATGAACGCATAATCTCGACAAAAGCGGTAAGCTAAATGAACGTTCATCTAGAACAAGCGGGTGTAGTGTACAAATTTAACCGCGTATCGTATCTGTAATGCTACAGCTTTACCCCAGAGGACTGGCACTGGAATGAAAGGCGCGCTGCAATCCGGCCTTGCGTGTCGGCGCCTCACGTACCGCGTGTACATGCATGATTATCCGCGCTGGGGAAATCCTTTTTATCTCTTTAATGAGCCAACCGCGAGGAGATGCATGCGTAGCGGTACTTCCCAGATATTTTAAGCATTTGTGGCAGAAGGCTTGAGCATCAAGCTGTACGACAGTTGGCGACGACAGAATCAGCACTCGCCTAGATCGACAACCGTAAGTGACAACTGTGTGGCCTCATATACGCGCGCGCAGAGATGCATTGAGCAGTGCTGCTCGTGAAGGCTTTTAATAAAGGACATGTTTCAATCAATCAAGCGTTTCACAAACCATATCCGCCTTTCAATTGCGCAGAACGCAATGAAGACCATACGCTCCATTTGTATCGCGCTCAACACCTCACCAAACACGTTCAGCACATGGCATATATGCGCGCGTCTGAGAGCGTACTCAGAGCTGGAATCTGCGGCCGCTCTCGTGAAAGGCCTCGAACGCCATCGCAATATCAGCGGGCGCACGAAATTATATATTTTGTGAATCACAACTATATGCGATCGTAATATGAAGCGAGCATTTGTGCTTGCGAGGTGGCGAGACGATCTGCGATCACACAGACGTACGCAAAACAAATATATAAACAACGATAACTATCGCAAAAGGCACCATTGCAGGCGACACAGGCGATATGCACCGTGGTCTACTCGAAACAAGCGCCTGCATCGCGCAAAACATCACACGAAGAATTACCGCGGTCCTAGTCCATTTAAAAATGGCGGCGCGCGCTTCCCGCTACCATACCACCTCTCCGTCGTCTGGTAGTTGCCCGAGCGCTGCCAGCGCAAAATCGTCCTTGAGTCTGGCTGCAGTCCGACACCGCCCAGCCAGAGAAAAACGAACGCGTTCTGGGCAGCCACCGGAAGTGCGCAGAGCAGCCCGCGAAAATCTAGCGCCTGGCTCGGCGCTCTGGCAGCCAGAGCGCAAATCCGGAGAGCAGAATCCGGAGAGTGACTGCAATCCGGAGAGCAGAAAGACCGCAGAAATGGCGTCTAAACAAAACTCTTTACTTGGGCTGACTTGCGCCCACAATGGATTGAATCACGCACAGCAACAAGCGTGCTCGGCGGTCGTCGAACAGAATGCCCGCCGCTTTCGGCCGTGCTCAATTTAGAGCTGATAGCGAACTTTCTAGATAAAGCGCGCAAAGTAAATTACTAAAACATTCTGGAACAACGTGGAATCGGCTCCGCCTGAAAGCGATCAATCGAGATAAATTTGGTCGCGTCTTGCATCGGAAACGAAGCGATAAAGCGGTGTGTCGGCAGCTTTGTAGAATGAACAAACAAACACTACAGAGATTCGCGGCAATATATAGAAGCACACTCTCATGAACATATTAATGCACCTTAAGGCACTGCGTATACTCATTAAAATCCTCGCACCATTTTCGTTATTTTGGCTGCATTTAGTGCGAAAACACGCCACGAAGCAGAGCAGGGCCTTGCGATGATGCAGTTCAATCAGCGATGTGAAGTACAAAGAAATTTGTCGAATAAGCGATATTAACACAGCGACTGTCATGAAGCAAACGAGCAAGCAAGTTGGAAAAAAAGCAGCAGACGACTTTCCCATGATCCTTCGCGTTTACCAGCGTTGACCACTACTTTACTTTGGAAACGGCTGGAAACACACTTCGCCCATTACTTCACAACATGCCGCTTCATGTCTCGCTGTTTGGTAACTTTGCGCAATCCATTTCGCTAACTCCTCAGCTTAGTAGCGAGGCTCTAAACCTTAGCATTATTTAAAACGTAATTTTCATGGCGAGCGCCTATCCTTGCGCCATGCAGCGGTCAGCACAAGCAACGAAACATACCGACCAAACGCGGCGCGAAAGCGAGTCCTGGCAAGTTCTACGAATTAACGGTGAGTCATGTCAGTCCCGTGTTCACATTTCTTAAAAACACTTGTTTATTAACTGTGTGCACGTCACTGATGGTCACTGTATTGCGCTTTAGGCGAAGAGCAAACAGCGGATATTGTAGATGGCGAAGAACGTATGACATGCGGTTGCAAATTCACAGCTGGGGTCGATGTCTAAAGTATGGCTCATTGTTCCGTTTTCTAGAGCACTATATCGTGGCTTAGTCGTGAATCGGTTGCTACGTGGTTGACGGATTTCTGAGATCTCAAAAATGTTTTGACAGATTTCTGAAGAAATATCAGAAATTTTGTCTCGTAATTTAATCTTGCGTGTCGTAGGCATGACCTGCCGTTGGAAAACAGCTATGGATATTTCTCTATCCTTGAGGCAGGTGGTTCATAGACTGTGGAGAGTTCGCGACCCTAGGGAATGTTGTTTTTAAATTGTCGGGACAGCCTGCTCGAGATCCTTTCGTCAGCTATGCCCAGTACTGCGAGTAGGTGCTGGTAGGTGCCTCACATTCCATTGCCAAATATGGCGGCAGCCTTCGGACGCTTTCCTCGTCTGTCTTACCGCCTTTTTGTGACATGTTCAGCATTAAGTTGTATCTGCCCTTGGAAAATGAAATGTTGCCTTGTTGGCGGCGACAAAACTTTCGGGAGCTGGACAGCGCTTAGCTCAAAGGCAAGACTTGAAATTTGCATGAGCGAAAATGACTGATTAAACAGTACCACTTATATTGTGGACCTTCATCATGAAGACTTTCAAAAATTTTCTCGCCTCAACCGCTTGCTCGTTTGCGGTGAAAGTTTGCAAAGAGCTTGGGTTCTGCGGTTAACTTTTTTCTCGCATTACGTTTACAACGGTTCTTGCCTGGTTCAGCTGCGCATTATGTAAACTCGTAATCGCCTGCGCCCATATGAACTGAAATTCGGCAGCGCCAGGTTCCCGCCGGAGGGCGGTGGGGGCGCCATCTAAGGACCCGCGCACCTTACAAGGCTTCCCTCGGTGCCTTTCGCGTCGTGGCGCTTTCTCCTGCCGACAACAGATTGCGCCACCATAGTCCTTCGACAAAAACCCGGCGTTGGCGGCTAGCGGTTCCTCAATCTCGGCGCAGGCGATTACGGGTTTGCATCATCCGCTGCTGAACAAGACAATTATTGTTGTCAAACTTATCACGTTGCAAAAATTACCGCAATGCACAAACTCTGTGCACAGTTCCACAGTAAACAAGCCCGCGGCTGGGGTGGGAAAATTTTTGTCTTCACAGTAATGATCCCCAATACTGTTGTTATGAGGTCATAGTGCTGACCTGCATTATATTAAGGTACATGATGCCAGCCACTGTTTTTTTCAGTACAAAGCGGCGCCATGGTATTGGAACTGATGTCCATAACGTGAGAATGGAAAATGTTAGGGACAAAAATGCATGAAAAAAGGTTTGAAAAACTTGTGAATTGCATCACTGATAAAAAGGAGCAACAGGAATGTCCTAAAAAAGGGCATTTCTTTGTGATCTGGTATCTACTAATAACAAGGTTTCCTCTTGTATTGTGCATTGTATCATGTAAAGTACTGTATTCACTGCTTGTACGGCTTCATTGTGCACTTTTAATAATACGCACCAAGTGCATTTGCCTTAGTTTTCAGTAGCGTGTTGTGTCCTGTATTGATATTTTTTTCTGTTGGTTGTTTGATTTAAAGTGAGATTTGGTTCTCATGTGGTCAAGCCTTTTCTTGTTACAGATTCCTTCTTTCTTTCATGCTTATTCTGCATATAGAAGTATGTTGTGAGCTTATGGGGTGGTAGTAGTAGTAAATGGTTTATTAAAATAATAAAAGGAAGGAAAAGATTTTTGCTAGCCCCAGCATCTGCCATCAATACTGCAGCACCTGAGCTCGGGCAGCGGAAATTATGGATAGCAGGCAGAATGTAGAAATGAAATGAAAGAGTTGAGGTGACAGGAAGAGATGATGGGGGAGAAGTAATATACAGAAAAACTATTTACACAATGATACATATGTACAGGTTGCGCGCATGATTAGTTCATGATGAAGCATTATGTGGTGCCCCTGTTGCAAAAAATCCCAACAGGGCCTCTAAGGTTCTTCAAATAAGTAAATAAATAAAAAATAGCTAAGTAAGTAAATAAATTTGTAGCCAGCATTTCCACCTTTAATAACTGGTTAAATTTTGTTTCTTTACCGTGGATCACGACATAACTTTTGAAATTTTGTAACTGTCTGGTCGGATTCTGGGAGAACTAATATTGGAAGGAAATACCATCACTAAATGTATTTGTTGGTTTTATGTGTGGCTATTATTTTGTAGGTGCCTGGTTTTTCTTTGGTGACAGTATGGGGTCATCAAAACTATAGGCACTTTCTAATGCAGAAATGAAATTAATGACTGCGTTGACAGTTTTTTTTGGCATCTGCAGCTTTTTGTTCAGGTGCAACAATAGTTGGACTCGGGTTGACCTGAAATACAGAACACCCATGCCTTCACAAGTGTACACAGTATTCATAGTCACGTATAGCACACACTGCATGCATTGCTTTGTCGGTAAGAGGATAGGTAAGCCGTGCTGTCTGGATGGGTTTGGAAGAAGATGGTGAGGAATGTGTAGTAGTAGATGAAGAAGATAGTTTTCACAGAGTACGTGGGCTTCTGTGGGGAGATGCTGAAGGAAGAAAAGGAAAGACATGGCAATTTTTTTTTTAATTAGGCAACTTGTTGTGTACTTTGTCTTCTCTTTATATCTTTGTCTTTATATCTGCTCTCGAGAATTGCATGCTTCTGATGGGGTTGGACTGTAGATTTTGGGGTAATTCGTTCAAGTGGCTTTTGCACGATGGTGGCAGAGTTCAACTGGAAGAGTTGTAGTCGTCAATGTATGGAAGTGTTGTACAAACAACCTGTATGTACCAACAAATGCGGTCAACGAGCCACTGTTGAGCATGGTGAAACTTTTGCAAAATTTGTTTGCTAGAATCCAAGACAAATGAAGCAAAAAGAAAGCTGTTGCACAACCCCTCTGCACACTGCCTACAATAATTAAGCAAATAATGTCCCACATTCTCTGTGCTAAATCGTCATCTGAGGTCCTGAAGACATACTAAAAAGGACCTTCAGAGGAAATTCGAGGGTGTCCTGAGGACATACTGAGGCCGGACAACAGGACTGTGTGAGGACTTGTTGAGGATCAGTAGAGGGCATCCTCAGGACAACAAAATGCTCTCAAAAATTAATCCTCAGAACATCCTAAGGATGTATTTGTGTTGTCTGGGAAAGTTTCATTTACTGTCAACAAATATTCTCTGATTCCTGGTTTTTCCAACTTCTTGATTGTGGTTGCACTAGCAAGAATCGACCTTGAGCGCAAGGAGGCATGCGTACTACAAGTACTGGCATTCGAAATGCTAAAATACCTGTGAATTTTTGTTCTTTCATAGTTACAGGCACAGATATGCAGGCTGAAGTATATATAGACAAATATTGAGTTGTGGGATCATGATTTCATTCATCATCAGTCATTTATTCAACAAAACACACAAATCATACATCAGACTGTGTTGGGTCCATAGCCATAGCTAGTTTGGGCCCATATAGTTACGCACACTTGGCATCACAAATACAAATAGTGCAAATGTGTGGCAGGCATAACACAAAAAATAAAACAAACAAACAGAAGATTCAGAACAGTGCATGTATTTACTACATACTACTAAGAAGAAATCTTTTTATTGAGTTATCAAATTCGTGGATATTTTCACCTCAAGCGGGATATCATTCCAAATTTTTGTACCAGAAAACTGCGGCAGTTGCTGACCATAGATGCTGCGTGTTAAAGGGAGATTGAAGTAGATGGCTAGCAGACCTGGTGTTACTGGTAGGCATAGTAAAAATATGGATCGGGAGTAGTTGGATGTAATGTTGTGCACTATACTTGACACCTTCACTTGAAACAAAAGCCTGAACGGAAGTATTTTAAGTTCTTGATAAAGCGGCGGCCGGCTTGGCTGGTGTCAGTTGGAGAATGTCATAATGCGTATGGCCCGTTTTTGAAGGCGTACAATGGGATCCAAGTAGGTTTTAAACGTAGAGGCCCATGAGTTGCAACAATAAGCGAGGTGACAATGAAATATGGAATAGTGAATGATTTTCAGGACAGTTACATCAAAATGGGCTTTACTTCTGAGTAGAGCATAACATGATGCTAATTTGGAACACACATGTGCAGTGTGGTTTCCAGTTCAGGCTGTAGTCCAAAACAATGCCTAGATATTTTATAGCGTCAACTGCTTCCAGCAGAGAATTTTCAAAATAAATTTTTAGAAAATGCATGTCAATATGCCGGTATGCAGAGCGAAACACTGTGTACTTTGTTTTAGAGATGTTGAGTGTTAAACTATTTACCCTTAACCACAATGACAGGCTTACTAGCTCTTCATTCACGATGTTGCTTATCTGATGCAGCGTTTTCCTAGAAAAAACGAGTGCGGTACTGTAAGCATACAGGACTGTCTTAGATTCCCGCATAATTGAGGGCAACTCATTAATACATAGAGAAAGCAGAATTGGCCCTAGAATGGAACCCTGAGGTACTCCTGTTAGAACTGTTAAGAGTTAAGATGAAAGTTAATTTATACGAGCATACTGTTGACGGTTCTTTATATAGCTAGTGAAAAATCCAAGAGTTCTTCCCCTAAACCCATACTGCTGTAATTTGTCTAACAAATTGAAAGCGCTATGGTATTGAAAGCCTTCTTACGGTCCAAAAATATAACTACTGCCATGTTACCGTTATGTGATGAAGAGCAAATAGTCTGCATAAGTTCCATCACCACATTCGCCGTTGACATTTGAGCTCTGAAACCATGTTGTGAAGCCATAATTATCCCCTTCAGGAGCTGGGTCCACATATGTGGACACGACATAAGCTTCCTCATATTTTCGTATAAAAGGCGAATTTGCACCTTTGAATACCGCGCTCTTAACATTTTGACCCTCCCTGCCATCTCGTGCAGCTACAGTAAAATGCGTTTGTAAAAAAAGAAAAATATGTGCATCACGTCATTCTTTGGCGGGATGGGTAGTTTTCTTTTGTGCATTCTATCTTTACAAATGATTGCAAATGATGCAATTTGGGGCTCGGAATGTGTCGATAGGTTAACGTAGAAAGGGCACGCCAATTTTTATTGTCACAGACGAAGAAAAAGAGCTGCGGTGTACGTTCAGAGTGGCCTGTCCTCATACGTGGACATGGCCTCTTAATGCTGAAAATATCAAAGCGGCGTTTTCTCGCCACAGCGTGCAATTTTTTTGAACACGTACGGCAGGAAATGGGCTTACTGCTTGCGGGCATTGAAAACTAAGCTTGTACAAAGCGAACTTTGGACGATTCTAGCGCTGAAGTGTTTTTCATGAAAATAGCCGGTGTAGAAGCACCTCAAAAGAGGTGCGGCCCACCGAGCAATGAAGACTCACAGATGGTCGCAAAGAAAGAAGCTGAGCCGCTGCCCACATACACAGTGCGCTATGACCTGCGCTTAAAGTCGGGGAGGTTTAGGAGGGTCTTAGGCCAGGGAGGTTTAGGGAGGCTCTTACTGCTCGATAGGGCAGGAATCCCTGTCAGGCCATGCCTTTAGCTCCTGCTTTATTGTGTGTTTGTTACCTGTTTAACAATGAATAAACTTCAAACTTCTAACTTCAAACCTACCAATATTCAAAAATGGATCTGAGCTGTGCTAGACTGTAGAACGCATGAATCAGGAGGAAGATACTATTTCAGTGGCAGTCAGAACATTTTTCTGTATCGTTGTGAAAATTTCGCTGCGACTTTTTTTAAGGCTCATTACATTTTCTATGAAACTCGAGATGGAGAAAAATACAAAGTGCCAGCACTACACAAGGGTGGATAAAAAAGGGGAACCCGCGTACTCACACCATGGTCAGTTTAGGGCTGGCCGCTCAGCTCCAAGGCTACAAAACAACAATCAGCACATTGGTAGAGCGAGGGGACAGTTCGTGTCATGTCTCTGACATAAAGTGAGCAAACAGTGACCTTCAAAAATGACTTCTCATTTTTGTAAAACCATGTGTAAAGCAGGTCGCAAAATGCTCTCTCTCCCCCTTTCCACCTGTGCTGAGATCAATTGAGACCCCTTCGATGCATCCGGACTTGAAGCATTACTTATGATGAAAGCAGCCATTGGCCCCAACTTCTGAACACGTTAATTACACAATGGTGCTGACGTGAAGGCTGCAGATCTAAAAGCCACGTTTGGTGCTCGAAATACCGAATTTTCCTCTGCCTGTTGTCACAGAATGACTTCTTTTATCTGTTTTATAAGTCATGAACTGTAGAGTAATTCCCTGATGCATATATTTTCACAGGTAAATATTTGTTCATGTCTCACGATCAGTTAAGAAAGGCAAGCAAATGTAGCAGTGTTTACGTTGATTTATCAGGTTTACAGCGCTATGTCCACAATGTGGACACGAATAAAATAGGCTTAAATATGAATAGTTCTGCATAATTTTTTGCACATCACTTCTGCTTAGTCTACTGATCGTAATTTATGCAAAAGAAGATTTTTCCTTTCAGCAGGTTTAATTGGCACCTGAAGGGGTTATATTATTTTAAGCAATGATATCGTGTAGCTTCACTGATATTACTTCCTCAAATACAATGCTGACAGTGCTTAACTGGATATGAATTGGTAGCTGCATGAATTGTTATGATCTCAATCATTATAAACTGGGGTAACTTTTGGTAATTTTAAAACATCTTTGTATTCACCCTGTTGCATAGCAAAATTGGACAACTCCGCCATTATCAGTGCCAGAATGTCAACACTGTCCTTGAGAGCCTTTACGCTTTCGCCATCAGATCCTGGAGCTTTACGATTGGCCAGGCTAGAAAATATTGTGGTGATTTCCAAAGAATCTGTGGCATCAAGCTCAAAATTGTATACTACTGTATCAGTAAATGGGATGCCCCTATCTAAGACCAGAGGGCTAGCTAGTTGAGTTCCGATATTCACAAAGTAGCTGTTAAAATTCTCTACTGAACTGGCACCTCCCAAATCGGGAGCTACGGCTTTCTGAGTCAGTTTTCGTATTACTTTATTAATAACCTCCCACATTTTTTTTCGTAGTTTTTGGGGCTTTTCCTATGAGTGAACTGCTATAGTCTTTCTCCCTTTTAGCCTGCAGGGGGGCATCTGCAGCTTGCAGGCGTTAGTGAGTGGTGACTCCACGGGTTCCCGAGCATCCGCAGGGACATCCCCGCAAAGGGATGATGGTGAACAGTGCATCACCACGGACCCGAGCACCCGCGCCTAGCCATGCATGGCATCGCCGTGTCTGGGGAAAAGGGGATCCTGGTGGTTGAGCCGATGCCGAGCGTTTGGACCTTTAAGGCCCCTCAGCGGAGGCAACTCACCACTTTGGCTCCAGCTTCCTGTAGATGGCACCTCTGGCCTGACCCAACCGAGGGAAATTGGCAGTTGCCTTTTCCTGTCCTCAACTCAGTCTTTCACTTTCATATCATCTTTCTTACAACTTCCCTGTTGCCTCCTCTCCTCGATTTCACTTTTCATAGGCGGCGAGGGTTAACTTTGTGTGGCCAACTGCCCTGTGTTGTGTCATATTTGGTTATAGTTAGGGTGTACAGCTGGCATGGGCAGGGCTTGCTAGCAAGTTCCTGCCCCGTCTCCTGGTTGGGCTCCATGGTGGGTGGCTGGCATCATGACCGAAAAACTAAATTTTTTATGGCTCCCCCCTTTCCCAAACCTGATCGCTCTCTATAAAGAGGGCGGAACGAAGCAGCTGATTTTTTCTCAAAAAAGAGACAAACATTTTTAAAGTTCCACGTAATCCACAGTGAAAGTGACGGAATACAAGCAAGAATATTATCCCCATTCCTTGTGTCAGAATGCTTAACCGATCGATACCTTGGGCCTTGGCTACAAGGTATCAAAAATGGCCAGCGGCGGCTTACTTCTTGAACTGCACGACAGCATCCAGTGTTCCAAACTCTCAAATATTGCGTCAATAGGGGACATCTCTGTCTCCTTAACCCCCCACCGACCTCTAACACAGTCCGCGGCGTATTCTCTGAATCTGACTTTATCCATCTCACAGAAGCCGAAATGCTTCAAGGACTATCTGACCAAAATGTAATTGACGTTCACAGAATCAAAATCTGCAAGGACAACAAAGAAATAGATACTGAACCCATGGTCCTTACATTTAACACCAGCACTTTGCCTGAAACTATCGAGGTTGGATACCTGAAGGTCAATGTCAGACACTACATACCCAATCCCCGCCAATGTTTCAATTGTCAGAAGTTTGGCCACGGCTCATAAAGTTGCTGCGGTCGAAAAACTTGCACGAAATGCGCTTCGAAGGACCCCCATTCTCAGGAATGTGACAGCACTACACTACGCAAACTGCGAAGGAGAGCACGCTGCGTACTCCAGGGTGTGTCCTTCATGGAAAAAAGAAATATTCATCATAAAGACAAAGGAAAACATTTCATTCAGAGAAGCAAGGAGGCGTTTTGCGCTTACCATCGCATTCTCTTTCACAGCAAAACCCAACTTCGCTGATGTGGTGCGCAGGGGCGTAGCACCACACAGCACTTGGGCACCTGCCGAGGCCGCTTGCACCGAGCCGATGGCAGGGCCCTCCACGCCCCAGGCAGGGGCAGCGAAGGCTGCTCTGCCACTCTCAAAGCAGGGAGCACTGGTCCATGGGTCGGCATCCCTCAGGACTTCCCCTTGTCGTGGGAGGCTTGAAACTAACACAACCGCGGCTTCTCCGCGGTCCTCCAGCACCTCTGGTGAGGTGATGGATACAACTCCCACTCTGCCTGCTTTACAGCGGCGGAACAGCTCTCTCAAGCAAAAAAAAGGACAGATGCCCCATAACGGGTCCATAACATAAGTAAACCCCATATCGTTCCCACCCCAAAACATAAACATGGCTTTTTTAGTTCAATGGAACTGTAGAAGCCTGTTGAGAAATTACAGTGACATAACATATTTTAGGGTCAATGTTGCCTGTAGCTTTATGTCTTCAGGAAACCAATCTAGGTCCACAACATACGAATACCCTGAAACATAAAACTTTTAGACGCGATGGCAAGCAGGCAAATAGACTCTCAGGAGGCGTCGCGATTGTCGTTCGAAGCGACGTTCCTGCTCAAGAAATCAAAACGAAACTTGAAGCCGTTGCGGTCAGCATCATAAGCTATAAAACAATTACTATCTGTTCTGCATATATTCCTCCACATTTTACATTAACAGTTCATGATCTACAATAACTCATCCATGAGCTTCCACAACCATATCTAGTAGTTGGGGATTTTAACGCTCACTCTCGTTTTTGGGGAAGCGAGCACTGTGTCTCTTAGGGCCAAATAATCGAAGATTTTATCCTCCAAATATTGTATGTCTTTTAAATGTGGAAAAGGCCACATACTGCTCCCCTACCTCAGGGAAAATAACCTGTTTAGATTTGTCCTTTACTTCACCTTCTGTTTTTAACGATTTTAAATGGGATGTCATTGACAAGCTATATGGTAGCGATCACCTCCCTATACTAATGAGTTTAATATCTCCACCGGAAATAATCCCCACAAAACCGCGGTGCTGGAAGCTGCATCTAGCAGACCGGGAACTTTTTAGAGCAAAAGCCATTTTACAAAATATAGATTTAGAAAACCTGAGCATCAATCAGATAAACGAAAAGTTCACCAATTGTATCGTAACGACTGTAGAATTAGCTATTTCGCAGTCTTCTGGAGTAGTGCGACAAAACCACAAAGTGTGGTGAACAAAAGACTGCAAGGAAACAAAAAAAAACGAAGTAGAGCTTGGGGTAAATTTCGCAGGTATCTGACACATGAAAATCTCGTAAATTTTAAAAAGGCAAGAGCTAAAGCTCAGTTCATTTGTCGCATTGCCGAGAAAGCTTCATGCCAGAGTTATGTTTCATCTATAAACAGTCAAATCACATCTAAAAAAATGTGGGAGCAGGTTCGAAAACTAAACGACAACTTCTCACCGTTCACAATTCCTCTTCTGACAATACCTGGCACAGAAACAACCATAAGAAAACGGGCAGACATTTTGGGTGAACTCTTTGCGGCAGTTTCCAGTGCATCGCAATATACGCAGTCATTTATAAAACAAAAATATAACTTAAAACAAAGCCTTCCAATAAGTGGGGGTGGATAAGAACAATACAACAATTTAATTACTCTCCAAGAAATAAACAGAGCACTGTCTGCCGGAAAAAAAAACTGCTCTAGGAGCCGACCAAATGCACTGTGAAATGCTTGCCTATCTTTCTGAGCAGTTTTAAGATTCTTTAACACGGTTTGGATATCAGGGAAAATGTCTGAAGCCTGGAAAAAAAGCTATTATTGTACCGTTTCTTAAACCTAATGAACCTCCAACCTCTCCTAGCAATTATAGACCCATAGCCCGTACCAGCTGCCTCGCCAAATCCTTTGTAAGTGTCCTGAATATAAGATTAACTTTTGTCCTTCAATCCTGCAAACTTCTAGATATCCATCAATGCGGTTTTAAAAAGGGATGCTCTGCAACAGATCACCTAGTCCATCTCGAAAATACTGTCAGAGAAGCTTTCATCCACAAACAATACTGTCTTGCAGTCTTTTTCGATTTAGGAAAAGCGTATGATACAACATGGAGGTTCGGGTTTCTTCAGGACTTGGCTGAGCTCGGCACCCGTGGCGGAATGCTAAACTCCCTTAAAGACTTCTTGTCTAACCGTTCATTTAATGTTTGCCTAGGCTCAACCCTTTCGAGGAATTTTATTCAAGAAAATGAAGTACCTTAAGGGTGTATATTAAGCACAACTCTCTTTATTGTAAAAATGAATTCTCTTAGCAAAATGGTACCGAGGTCTGTTATGTATTCGCTTTATGTAGACAACCTCTAGATGGCTTGCACATCCTCCAAAATATCGATATGTGAAAGGCAAACACAATTAACAAACTGGCATCATGGGCAGACAGAAATGGCTTCCAGTTTTCTGCACAGAAAACAGTAGCCATTATTTTCTCACTCAAAGGAGGATTACAGGCAGATGCAACCCTACATCTGAATAAAATCTGAATAATACCATGCCCAGTATGATACCGTTTGAAAACTCTACAAAAAGAGATTCTAATGTTTGGTAATAAATTGATATGTAATTGATTATTGTGTGCTGTAATGAGGGCCTGATTAAGAGCCCTACTCCTCCTCTAGACAGCGAGTTCCTACAGTTGGTTAGTAGTGTATATCCGGGCACACGGATCTGTTCTCTTTTCAGCCAGGGTTCCATTAAACCTACCACATCAAACAGGAATTCATGCTGAGATAACGGTGCTATCAATGAGTTTTCACTTTTATGAAAACTTCGAATATTGAATGAAACGCAGAAAAGTATATTGTTTACGAAATTCAAAATTAACTTCGTCAGTCGTAGAACCCATATTTATGTAGAATGGTCAAAGCTGTTTTGCCTGGTGGGGTCACTGGCCTACACCACTTGGTCAAGTTCCTCCTGTTTAGTTATGTGCAGAACTTTGGACATCTCAGTTTTCCTCATTAGGGTCTTGCCATTGCTTACCCGTCCAAATTTCCAGTTTTTTTTTTACAGCCCTGCCAGGAAGGATCTTGTTTTCTGGACAGAGGCGCTCATTTATGCACACTGGTTCACAAGTGGCAAGGCCCAGAGTCGATGTAGTGACTTAAGCTTGCGTATTTAACTAAACTGTCGCTATGTGACTAATTGCTTTCTCAAGTGTGCCAAACCCTGCTGATGAGACGTCGTAAAAGGCAGCCTCATGCTAAGTGCTGCTCCTCTACTGAATTCTCCACTTCATTCATTGCTTGCTCCAATCTTGCTTCTTGATTCATTATAGTAGAACAGTTTAAGGTACTGCTTCTGCCTTGTTTGGACTTGTTTATTGAAATAAATCGTGTCCGTCATTTTCTGTGATGATAGCATGTTGGCTTTGCCTGGATTTCTCGTGGTGACTTGTAAACATCTTTATGTAGGTGGATTCAAGTAGAGAAGGTGGGATTCATCTAAGTCGGATGTTGCTTGTAACAAGAAATCACCTTCAGTTAAACTGTACCTTGATATGCTCAGTCTTCGCATTAGTTTTCAAAATCAGCATCTCCTTGACTTAACTATGTGTGCTCTATTGGAGGCACTATGACAACATATGTGTTTGGTGTGACTTGGCTATCTGATTTTGTACATTTATTTCACCTCTCGGCTTCTTTCTCGATTGGTAATGAACCGGAACGTTGTTGCCCAACCATAGTAGTGAAATGATCTCTGATGTTAGGAAGGCTTTTTGCAGGTTTCCTTTTTTTTGCACTTTTTCATGAATCCTACATTGGGTGTAGTTGTCTACATGATTAAAAATTCATGAATGTCTGGTTTTCTGGTGAGTAACTGTCTGAGCTTGTATGTGAACATTGAAATTCCTTCCTCGAGTGATGCGCTTTAATTCAGCACGCTGCATATCACGTATGATACAGTTTCTATTAATTTCAGTAACTGTATTTTTGTGCAGAAAAAAACATATCCTCACGGTATTACACAAAGCACGTTTTCAAACATGGCTATGTCTCTTAATGGTTGCTAGTCGATATGCAAAAGATTTAAGATCACTCACTCCTGGTGAAACAACGTAACATTACAGCTGTCTTGGGCAACATCAACTGACAGTGAAGTGGTTTTGAATTTCACGGCTTATTTAATGCATATGTCTGCATGCGCAGTTATTTTGTTTGGCTCATTCAGAAACTAGCCGGATTTTCTAGTTTTTAAGCATATAGAAAACATACTTTTCCCAGTCATCTTTACTTACATTTTGCAATGTAAGCACCAGAAGTGGTGAAGCACTGGGAGGTCAGGGCTCGTACTCACACCTTCATTGCTTGGTCACTACAGACATTGCCAGTCAGGATTATAATGGCAAAGGATAATGTTTCGGTCTATTGGGGATGGTGTAGTGGCATTCTGTTGGCTATAGCATTCCATATAGAGAGCTTTAGTTATGCCCTCTTTGCATGTTTCACTTGTTGGGATTCATCTCTCAATATACTGCCCCCATCAAAAGTATACAGCTGTTTGTGCCTAAGCAGTTTAGCGGGGCTCCCTAGCACATCAAGTAGCCTAAGCCTTGGCAGGATTGGGTACGCGAAGCCATTCCGCTTTCGAGAAATTATGGTCACTGAGGATGCATAATGGGGCATACAGCAGGCCTCACAAGCAAACCCCTTGGGTTGTACTTTTGACAGTAAGTAAAGTACCACTTTACCGTAAGTTGTTGGTTGTAAATTCTGCTCATGTGTATGCGAGTCAGGTGGTGTTGAGAGGCATAGCCAAGTGCATCCTGATATTTCATGAGAACATTGCTAATATCAGCATTCATGGCCCAGGCATGTGCATCTGCCAGACATATCCAAGTTAGCATCGCTTCTGATCATAGGTAGCAGGCTTTCTGTCACAGGAGCTGTGTACCATTTGACTTGTCTGTGGCTAATTTTGCTCATTTGTGACAGTAGTGAGGCTGCTTCGGCAGAGAAACCTTTCAGTTTCTTCTAGATGACTCGACTTCATACGAGAACCCAACGTAGTGTTGCCATTTTTTTAAGGAAATAAAAAAAAAAGAGGCTTCTTTTATTCGTGTCACCCTTGCCACTGCTGTGTCATTTCTCTGTCGCCTACTGCACCTTGCTTCACCTTGAAGAGAAGTCATCAGTTGTGTAACAAACTTTTTTTCACAATTGGCCTGATTCCGAACAAGTGCCCCTGGTTTGTCGAGTTTTTCATGAAAGTTTTCCAACTTGCATTCTGTAACGAGACAATGGCGTGCTTGGATAGTCAAAGATAATCTTTTGTACTGAAGGCTTTTAAACGCTTGGGTACCTGTCCTGCACGTTCTCGTTAGTTCACGTCGTACTGGTGTGTCATTCTGAGCATTTTAGTCGACTACTTTTTTCAGTGATATGTGGGAATTCCTCTGCGGTGGATGGCGCCACTGTCGCAGTATGTGCCAACCATAAATTCCAACATTATACAGTAGAAACCAGGTGGACTTTGCCCGTAAGAGTACTGTCTGCTCTCTCTGGTTACGCGGCTCGGGTTCTTGAAGGGGGTGTGTTCGTGGGTGGCGCAGTGTAGCTGGTTTCTACGTGTACGTGAGGTCACGGGCGCCATTTTTGAGCACGGAGTTTATGTGAGCGGGAGCAGGTGGCGGTAAGCGGATTACAAAAACGTACAGCTTTTCGCCGCGCTTCAGGTCCCAAACACGGCGACCGCTATGATGTAGGTGCAGACCAGGAAGGAGGGAAAGCTTAGCAGAGGCCCTCGCTATCTGAGCTGCATGTCAAGAAGTATGCAAGAAGTCGTGTGCTTTCGAAAGGACTACTATATTCGGATGGCTTTTTGGGACTGGGATCTACGGGCCCTCGCCGATTTTGACTTGGGCTACTTACCACAAGGGTCTCTGTAGCAAAAGCGGTTGGTTCGACGCGCGTCTCTTTTTTCGATCATTCCTTTCACATATCTTCCAACTCTCCTCTATCTGCACGTAGAAGTGAGTGTGGCTTAGCTCGAGCCAGTGCACAGGTCCATGCTGTTTCCTTTTCATTCTTCCTTTAGTCGCAAAAAAAGAGAGACGACGAGCGCGGCCAGTTAACAGGCAAGGCGGAGACCTCACTTCTGACTTCAAAAAATGTAATATGTAACGGCCTCCTATATTTACACGGCAGTCGCTGTCACTTTCCACGAGGGTTTAGGGCAGTGGCTTAAAGGTAAACTTTTTCTTTTGGTTTTCTGCTGTTTTTAGCAGCTTAATGGAGCATGTTTCGCAACTCACAGCGGCTATGTAGGCTATGCACTTGTGTTAACTTTCACGATGGCGAACCTTGACGGTAGCATCGTCTGTCTGTGACCCTGCTGTGGAGAGAAAAGATCAGGCTTTTTTTTAGGTTTTTATTATGTATAAAAACACTTGACACAAACAAAACAAACAGAGTATTGGTGAAAGCGGGAACAATGTGTGCAAGGCGCGCACGTGATGTGCTTCAAGTCCAGACCCAAACCCTTGTGGTGTGTGTAACTTGCGGTTGATTTGCGTCTTGAGCTCATAAGTTTGCATATGGCGTCGTGCCTGGAGAGACAGTCCGAGGCCTGTAAATATTTGTGTGCACTTGGATCGAATCTGCAGCAGTGACTTCAGTACAGTCTGGTGAGACGAGTGCTTCCGCTCTGGTGTACTGGACAGTATCGCCGGGCAGTGAGTCGGTGACGGTTGCTTCTAGTCGGTGCGTGTTCACGTTGAAGGACTTTGTGCCACGGGTTGTGCACAAGGCGTTGCAAGGCATGGACATTTAATAATGCATTGATGGATTTCCCCAGTTTTCCCGTCGTCGGGCATACTTTGTCTCGCCCTGTGTCCAAACCGTAGCACGTGCTTTGTTGAAAGCAATCAGTGCGACGACCAGTGTGTTACGGCGCATCATGTGATGAACGTTGGATTACAACAATCTCTCATGCACTTTGCAATGTGTATACTTGAGAAAGCTCGTAGGAGTCCAAGTTGCAGAGCCTTTTTAGGGTGGCCGGCACCGACGAACGTAGTTTGTCTTGGGTCCACTGCTTCAGCCCATGTAAAGATAGTCACGTAAGCAAAATCAAGTGACTTGCCAGGCTCATTGTGTCACGTGGTCGCGGTCTTGTACCACAGTCTACATTTACTTTTTTTTGAAGACGCGCTGTGTACATGAGGATGTGCTGAAGGACAACGTTCAACTGTGCGCCGTTAATTAGCCCATACTGGCCGTCGCGGTCTCTCTGCTCACGGTCTGCAGCCCTTGAACAGCGTGGCGATCCTAGAGTGCTGCTGCCAGAGGTCTCTTCGAAGAATGCCCCGAAGCCTGTGGGCGTGACTGCGCGACGGTCACTGCAAGAGAAGGAAGGGCGCCACGCGACGGCGGAGCGCGGGTCACCGTCTCACACTTTAGCTCAGAGGTACCTGCGCAGCTTGTAGTCACCGACCTTCTTGGGGTACTTGTTCTTCACTTTCGTGATCTCGAACGCGTCGGCACGCATCTGCTCGCGGATGTCTTCCAGGGGCCTCAGCTTTTGTCGTTCCAGGAACCTGGTCAGCGGGTTGACGTAGTGCTTGGGCGAGTCCTCACAGCGCACCTCGTCCTCGTCCTTGCAGACGAGCGCCTTCTGGTCGAACACGGTGCCGTTGGTGCACAGGAACCGCATGTCAGTCTGGGCGCAGATGTGGAACATGCGGCAGCCGGTCTCAACGTCGGCGTAGTAGCCGCCCATTGTCTTGCCCTGGCACGTGAACGAGGTGACGGGGAACTCGACGGCAACAAAGACGCGCTCTTCGTCTCCGCGTTCCCTCACTTCTGCGGAGTGGCTGGCTTCATCAGCCTGGGTCCTGACGTCTCGGGCGACCCTTTTGGAGAACTTGGGGTAGGCCCATGGCTTCTTGTCAGCTAGGAACTTCTTGGTCTTGTCGGTCCTGGTGAACTGCAGACTGCGCGCACACGAGAAGCTGTCCTTCTCGTCGCAGGTGCCGGACTCCTGGTTGAAGGCGGTGCCTTCGTCGCAGAGCAGGCCGTAGTCCAGAAGTTTGCCCTTGCCGATGGGCACGCAGATGTGGAAGAGCTGGCAGTCGGTCTCTGGGTCGGCGTACACACCTCCGGCGACCTTATCCTGGCAAGTGAAGCTGGTCTGAGCCACCGCGTGCTTGTTGGGCGGCAGGACGAGCTTGACGGGCACGGCTCGCTTGGACCTGGGCGGGGCAGTCTTGGGTTCTTCCTCGTAGTCGTAGTACTCGTACTCGGCCGTGGACGGCGCCGGCGTCGTGGTGGTTGTGGGAGCACCGCCAATGGCGCCGGGTCTCCTGAGATGCGCGCGCTGAGGAAGCCTGAAGGCCGGTGCCGGGGAGTTCTGCTGCGGCGGCGCGGTCGGCGGCGCTGTCTGGGCGACTCCTCCGGCGGCCAAAGCGTTGATGGGGATCGGGGGAGGAGCGACGGGAGGGGTGCCGCCTCCGGAGACTGGGTTAACGGGGATGGCGGCTGGGACTAGAACAGGTCTCGCTGTCTGTTGCGAGAAAGGGTTTGGTGGGACGACAGCCGGCGTCACGGTTCCGTACGTCGGGATCGTTTGGGCTGGCGGCTGGGTGAAGCTCTGCTGAGGACCTCGGATCACGGGGTTCCTGAACGGGGACGGCCGGAAAGCTGGGGCTGGAGGCCTCTGGGTCGTGGTGGTAGTGGTTGTGGGGGGTGCGGTCTGCGTGGTCCGGCTGGCACCCCGGTTGATCTGGGCCCTCGGGGACGGGTGGAACCTCCTGGCGCTGGTCTGCTGCGGCTGCTGCTGGGTCCTGCGCCTCTGCGACGAGGGAGTTGGGGGCGGCGCGGGCGTCGTGGTGACGTCGTAATCGTCGTCGTATTCATCGATGACGGGCCTCACAGGACGCCTCCTCTTGTCCTGGCGGTCGTCGTGTGGCACGATAGCGTTGAAGACAGGCGCGTCGACGCGTACGCTGTGGTAGTACTCCTTGTCCGTGTCGATGGCTCCCATGACGTTCTCGTAGAAGCGCTCGGCCAGGGCACAGTAGACGCGGTCGTAGGGAGAGCACACGCGCGACGACTGGCTGAAGATAGTGCCGTTGGGGCAGGCGAACGACATCTTGGACAGCTTGCCGTAGGCGCCCGCCACACAGATGTGGTACACCTGGCACTGGACCTCGGGATCGGCGTAGTACTCTCCGGCCTGCTTGTCCGCGCAGCTGAAGGACGTCTTGGGGATCTCGTGCACGTTAATCGTAGGCGACTGCCGCCTGATCCGGGGCTGCACAGTGCAAAAGTAAAAAAATCGAGGGATTAGGTAATTTTTCTTAATCCGATCGCATTACAGTTGCGGGACCAGAACACCGTCGAGGACCAGTGCACATTTCTCGAAATTTGCATATTGGTCGAGAGAGGCCACGTAGCCTGGCGACATCATCACAACCTGCCCACTGGGTTGCGAGCCACCTAGTATCTAGACATAAACCTAGATATAGAACCGAAATAAAAAAAAATTTAGGGCACTTTAAAAATTCCGAAGTGTGTTCGGCGAAAGTCAGTGGCCACTCCACTGCCTATTTCCATGACTTTGTGCATGGCGCCCGCAGTCGAATGGTCACAGGCTTTCGCCGAACACACTCGCTCCGCCTGTCGGTTATTTTTTTCTTTTTCTTTGCCCACAATATATGTCGGTGCAGGTGACGTCACTGTTGCTATGCACAGCTGCACATGCGCTTCGGCACCGCCACCTGTCACGGAGGGGCGAGGAGGATGTGCGCCGGTGCGGAGGAGGGTCACGGCTGGCACTGTTCAAGGCTTTGGAGGTAACGGACGGACGGTCACCGCGAGTATGAGCCATTAAAGGCTTTCGCATTAAAAATACGGTAACATGTGATATATGCAAATGTCGGCACTTTCACAGCATAGCGGATACCTGCTACTGCAGCTAGCAGTCCAAATATGGCGGTTGATGGACCGGTAGTTGCATTGAAACAGACACAAACACACACACACACAGAAGTTGCATCGAAAGCTGCAACAAATGTGAAATCTGATGCTATCGCATTCCACTCTTGAAGTGACTTAAGCATCCCCACAGTTTTTTTACGCAAATAAGTACTAGGTCTGATCAACCTAATTAGGCAATAGTCACGTTTTATGGCTGTCGCTTTCGTGCCCACTGTCCGGAAGGCGTGCACACTCTGGGAGTTGTTTCCGCTTTACTCGCGTCCTCATTTGTTAACTGATCGAAGTCAACTTTGCAGTATACTCTCGACTCTGGCGCCACCAGGAAATAAACGTAACGAAAGCGCTTGAACACGACGCACTACACGCCGCAGTCCCATCTGATTGCGCCATGCCCGAAGTGCACGGACCAGCCCCGCGACTTGTCCCGTTAATTTGCTGCGCAGTCGCGCGGGATGGGGATTGCGTTGTCGCGTAAAGGAGCGGCATTGATTTCTTCGAGCGCCGCAGCTCCTGCGAACGAGTTGCGCGGCGTTTTCGCGAGTGAATTCGCTTGCGAAAACGCCCTCTCTCTCTCGCTCATTCGATTGCGGCGACGGTCGCTCCAGTTGTGTCGCCGTGCGGATTGTCGCGATGACTTTCGAGTTTTGCGTCACGCTCCGCCGTCTCGTTATCGTGGTGCGCTTGAACCCGCTTTTACTTATTTGCTCCAATGGCCGTTGTTGATAAGGCTTCCCCGACCAACCAGCACAGAACGAGAAAGAGGGGAGAAGGCTTCGCGCACGCGTGCCCTGGATCGGACGCTTGGGGCCATGAGCAGGCTGTCTGACTGCCGCTTGCCGGCGGGTGCACTGCCGCGCGTTCGAATATATGGTGTGATGAATGAATGCGAGGAATCCGGAAGCCCGGCAGGTGTTCTTGTGAGGTTTTTGCAGCGGTATCCTAACGAGGGACATTGAGCTGGGTCTATAAGGGAGTTGGGCTGTTTTTTGATGCACCTTGTCGTGGCGCTGAGAGGAGAGGCCAGAACGCAAGCCGGGAGTCCAACTCGCGGCTTCTGGGTCGAGGTCCAGACGCGCTGAAACCGCAACACGATTGAAACGCCAGTGCGAAGTGAGCCTGAGGTACTGTGTTTATGTCTGTGTGCCGTCGTCTGTGTTTGAGCGAAATGCCTGGTGAATGCGTTTTCTGGTGTGTGCATGGATCTAAACAACCAGCTCTTCTACAGACATTGGTTGCATGATTGCATGATTTACTTCAAGGCTGAATGCAGAACCGGCGCCAGAGTAACGAGTGGTGCACTGGAGTAAGTTATAAACTTACCTGACCAGGGAACCTACCCTCACATAGCCCCCTCTCAAATCTCCCAGTAATGTTTTTCATTAACTCATTCCGATACCTGATAAGGCGTTCGCCTTATCGCAGAGCCGCGCCAGGCTATCTCGACTTTGCGACGCGTCCGCGGCGCCCGCTAGGCGTTCCTGAGCTCGTGACAAGACGGCGGCGCTAGACTCAAGGAACGCTTCTCCCGAGTGCGGCCGTTCTGGAGTGGATGCTTGCTTTGCAAACCGGCGGCGTGACCCGAACTTCGGCGTCCGCTCCAGACAGGCCGTGGCCCGAACTTTCGGCAGGTCGGCGTCGTTGGTTCGGCAGGCTAATGGATCACAGAAGTGCTAAGCGTTTTCCAAAAAAAAAAAACATGTCCTATAGTCGCTTCTCATCGTATTAGCAGAGCCTCGGAATTTTCTCCCCATATTTCATAGATAATGTAATGGGGGCATTTAACACTTACGCTTTGATTTGCACAAGACGCTGTCATAGTACTTATAGCCTGTTTCCTTTAGCAGCCAGGTGTTACGTTGAAAGTTATCGTAAAACGTTAGCAAAACGTGAGAGCCTCGGCATACGTATGTGCTAATGTTGTTCGGCCCTTTTTAATTCGTGGCGTTCACGAGACAACAGTGCCGCGCCTGAAGGTAACGGGGTTTCCACGGGTCGTGAGTATGAGACTGCAAACGACTAATAGAGAAACAGAGGGAAAGGGAGTTGCGTATTGGGCGCGGCGGCAAAGATGGAGTTGTACGGAGGAAGGATTTAGCGGGGCGAATGGTAATTCGCTGCTGCCACTGGGTGTCGCTGTCGGCGCCGCGGGAGCGAAGTGCGTCGTGAATCGTGACCTTTGAGCCGCTTTGCGAGCAAGCCTATGTCGGAACGAAGACGCCGCTTACATGCCCGGGTATCGCACCCGCGTCCCACTTTACTGGGATATCCGACTTGCAAAGCAGTTAGCGCGCGACAGAAAGGCGACACGGGAAGTCAGGAGGAATCCATCCAGCCCGATGAAGACGTTTCGCGTCAAGGAAGCGTCGCGGAGTTGGCGTGTATTGGGGCTCTAGCTGTCACATGCAACGGAGTTAGAGGTGCGGTGACATTTCGCGATTGCTTCTGTTTTGTTTATTGGTCGAGGTCACGCTTTTAAGTGGGCGTGTTTTACCATACATTTCTGTCGTGTTGTATGTGTGTACTCGGTATTATTTCCTCTCTGTTTTGATGGTGGTTATAGTAGCACAGATGAAGGAAACATTTTGGAGTCGGTACTTCGCTCCATACTCGTTTGGCACGCTGTATGTAGCACCGCCGTGAACATGCGCCGTATCGGACAAAACATGGGTGCGGGGTTTGCGATTGAGGCTGTTGAGTAGATAATGATAAAAACAGTGAATACGCGCCTGGAAGTTACATTAACACTTGTGTGTTTGAGCGCATCTATTTGCTGCGCAGCAGTTTTTTTTTCTCTGCTGCGTTGAAAGAAATGAACTTCTTGTTGAGCTGTGCAAAGCGTCATTCAAAAGAACTGCATGACATGCAGCAATTTTTTTTTTTCACATGCCTCCCAATCCTATATTGTTTTATAGGTTACTGTGAATTATGTGCGATTGTATACTTCACTTGAAGATTTTCATCAAGGCTGAAGTAATGTAGCCAGAGAGGCTGCGAAATGCTCATGTCACTGCGGCATCTACTGAGGCATATAGAGTCTAACGTCGTTATAACGAAACTGTTTATAACGAAATAATGGATATAATGAAGAAACCCGATTCCCTTTGGAAGCTCGGTCAACACGGGCTATAACAAAGCTACGGATATAACGAAGTAATCCCGGGCCTCTTCAACTTCGTTATTACGAGGTTCAACTGTAATTCCTTAAATTCTAGAAATGCTAATAACTGCGCGCAGTAAATCAATTATGTGATCGTTACTGATGACTATATTGCCCTCAGGGCAGGGAGACTGCTAGCAACATCATTCGTACGTGAGAGCAGGTGCAACGCGCGCGCTCCAGACTCGTTCCACCTTAAAGTGAAGTGCACTTACCCGGTCATGAATGAAGTCGGAAGCAGCCAATGCCAGCAGGGAAGCCAAGGCTAGTAGCCCTGCGCAGACAAGAGTCGAACATTTGTACTGAAGAAAAATGAGATGCTTTTGCACCTCCAAAAACACAATGGAAACGGAAGTCTCCGTCGAAAAGTTTCGAGATTCCGGTTGCTTTTGTGTGTGGCAGCTTTGGCTTCTGTTGACGAGAAGAACGTACGTGCTTGTCTTTTGTAGTATTTGTTTCTGATTTGGTTTATGGGGGTTTAACGTCCCAAAGCGACTCAGGCTATGAGAGACGCCGTAGTGAAGGGCTCCGGAAATTTCGACCACCTGAGGTTCTTGAACGTGCACTGACATCGCACAGTACACGGGCCTCTAGAATTTCGCCTTCATTGAAATTCGACCGCCGAGTATTTGTTTCTCTTAGGATAGGTCACAATTATGTTTCGGACGTTATTTTTCTTCTGCTAACGACATAGACTCTTTACAGCGCAGTTGTCTTGAACACTGACCAATGGTTCAAATGGCAGTTGTGCAACTTTCTTTCATTTGCCCTTAAGCGCCGGCGCACAGAGTATTCATGCCATTAAACATATACCATTGCTACGCCTTTTCGAAGTGAATATTTGCCAGTGGTCAATTCTCCGGTACAACTTATCCCTCTGGATCGCGTCCCCGTCATTTCCCTGCTTACCTCTTCCCACGGCCTCTAGTGGCGTTGAGACCAGTTGTATCTGCGGTGCAACTAAACTATTTAATCCGCCACTACGGGATTAAGTCCTCCGACCCGTGGAGCTGCGAAACTTCAGTTTCCCGGCCGTTACCGTAGGCTCGAGAGTCCCAACGATAAGTAGTGCACGTACGGACTTTCTAACTGCGGCGCAGATGTGGGCTACATTGGCCAGCTACCGATATGCGATGCGCGGGCAAAAAGAGGTATAAAACATTAGCGCGAACGAGAAGGTTTAAAGAGCGGTACAGGGCGGGTCTCCCTGTTATTTTATCGCTTTGAAGGGGTCGAAAAGTCAGGGAGATAAGTCTTTTCTTTCGCAAAGAACTTGACTCACTCTCCGGCTTTGCGTGGAGACACGAGGGGACAATGACACCGAGCAGCAAATAGTTAGAGAGCCTATAGGGTCAGACGTTAAGCAGCTCTCTGTCGCTTTTCTTTGTTATTTTTCGTTTTCGCAAAGCTGCGCCCAAAACTTCCCGACCACTCCTGAGGCGCGCCTTTTCGAGTGTCACACCGCTCTCTTCGGCGTGGGCGTGCGCAGGCACCGGATCGCCGCGCCTGTCTCCCCTGCAAGACGCGTGTGAGTCACACACCCTGTCTCCTCGCCGAGGTCGCCCCGGACGAGACGGGAGGTTTGTCGTTGGTGGCGTTGCGTGTAGTTCTGTTCTCCTTTGTGGGTCAGACGCGCACTATTTCCTCGCGTGTGCCACTGGGGCATCGCGTCTGCGTCACGCAGTGTCGGTGGAAGAACTCTCGACAGCGCAAAGGACAGGGTACGAAGACTGTGAGCGGTTGTTTCAGAAGTTTTGCTTGCCTCATTCGGGACACTGGCACGACGTTTAGCGTTTTGATGGCGGCTGTGTTTAAGATGTTAAAACAGATTAAGCAGAAATTATACACTGCTGGCCCTGTTGGCTGTACTCGCTGGGTACTGTTTGCTGAAGAAGGAAGAAAGTGAGATCAAAGATTGTGTCATTGTAGTTAAACACTGGTGCGAGTGTAACGTGTTTGGCTTAGGGCCCTCAATCTGCTGTTAGGTCACGGCCTAGTGACGAGCAGTGGAGTCACTCACCTATGGCCATCGTTCTTGTAGCCATGTTGCGTGTCCTTTCACGTCAGCCCTCTCCCAGGTGGCTCTTCGACTTTGACTCCTGTTAGGGGCAAAAAGAAGCAGCAAATCAGTCTCCCACCGTTACAATGGCGCATTGTTCAGCCCGTACTACAATGCACAGCCGCAGCCCAAAGTCGGCCCGTGTGTGTGACGTGGTCATTTATTACGCGCGCAATTCCCCGACCTCCAAAGCAGCTTGGCGCAGCGCGTTCGACCGGTCTACGGCGCAGGAACGACAATCACGCCATCAGGCAGGGCACCCCTGCATTCGAGCACTCGCGGAACGCCGACAATCACAATGTCCCTTCAATCGGCGAAACACCTTTCAATTCCGCGCGGCATAGAGCACAGTTATTGGCGCCGCTTCTTTGCCGCGCCGTGAAGGTAGGACAATGGCGGCGGTGGCATCTCTCGTAGACCAACCCTCTTCATGGGAAGAGTGTGGTCAATGCTTTGGCCAGGGAGCCTCCACATCGTGACCGTCGGAGCTCTTTTATTTCGCCTGTTACGAAGCCACGAGTGAAAACCTGACCGTGATCGGCGGACAGTGTATGAATGTTCAAAGAATTCACCATATGAACACAGAGAGTGGCGCGCTCTTTCACTTCTATGTGCACCCTCTCCTCATTTTTGCTGACGGTGGTGACAGCCTTTGCGGCGTGCTTCTATGTAACTTAACACACTTCGCGAGGACCAAATTATTGGCATACCGATCTGACAACGTCGCCCTTGTCAGGAGAAGTGATTCGAACCGGTATCACGATGATCTTTGTGAGCCTGAAGTCGAAACGACGGCATTCTTGAATCGTTTTAAGGTGAAGGCAATCAGAGGTAGAAAAATAGTTTATCTGAATGGATTTAAGCGCTCGTTCAAGCTGCGATTCTTTGAACTTGCATCTCTTTTCGTGAAAACGTCCTGGTGAATTGTGACTTCGTGTGCAAAATCCCTCCCAGAGAAAATGACAGAACCATGGTGGCGGAGGACAGGTTATCGCAGTCTACTTATTTTTTTAACCCCCTATGGCTATTCGCGCCGCTCAGAAAATTTCGTTTACTCCGTTCATGTTCTGGGAGCCTTGAGCACTTATCCGAACGCCGAAAGAGGCGTGACAGTCAACTAACCGCATAGTTTTGGACCAATTAGAGTGCCAGAATTTTAGACGTGGGCGCTATGGAGAATTTCACAACTGGTATATGGTCCAGGAGCCTTGCTTGAGGCAACGTCTTCGGTGACGAGGCACGTGGTGAGTTACATTGCATCTGCTCCAAGGTTTGCGCGTAGTACTGCAGGGAGGACAATGGCGGCGATATCTCACTCGTTCTCCGGGGAGTACTTGTGCATGGGCAGAGCACGGTCGACGCGGCAGTGTGCGTGCCGCGCCGCGCGTCGCGTGAGAGCTCTGGGCAACGATGTCTAGCCTTGCGCGCGCTTTCGCTGTCTGACCCAGAGCCCCCGGCCTGACCCGAAGGGGGCGAGCGCGCCGCTGTACGCTATTAGCGCGGTGGGCGTACGGGGTCAGGCTCTGTGTAGACACCTTGGCAGCGGCGGGCGTTTTCCCTACGAAGGGTCGAAGGAAAGCGAGCGTTGTATGCAGCGAGGTATGCAGCGGCTTTTTTTTTTTTTCACTCTTGTGCTCTACGGGTCACCGGCAGTGGTGGGCGGTTTGGGCTGCGCACGTGAGCGCTCCTCAACGGCGGTCGTCGTCATTCACTGCCGCCGCCGCCGGGGAAGCGGCAGCACTTGGTGATGCAAGGAGTGCTGATTTGTTGATAGCTGCCGCCGCGCTCTGAATGGGTCGACGAGACGGGGTGGGGGGCTTAGTACGTGGCTGTTCGCGATGAGACAACGCCATAGTCTTCCGCTGGAGGCTGTTGCCTGAGCGATAAGGAGGATGCTTTTTACCCCACCGGCCGTGGCTTGCGTGGTTCGTCACTATCTGGTTCGTTAGCCTTTGCGCGCGCGATGCCGCGCATTACGAAAGTGAAAAGCAGCTTAGCGGAAATCTGCTAGGGGTGTCGGAACGGGGGAAAGTAGTTCGTTGTCCCCCCCACTTTCTTGGTTCTCTAGCAGGGGGGGTTACAAAGACGGGTTGATGCGATAAGCGACAAGGCGTCGCTGTGCCCTGCTGTCGCGTGTGGTTTGTATGCGGAGGTCGCATCGTAAAAGGTTGCGTCGGTTCTGCGGGTTAAGGACGGCTGTTGAACGCGGATGTCGGTGCTGCTATAGGTCGTGCGGATCGCCTTTGAGTCCGCTCTATCGCCGGTGCTGACGCACTGCTAAACGTCGCGCTCATTTGCCGTTTCATGATTACAGCCCTTCTGTGGAAAATGAAGCAAGCTTCTTTCCGGGGCTAGTTTGCGATTGCATGCCTGCCTTGCGTTCGTTTCTTTCGTTCGCGTGTTTTTGCGCTGGTGTGTATCAGGCGATGCAGGAGAAGCTATACCAGGTCGCGGCGACAACTTCCACTCCTGCGTGTGATTTACTCGTGAGCGGCTGAGAGCGGCGGACATATGTAGCTACTATGCTGTGTAGCCAGAGGAAGTTGTTCGGGAGATCTAGTGCGTCATTCGGCCTTTTTTTTTAACCTTATTAGCGGAAACAATAGTTCCGATTGGTCGGTTACGAAGGCCTCCTATCGCCGCGGCCTCTATATCCTGAATTACGGCTAGTGCCTGTGTTATATATATATATATATATATATATATATATATATATATATATATATATATATATATATATATATATATAATATATATATATATATATATATATATTATTCTTGCGGCGATGAACTGTTGTCTCAGCCGCCTCCCCTTCCGGCCGTAGTCGCAAAGAAAGAAAAAAAGAAAGACTGGCGGTTTAGTACGGGTGAGGTGCTTTTCCAAATTCAGCGCAGAGGATCATGGGAAAGTCGACCGCTACCACTACTTCCGGTTCCAAATTTCTCCCCCCGCTCGCTTGCTTCACGGCAGTCGCTGTATTAATATAGCTTCTTGCACTGATTTATCTGCACTGCAACACCGCTGATTGTATTGCATCATTAAAAGACCAACACGACTTCTACTCTGCTCTTCTTCGTGGTGTGCTTTCGCACGAAACACGACCAAAAAATTATGTAAATGGCAGGAGGCTTTCTATGCGTATACGCAGTGCGATGTGTTGAGACGCGCTGTGCGCAGTGCTATGTACGGATAGTTTGCTATCCCACTGGGAGCTCTTACATGTTGTAAGGAAAATACGCATATATCGTCTGCTGTGCGTTTGACGCGTTCTTCCACGCTCGTCGCAGTCAACCGGTTCGTTGACGTGCATGGACAACGCGTGCGTCTCCTTCACGCGGCGGACGAGCTCCCTCCAACACGGCGCGTTGCTTGATCCGGATCGACCCTTTCTCCAACTTTCACTTTTCGCTCTGCACTCTAGCTTCCTTGCTTCGCTTCTTCAGCGCGCGTTATTTCTAGCATGGCGGGCCGGAGGTCGAGAAGGGAAGAAGAACTAGAAAGGGTTCAGGCGGAACGCCTCTTCGCGTGACGGAAGTGTGCATACACGGAAAGAACCACGCGCTGGAGAAGAAGAAGTAAGAAATAAATATTCTCGAGGAAACCTGCTTTTCTCTGGCCTCCGGCGCGATGAATTAATAACCGGAAATGATCTTAGAGCAACGGTTGCGAGCAGAAGAGAGCGCGCGCAGAGTAGGCCTTTGGTGACCTTTTCTCGGCACGCGCATGCGCGCACCCGATTTTTGTTCCTTCGTCGTCGTTCTCAAAGCGTTACATGTCTGCTTGTGTGTGTGTGGGGTGCTTCTTCGGAGAGGTGGGTGACCTCGCCCCGAATCTTGCCCGCGCACGGTGCCTACCACAGGAATGCGGAGCTTGCTGGGGATGCGAACAGCTGTACCAGTAGGGACGTTGCGGAGGAGCGATTGGCACCTGAATTCTCCATTTCCGCCCGATCATTGGCGTAATTCTCCAATTCCGTCCGATCATTGGCGTTGATTGGGCGATCGAGCTCGATCTCTGTATGTGCAGTATAGTAGAGGCGCCTGCGTTTAAGTACGGAGACCTTCTGACGCCCGTCCCTTGCTCGAATCGCTGAGACGTTATGTGGCTGACTGGCATGTGTGAGGTTTTTGTAGCCAGCGGGAAGTAGACGGAATGCCCTCCATCGTGCGGTAACTCCGGTAGTTGATTGACTCGGAGCAGAGATTGCGTGTGATGGGACGTAACCTCGTTGTGATGATCGTCCGCGCTTTAAAACGGCTGTCCGTAGTCGTCGTACTGCATAACGGGCGTCAGAAACCATCCATTCGCATCTACATTTACTTAGAGGAAAAGTTTTCAAGTATCCCAAGCTTAGTAACCAGGGTATACAACGAAGCTCATCGCGAAAAGATGGTTTCGGATGGATGATCACACCATCAGTCATTGATCGTTCGATCCGATGACCACCGTAGGACGTATTACGGTCGGCCTTTAGCGAGTCGAACCGGCGACCTCGGAGTTTGAGATGCTTCAACTCTCGTTGTACGCTAACCTTATACTCGCCTTTTGTAGCAAAGCTACAAGGGAACTACTGGACTAGGCGTGCATGGTGTAAGAAGCAAGTAGTACGAGGTTGGAAGTGTGGTGATGCGCGGGTGGCGAGCGCAGTAACGGGATCACTAGAGCACCCCCGGCGCTCCCGCCTTCAGACGCCTCCTCCAGGGGTCGGGCTAAACGGTGCGCTCGTCGTTGTTTCGCTCGCGATTACACGAAACTGCACGCAACGAAACTTCTTGGGTCGTAACGACGGCACTGCTCCGGTCTCTATAGACCCCTGTAGAAAAGCGTGGTGGAGGGTCGTAGGTTGGAGCCGCATTCCGCAGAGGAGATGGTCGCGCCGAGATAAGTTCAAGGGAAACCAGTGTCTCAATTGCTGCCCCCCCCCCCCTTCCTTGGTAAGAGGGGGGAGGGGTATGACTGTCGAGGCGCGTGGCGTGCTTAGAGTTCGAATAAAAAAAAAGTTGAAGTAGAGGAGAACGCGAACCCGTTGTCGTCTTTCGTCGACGAAGGGGTAATCTGTTCAGGCGGCAGGAATTCCGGTCGGGACGTTTTATGTATATATACATGCTTGCATGCGAGTAAGCGTCGTTGTGTGCGCGCACAGATAACTCTTGCGTCCGCCGTTGTACAGTTCGCGGCGCTTCGATCGAGCGTTTCCCCACTGCCTTTTCCCGACGATTGGCGGGTCGGTCTGTCTGCGGGAGAGACTTGTATGGCAGTTTTTGATAGCGTTGACGGAACTCGTTCCTGTCTAAAGCCCGCGGCTGCACGCTTTGTTGGCCCGGCGGAGTCGAGAAAAAGCCGGAGTTGGCTCTCGTGAAGGTTGCCGAAATTGTTTGTGAGGCTTTGCGCTGCTACACCTGTGACAGAATTTTGAGTTCGATAAAGAAGATTCTGTTCTCCTGAATGGAGGCGCCCGCTGACAGCTTCATTCGGCTCTTTCATGTTTCAGCCGCCTATATGTTCTCATGGCCGGCGTAGTAGAACCCGTTTCCTTAGTATCATGGCTTGCGTCCGAGTCAATCGGCAGTGGGCCCGAGTCGTTTTGATCACAATTGTGAGGCACTTCTTTGAATCGATTCGCTTCCTGTCTCGAATAGTGGGGGAAGTGACATTTTCATTCGTCGAGTCAGCGCAGACAGGGCAGTCTAGTCATGCTGAGGTTGCAGAATGTGGATGAATCTGGGGTAGAAGGTTAAGGTCGCACTTATGTATTCGCTAGAGACCTGAATTTGGCTTAGATAATTAGCTTCACATCCCTCATCAAGTATATTGTTCGGCATTGCCGCGGCATGTGCCTAAAATCTTCAGAAAGGTGGCGTACATTTTCATTGTTTTTTTATATCTGGTCGGTACCGCACGGTCAACGTCGCGATATGAGCATTCAACCATTGGTTACTCTGCATGTATAAGTTACAAGCACAATTTTTTTTTCTCTTTTGCAAGTAGCTTTCCTCTCGTCATGGATAATAACCGTAAGACATTTCCAACCTTCGTGCAGAAACGACAGAATTAGCTGTTATGTGCCGCCTGACTGTTCCCTTTAATATTGGAGCCTCGTGTAATTCAAAGGCGCATCCTCTTTTGCGACACAACTGAACATTCCAAGCTGGAAGGGGCTGGAGCTAAACAAGCACATCCTAAACTGTGCGAGTCCTTAACCTGTGGTGCTTTCGCTCTCCACTATTCCACCCTCCTCTCTTGTCCCTTTCTTCAAGGGTGAGGTTCAGGTGTCCACCCAGAGTGAGTTAGCGCGCTATTCCTTCTCTCGTAACCTCATCTTTCTCCTGTAAGCATGCTACGCCGCACAACTCTCTTGCTTGGCAGTGAAGATTACGTAGCAGTTTTTCTGCTTTCGCTTAGGGCTACCCTCTTCTGTTTTCCAACATCGCAATCACCTGTATTCGAATACTTCTGTCAAGGCTGGCTGTCTACGATCTTTCTTGAATTTCATCATCGCAGAAGAACGCGCGGTATCCTGGCATTATTTGGAAATGGTACCGGTGTAGTGCACACAGCATGAAATATTAGCTGCTTGCTTCATTGGCCAGTTGAAGGACGGTCCTGCGTTCTGCACACGTGCTCGTCTGCTCATGAAGCTGAGCAACTCTGCGTGTGCAGTCCCGCAGCAAATATAGCCCGCACTTAAGTGCACTTTCCGAGAAGAGGAAATAATAAATGGGTGCTAGATTCATCGAGCAAGCAAAGCCAGCGGTGCATGCCGGCGCCGAAGGTTTTTATACATATATAAAAAAAGAGAACCTGAAACTCTCTAGTTTATGCACTACATACGCGGGGCGCTCGTCGTCTGCATACCAAGTGGGCCGTCGTCTGCTCGCTTTTTATTCTTTCCGCCATTACAGCCCGGGCAGACGGCTTGCTTTCCTGGCTAGACGCCGGTGTCTTGGCTGTGCGGAATTACAATCACGCCTGTTAGATAGCCGCCGCTTCGAGGCTTAGGTAGGTGTACGTCTTCCTGCTTATGCGGAATCCTCACTCGCATGGTTCTCTCTTTTTTTCGCAGATAGTCTGCATTTTATTAAAACTGCGCAGCGGCGCGGAAGGTTTGCAGCTGGCGTCACCGAATTGAAGACTCATGTGACAAGTAGATTTGCACCTACGGGCGGTTCCCGATTGGTTCCACGTAGTTCCCGAGTTCTGTTAGTCATCCTGATTGTCATCACTCGGGCGTCTGCAGCCAGTCACGAGTCATTGCTGTAATTCGGTGTCCCTGATTGGCTGAAACCGGCTCTGCGTAGCTTGCGCGAGGCTGCACGGTTTTAAAAGTCAGAAAGCGTGGTGCGGCGTCTTTAACGGGGGCCTTCTTCGCTGTTTCATTGCAGGGACCGGTGCACGTATCCTGGAACCGGCGGTTCGCGAGGCATAAAAGAAAGCCTAGTGATGGCAGCGGCGCGTGTCGGAGGAAAAATGAATTACGACGTGAGCGCGCGGGGCCCTTTGACCGAGCACTGCGCATCTTAAGAAAAAAAGAAATGGGTGCCGTGGGTGGTCTGTGCCGGTTCCACAGAATGTGACTCGACCTTGACCTAGAGCACTTGTCCGGCGTGTTTATCTTGGTTCCCTGAGGGGCGTCTAAAAGCGTATTTCGTTGGAAGAGATCTCGTAAAAGAGAAAGATTGGTACGTGTCCGAGTTTGCTTTTGTTGCGTATCGCGTGGGAAGATGCGAAGTTTTATTTGGGCGCTGTATTTTATATGTCCGCTTTGAGCGCAGTAAAATATTTTGCCCAGCCCGTTTGAACACAACCGGTTCTATGCTGTTTGTGCCAGTTATGTGTGCTGTATGTGGGGTATGCGGGGAGTCTTACTTTTGCTTGGTAATTGGTTTTTTTGTTCAAGCCCCGAAACTTGCTTTTTCGAAGGATGGCTCTTTTTCGTTTAATGCACGGTTTTCAGCGCTTGCATTTACACTTACTGTTGTGGTTCCGCGTCCCACCAGGCTTCGACTAGCCTGTGTGGCATCCCAATCACCTTAGCCTCTGGTTAAGTCGCTTAGATGATGGGCGGCCATGGTTAGGTGCCGCTCGCTAATACAAGCTCAGGAGAGGATGAATTTTCCTGCTTTAAGGGTTGATGAAACACAGAGTCCTTTCTCCTCGGCCGTTGTGTTGTTCAGTCTAGATTGTGATTATTCTAGATACCGTACCTTGCTGCGGTACCGCATACCGCACATACCGCCCCTTGGTAGACTATAGGCTGAACACCTCGGGATGGAACAAGTGAACAACTCAGTGCAAAAGTTCACGTTTCTGTCGCGGCTTGTTCCGCCAGTTCGAAAGTACAGAAAGCAGTACATGGTTTTTCTGAAACATACCGCACTTTGGTAGGCTACATGCTAAACAACTCGGTATGAAACAAGTGAACAACTCAGCGCACAAATTCACGTTTGTGTAGCCGCTTGTTCCGCCAGTTCCGAAACTACAGAAAACAGCACTTGTTTTTCTGTATTTTTTGTAACACGTTTGCGTACTGCACGCTGTGTTTCGCGTCATACGTTCACTTTCTACAAACGAGAAAAAAAAAAGCAAGTTTCAGCTATGGAATAACTAACACCACCACCACTATCCGCTTCAGAAGTGCACTCGTTGCCTACGCGGTGTTACCTTCCGTGGCGCCGCAAGCTAGGCAAGCGGACGGAAATAGCTCCATGTAACGGCATAACCATAATCGCCTACCGCACAGCTGGGCGCCCGCAATTGACTGCATCGCCCCTTCTCTTCGGTAGGCGTTTCAAAGGCCCGCTTCGGCTGAACGGAAGAAGCTCCTGCTATCTTCTTCGGCCTGCGAGACGTCGTGTGGTATGCAACTTTCATGAACCTGCGCGCAGAGCAGGTCCGACCGTGCACAAGCAGAGGTGGTCCAACTCCTACGGCGCGGCAGCCTTGCGTGGACTCACGGCGGAAGTCGTTCGGTCCATTGCAAGGTCGCTCTGCTCCCAGAGGGCGGTTTACTCTCGAGGGCCTTGTCGTGGTTGCGTCACCCCTTAAACGTGGTCGGAGCACAATCGCGGGCCTTGTGTAATAACCACGCGAGAAGACCCCCCCCCCCCCCCCCCCTTGTCTACAGGCGTGGCGAGGCGCGATGCCTTTCTCTGCGTCCTGCTTCGGCTGGGTCCTCAGAAGCTGTCAGATGCCTGTTGTGCTTGCCTCTCAGGCTTAGGCAAAAGTTATATATAGGCTTGTTAATATAGTTATGATTTAATTTTTTTTCCCTTCCGGACCGACAACGCTGCCAGTGCGACTGGGATGACTAGTCCGCCAGAACTGTTCGTTATATAGTTAATAATTGAGAGAAATGATTTGTGCTACGCAGTTTTCCGGCGAGCGGTGAGGGAACGTCCAGCGTTCTTTTTGTTCCGATAATTGTTCCAGCCTTGCGCGAGTGACGTGGCGGGCGTTCGAGATCGCGCTGATAACTCTAAATGGCACACGCCCTCACTCGTTGCACGTTTGACCTGTCACGTGGAAGGTGCATTTAGACTGTTGTACGACAGGAACTAAACAGTCGCTCGGGCCCTCAAAGAACAGGAAAGGTAGCGCAACTCCTGCGACTACGCAAGGGAGCCGAAGAAATAAAACTAGAACCAAACACTAAATTTTTTTACACTGCTGAAGGTATAAAAAAGGCGTCCCAGAGTGTCCCAGGGCTCACACCCTTTAGGGTGTTCATAAACACCCTTATGGTATCAGTGAACGTCCTTAGGGTGTTCATGAACACATTAGCACTATAAGGGTGTCCAAGAATAGGGTGTTCATAAACACCCTTATGGTATCAGTGAACGTCCTTAGGGTGTTCATGAACACCCTAGCACTATAGGGGTGTTCAAGAACACTGTGAAGGTGTTGGTGAACGTCCTGAAAGGGTGTTAGCTAAAGGCGTTACACCTTTGTGGGTGTGAAAATTTTTAGAGCGCAAGACAAAACGAAGCTATTGTTAAGCTTCTTGCTCTTTTCCGGAGCAAGGGAAGCATAGAAATAGCTATATGCCCGGGGCGTTAGAGCTCCACAGTTCGGGTACGTCGCCGGTTATGTCGCCGCTATTCTGGGTGAAAACGGTGTTATTAATTTTTTCTGAGCGACGGAAGAAACCTCACAAATGCGGTTTAATTTATCTCTGTCTTTTTCAGTTTCGATGCATTTGCAGGGGGAGCGGTCATCTTTGCAAGAGTCGTTGATGGATTCCGATTTTCGTCTTGCCAACGTAGCCACATCTGCTCGAACTGTGGGCTTTCTCTCACAACTCTCCCGCGACCTAGTTACGAAGCAGAGTTCGGAGTTTTCGGAGCATGAAGTTCGTGGGGAGTTCTAGCGCTCAGTTCATGGAGCCTGGAGCTCGTGGGGCATATGATTCATGAATGGTGGAGTCAGCACAGTGCTCACGGAACGTACATATAGTTAAAAATTCAAGAGTTTAGGGTGTTCACTACACTCTGTACAGGCCGCCGCGGTGGCTGAGTGGTTATGGCGCTCGGCTGCTGGCCCGAAAGACGCGGGTTCGATCCCGGCCGCGGCGGTCGAATTTCGATGGAGGCGAAATTCTAGAGGCCCGTGTACTGTGCGATGTCAGTGCACTTTAAAGGACCCCAGGTGGTCGAAATTTCCGGAGCCCTTCACTACGGCGTCTCTCATTGCCTGAGTCGCTTTGGGACGTTAAACCCCCATAAACTAACACTCTGTACAGAAGAAGCGTAGTGCACGCAACGGAGAGTTCACGTTGCTCAGACTTCCTGGAGTCTAGAGCTAGTAGTGGAGCAGATGGAGCGTGGGCTAGCTCAGAGTTAATAATAATAATAATAATAATAATAATAATAATAATAATAATAATAATAATAATAATAATAATAATAATAATAATAATTGGTTTTTGGGGAAAGGAAATGGCGCAGTATCTGTCTCACATATCGTTGGACACCTGAACCGCGTTGTAAGGGAAGGAATAAAGGAGGGAGTGAAAGAACAAAGAGATGCCGTAGTGGAGGGCTCCGGAATAATTTCGACCACCTGGAGGTCTTTAACGTGCACTGACATCGCACAGCACACGGGCGCCGTAGCGTTTTTCCTCCATAAAAACGCAGCCGCCGCGGTCGGGTTCGAACCCGGGAACAACTCCGGATCAGTAGACGAGCGCCCTAACCACTGAGCCACCGCGGCGGGTCAGAGTTTATGGAAAGTTGAGTTCGTGGAGCATCAAGTTCATCGAGCGCAGAGGTCGTGGAGCGTGTAGAATAAAAAGATTAAAAGAGTTGAGAGCATCGAGTATACTGGCTGAGATCCGTACTCTGCACGTGCAGTACACTGTTTCAAAACTGGGCACGTGCGACATCGCTGTCGATGCCACCTCGCCGGCCGTTCCTTCCCCGTGGCGCTCATTACTAGCGCGTATACAGCTCCATTCCCGAGGCACACCGCCGCACGTTTCCCACCCGCCGTCTCCCGTGGCACGCGTGCCGAACGCAGCCTTGTTTCAATAATCCGAGACACATCGCGTATGCGGCACGAGCAGGTCCCCCCCGCCGGTCGACCCCGTCAGCCTTCTTCTGCAACCTCTCTCTCTCTCTCTCCACCTTCATCCGCCTCCGCTCCTTCTCCTCTCCCTCTCTTTCCTCCGCACCGCAACGATGCGCATCGCTTCGCTTTATTTAATCCGTTAATCTTTCCCGGTACCGGCGTAGAGGGACGGCGGAACGCCGTGATCGAGTGTGGCTGACGAAGCGCCCGAAGCCGGTCTTCTAATTGCGTGCAGTTTGCGCCCCGCGAAGTATCGCGAAACGGAATGATCGGACTAGTAGCACTTGTCGAGGAACGTATGGGGCGTGTAGGAATTTCGTTAGTTTTGAAAAGCCACGGACCCTAAAGGTTTTCATTTTTTTATGTATATAACTATATGGCTCGCAGAAGACCTGTTAAAGCTAAGCTGCCGTAATCGCAGGCGCTTTTCAGCGGTTGCGCAGTCGTACGACCACATGTCCGTCTCGCCACAGCGTTGCGATTAATCTATTGTTTCCTAATCATTTTCTGGAAGAGAGAGCGAGCATAGCGTATGCAGTCATTTGTCTCGGTTTTTACATGACTCGGCAGCTGGAGGTTGGAAAAGAGAATGATTGTCGCTTTTGGGACTGGTTTTATGGGAACGTATAGTTTGACGCGGATTTGCTACATCTCTACGACTTCGCAAATTACGCAGAGTGGAGAGTTTTTTTCTTCTCGCGATCTAGCGCGCCTTGCCACGATCCGCGCCGTTCGCTGCAACGGTGGAAACATTTCAGATGCGCGAGAATAGCGAGTCTGAAATTCCGAACTGCATTATCCAGCCGATAGTATAGCTTTGGTGTCAAGTCAGTAATATGTTCGGCCTCTGCTATATGAAGCTATATGGATAGGTGGTGCTAAGAATAAAAGCTATTAAGATTGGAATTACCCGCATATGCTTCCAGGGAAGTACGCAATTTAGGCCTTGTTTGCACCGTATTATACGTCTCCAGTATTTCCCGCGAAACACCTGGATCTACGTGTAACTCGCTCGCGTGAGGACAGCAATAACGGGGCCAGTGTATATAGACAACTGCGTCCATAAAAAACTCCGTACTGAAACTGGCTTCAAACAAATGGGGGCTTAAAGCATCGCCGAGAGTTCTTCCATTTAGAGGCCTTTGTATTGAGCTGCTCTAAGCGGAAAGGAATAAAAAGGCAGTAAGCTGTTCTCTAGAGAACTGTCTTCTATAAATTAGGGGGGTCTAAAGGACAGCTTACTTCATTTTTACTCCTGCATAGGCGCATTCCTCTTTAGAGTGTATTAAGCCTAGGCGTGCGGTATTCTAATTAAGAAAAGAAAATGACCGCGATGTTGCGTTTCGGCTCGTCTTCCAGGCAGGACGCGAAGATGGCCCCGCGACTCCTGCACGTTGCGTGCACTGCACGGAACTATGAAGAGCAGCGCATACCGACTCGCTCTTTGCATGGCTGTGTTTGTGCCACGGTCTTTTGTGGGCGAGTAAGACGAGCGTCCGCGAGAGGGAATAAGCCTTGACAGGCAGCCGCTGCACGCGAACTAAGCGTCTTCGGCGAGGGACGCCGCGTTACGTAAAGCGCACTTTATAGCCACCGCATCGGCGGCGAACGAAGGCTGTCCGGGCTAGCGCCATCTTTTCTCCCCGTCCGTGGGGATTTGCGGGGGAGTGGCCGAGGCGGCAGGCAGCAAGCAGCAGCAGGTGGGTTGTGGGAGTAGTCGTCGCGTCGGTTCGAAAGCAAGATGACCTCAGGCCTTGTCGTTTCGCGAGTGCCGGTGGTGGCTTCTTTGCGCATCGGAATTTGCTTCGTCGGTTCGCCAGTCGCGGCACTTCCAGCCAGCTGGCGCGCGGGGTCGACCCGGGTGACCCCGTTGGTATTCTGTTTAAACGACAGAGAATTAGAACAATCGTTGTGTGACGGAGTGGCCCTTGAATCGAACTCGACTCGTTTCAAGTGGTGCGGCTGATTGCTCAAGGAGCTTGCGTGTGAACAGCGGGACGCCAGAATGAAGTTGTCAGCTCAAGTGTTGGGTATGTGATAAGAGCTAATAAAACTCGAGGAACAATGTTTGGCGGTAGCTTTTACGCGTGGTAGCAAAAAGAGAAAGAAAAAAGCGATTTCTGACGCACCCTCTCCAGCGCCGAAATGACATCGATAAAAAGTGGTAGTTTTCGCGAAAGTCATAGTTTGTGGTCTTCAAACAGGACTACATGCACTCGTCGAAAAGTTGCTCGGCGAACAGCTGTCTGCGTTGACTTGCTAAGCCTTGCCGGAGTTCCACCGGAGTCGCTTTTGAGAGGGCGTAGGTGAGGTTTGCGTTGTAGACAAGAGATGAGCATCTCTGGAAACCGCGAAACCGGGGTAAGAGGTACGCAAAACGCGGCATAAGCATTGTTCGAAAGCGTGAAACCAGGGTAAGGCGCACACAAGGTCCATTATTTCAGCGAAACTTGAACAGAGACAGAGAGTGAATGGACGACTGGAAGAATACTGTTTCGAACTGGACGTCGAAAAGGCGGACCAACGTTTCGACATGGAGGCATGCGTGGTAGATGCTTGTGCCTGACAAAGGAACGTGCTCTGGGCGCTGTGTGTGTATCCACTTCCGGTCCGGTCCGTGGCCCCGGGGAGTGAGTGACGAAGGTTGCGGCGTGTTGGCAAGCGGGCCTTGTGTTCTGCGGGGGCGGAGCTGCGCGGAGCAAAAGGAACGCCTGTTCCCCGTCTGCTCCGCGCTGCCTGTTTCCGCGTCGCGGCTTTTTCAAGTCGCTCTGCGTGTTCCCCCCGCTTCTTCCTCGGTGCGTTCCTTTCTTCCGCTCCTTATTTCCGCCCATCTTCCGCTTCTACTTCCGGTTTGTCCGCATCACCGGCTTTCGTGTGCTGCGCGAGCATGGTCGCATTGTGGAGAGACTGCATCTTCTGTTTTTGTTGTTATTGGAGTACATGCGGGTTGTTGTTTAAATGCATTCGAAGCTCGTTATAACGAAACCGGTTTATAACGAAATAATGGATATAACGAAATAATGGATATAACGAAGGAATGACGATATTCCTCGGAAGCTCGGTCAGCAGTGGATATAACGAAGCTACGGCTGTAACGAACTGATCTCCAGACCCCTTCAACTTCGTTATAACGAGGTCCAACTGTTAAGTCCTCTTTTGCTGCATTAGGAGGAGGATGGTCATTACGGATTTAGGGCTTGTATGCTAGCGAGGTGTGTACTCTTAGCCACTCGGTCCGTTGGGGAGTCAGCGCGAATTACAAGCAGATACCGCAGATACCTATTTATGGCTGATGTGGGGTGGAGGCCTGGAAAGCTTATTGTTTCTATAGAGCGTAGAACGCTTACAAATACGCATCTGCGAATGGGTCTCAATGTCTTTCGGCATGCCTGTGCTCAAGCTCCGCCCTCGTTGTTTGTTGACATATTTGTTAGCATATTTGTTGGCATAGAAGATTTCTCTCGAAACTGCCTGAGATGCGTGTTTTTGGTTTTACACTATACGTGAACCTTTTTTGGTGTGACGTCGTCTGCACGTCTTGCATCATTACTTGAGCAGAACAGGAGGACACGTCCATTAAGTATCTAATTCCCAGTCGTGACGGATGAGGCCTTCTCAAGGTGCTGTCAGCCTTAAAGAGCGCACAGGAATGTTTAATGAAGGCGTTGTGAAAAGGATAATCTCACGGGGCAAAGGTTTCCTCTGGAGCCCATAAATGAACTTTAACCCCTGAGCAGCATGCCTAAGCAGTGTCCTTCACACGAAAAAGTCGTGCCCTCGTAGAGGTCGTTCGGAGGCTTTGTTTTGTCGGTCTTCAAATTTTGTTTACAGGCTTACGGGGTTTACCGGGTGTATAGGCTGTGCTGCATGCTGTAGGAGGCGTAATTGTAAAAGCTGAATCCTGTACCGGTTCTTAAGACGTAATCTTTTAAGCTTAGAAATACACTCAACTGCGGTTATAGACCTGTGAATGCACTGGTCGTAAGGAACGCAAGGTTCATAAAGAAGTACTTTGCAGAATTGCTGCCACCCCCTAGTGTTTCTTAATGTCCTTTGGCGCGCCTATAGCAAGCTTGCACAGATAGCTTCAGTGGTAAAGGGAACGCTCACTTTCCACAAAAACGGGTGTTTGTCACTTCAGCAAAGAACTTGAAATGTGACACGGATATTACTCGTCTGAAGGAAAACTACTGGGATTTTTAACCTCCTTGAACTCTGAGCACAAGCACACTGGGTTCTAGAGACTATATACATGAGGCGCATCGGACTGGAAGTCTACAACTTTCTGTTCTGGTAATATTCTATTAACAGGCGACCCCCCGATGTAGACCACCTTGAGTTTTTCTCCCTACAGCGGGGCTGCTGTGATATTTTTGTCGATGAGATTGAGACGAGTCAAGTTTTCAGTCGCACAGTAAAAACGCGATGCGTGCCGAATGTTTTATGCTCCACAGAAGTAATTAACGCAGTCAGCTCGTTCTGGGTCTACAGGGTGGGTGGAATACATACCCAGAAATCCTGGGCAAGCGCATTTTTCAGCGGAAAGTTTTTTTTTTTTTGATGAACGCAATTTTTCGCATATCGTGAAGACTGCACCTTAACAATCAGTATAAAGCCGCAGATTACCCACAGGGAGCGCTTTTAGTTTTCCTCTACTTATTGTAAAAAACGTACCCATTGCTTTTCTGTGGCAGTCTTGACCACTCGGGCGAGTGTCTGGAAAAATTTAAAATTTTAAAAATTTGCTACGCATCGGAAGGGTAGACCGTTCCAATCGATAAAACTGTATCTCTCAATTTTTCACGGTTGACTCGCAGTTAAAAGTAATGCCCAAGACAGCTTGCTTGCTTTCACCTGTGCGATGCTTAAGTGCGCGTGTGCTTTGACGTGTGTGACGAAGTTTGTTTTAGCACTTAAAACGCTTAATTGTTTTGTTTTTTAAACTTTCGATGCTGGAAACGCGGTTGTTATCGCCTTAAATATTTTGCCTTCTTGCTCGGTATCAATTTTTCTCTCTCTGTCTTTAGTGCTCCTTGCTGATTTTTTTTTCTGTGTGGTGACCTGTGTCAGCAGCGGGTGATTTGAATTGCCTATGCCCTATAGCCTTTAATCTCTTAATCTCTTCCTAGATTTCGTGCATCGTATTACATCTGTTATATCGGCTAGCCCTCCTCCGCTGCGATGCTTCGTCGATAAGATCGTCCCTACGCCCTCTCAACGTGGTTATAGTCGCATGCGCTGTGGCTTGTTTCTTTACATTTATTCGCTCCAACCCTTGTAGGGGCGCTTATCCTCGTTCGATCTCGCTAATCCCGCGTCTTCCGAGTCTCGATGTCGTACCCCTCGACCTCTGGTCGCGGTCCAGCGACCTCGATCGAAGGTTATCAATGCCTGCCAAATGGCTGGTGACCGACCCAGAGCCTTAGGCAAACGCCCAATCTAGTTTCTTTGGCTTTTAACACTTTCATGTAGACTTTGGCGCTGTGTCCTTAGCCGGGGCATTTCTTGAGAGTTTCTCTTTTGGATGTTTGTTTGCTTCGTGTTTTCCCTCCAAGAAGACCGCCGACCCCTCAGCTTTCCTTCGACACAGGGAAGATGGATGGCGGAATTCTTAAATGGTTTTTGTTATCTTTACTTGCTCTATTTCTTTTTTACCTTGTTCTGAGGACCGTTTAACCTCTTATGCTGGGTACCACTGCCCTGGGCGGGAGACTTATGGGGACATTCGTAAAACCGGAAGTAGGTGTGTGTAGTTCTATCGCTGTGTTACATCTACCTTTCCGGTTTATTTTGTGCACTTTTTTTTAGAATGAGGCCTGCTCTTCCTCTGTATCCATTCGTGCAGTACGCTTTGCCACTATTTATTTTGTATCTTTCGGAAGCTACCGAGTCGTATACTCTGCCCCCGCTTTCCAGCACAACTTAAACACAGCGGCTTGTCCTGGATAAAGCTGAATGCTTGAGTCTGCACAGGCACATAGGAAGTGCGAAACCTGCATGTTTTATGTCCAGCAGCGCACAACGCCCCGTTGAGTGGTTCTTGGCGATCTAGGGTATCCCTGGCGCCCAAGACGCGACGGCGGGTTTTCGATGACAGGGTGCTTGAAGTCGGAAAAATTATGGCTATTATGGCGTACGGCTCCAGGGCTGCTTATGCTGTTCTTAGAACGCCACCCACGCATACTGGTCATTTGGTGTTGTACCTTGGAGTGTCATGTAGCGAAGCCAAGTTGTGGCGGCGAGGCGCTCCGCGGTAACTCCAAGGAGGGCCAACGGCTCTCTGGTGTCGGTTGTTTACATGGTGTAAGTTGGTTACACGGGTTCGCAGCCTGTGCTGTCTCTGTTTTCCTGAGAAATGCGCAGTTTGTGGGGGGGGGGGGGGGGGGGGGCTTTCCCAGGGCCCGCAAGCTGTGTGTACAGTGTCAGTGCGTTGAGAACGGTTTTCTCGACCAAGCCGCAGAGAAGGAGCAGTTGAGACAACCTCGAAGTGAGGCGGTCCAATAGGCGCCGTTCACTTGTGTTGTGTTTACGTTCCGCGCCTGATTCGTCGGATAAGGTGAAAGTATCTTGAGTTTGCAGTTCCGCACCAGCCACCGAGAAGTCGCTCAACGACTGGGGGAATTTGCAAAAAGAAAGGCTCGAGAGGACGTGTCCATAGTTGTCCGCTTCCAAAAAGATAAGAGCCGTTTGTTTCTTGGAGCTTCTTCTGGTCTTAGTTCGTTGCGGTGTAGAGTCTGCTTTCCCGCCAGACACCGGTGTCGCCGGCCGATCTACGAATACGCCTGCATGCCGCTGTCCCTGTGACCCTTGGATCCTTATAGACGCCGGCGCATTGACCGCTGCGCTTATAGTCCGATACAACTCAACAACGAAGCGGCTTTTCCACGTCAAACGACACCAATACCAGCCAATGGCGTCGGCTTATTCTCATGAGCCGGCTAGCGTGACAATGCGGGGAGTGGCAGATAAAAATTGGGATCGGTCCCTTCCCTGCTTTCTCGCGCCGATCGCTGCATTGTCATGCTAGCCGCCTCATGAGAATCGGCCGACGCCATTGGCTGGTATTGGTGTCGTTTGACGTGGAAAAGTCGCTTCGTTCTTGAGTTGTATCCGACTACAGGTATCCCCGTGATCCTTGGAGAGTCCTTCTCCCCCCTGTCCTCAACTTTGCGGTCGACGTTTCAGGTATGCGTTTCAATTACGCCGCGGTATACGCTTCCGCCGTAAGGCGTGACGCCACGCCTACCAAATTGCGCCGAACCCTCGACCTTCGGGTGGAAAAGCGTTGCGCACGCAGTCGGCACATTATTGAGGCGGCGAATGGTTGTTGTGTCTTTTGTTCTTGGAATCTGGTCCGCTTCGTGACTCCGCTCTACCGCGTCTATAGGCCTTCCTGAGCGACCTTCGGTGTTTGCTTTTAGATACCCAAAGGCATACACAGATCAACCTCAACTCCATCGCGTAATCGATGCCTTCCGTGAAGCTATCGCTTCCTTGGGGGCGTACGTAAGGGTGTGGGGCCGTGTATATATACTGCCCCATGGGTATTATTTTCAGTTATACTAGTAGGGGCCGTTCAAGTGTGCTATCATTACGGCTGTACCAGCCCATGCTGGCCATCCGTTTCAATCGGAGTGATTAGGCGGTGCTTTATCACAGGTACGCCTTTTCTTTTGTCTCTTGTTATCTGCGGCGAAAGCTTATGGACCACACCTTAAATGCGTCTCTGGGCCATTCGTTCTCGCTAACCGCTCCACCGAATGCCGGGACTACGCCCCGATAATTCCCTTTCTTTTATTTCTTCGGCGCTCTATCAAAGAAAGAAAGAGAGAAAGAAGAAGAAATAAAGGAAAAGCGGCTAAGCTGCCCACAGGCGAATTGCCTTCACGCCGTCTTGCCTTTCCGGGAATAATTGGACCGCAAGAATTACGGTGTGTGTACGCCCGCGCCCTCTTTTGTTTTTCGCCGCGCCCCCTGCGTCTCATAGTTGTGTATATATCCTTCACGGACTTATTTTTTCTCTCTCTCTCTTTCTTACAAAGGTTTGCGCGTTTAGTTTTATAAGTTCCTTGCTTAAATAAGCGCGTGGCGTTTTTCCGGCCCGCTGCTCCGACGTTTCACGAATTCTCGCTCTGTCAAGTGGGCGCTCGGCTACTGATCCGGAGTTCCCGGGTTCGAACCCGACCGTGGCGGCTGCGTTTTTATGGAGGCGAAACGCTAAGGCGCCCCCGTGCTGTGCGATGTCAGTGCCCGTTAAAGATCCCCAGGTGGTCGAAATTATTCCGCAGCCCTCCGCTACGGCACCTCTCTCTTCCTTTCTTATTTCACTCCCTCCTTTATCCCTTCCCTTACGGCGCGGTTCAGGTGTCCAACGATATACGAGACAGATACTGCGCCATTTCCTTCCCCCCAAACCAATTATTATTATTATTAACTGTGGCCGCTCGCGCTTTGACGCTTTACATGTACGTGCTTGTTACGTTGCGCAGTCCACACCACTTCACAGGTAATGAGGGATCGAACTTAACTGCAAAGCTCACCGTACGATTGAGAACACTTCCCGGTCGATCCGCGCCCTTCCGTTCGCTGTAGCGAATCGCTATTAATTCAGGATTGGAACATCCCGTAGTCGGATGAAACTCAAGAACTAAGCGGCTTTTCCTCGTCCCGTTTTGCGCTACTCTCACTTTCCATGGGGACCCCATTCCAGCCAATAGCGTCGGACTACTCTCACGCCCCTGCTAACGTGACAGTGCAGGGAGTGGGAAATGAAAGTCTGTAGTCCTTCCCTCCATGGTCGAGGAGAATCCCCTCCTTGTATTGTCGCGTCGCTCACTGCATTGTGACGCTAGCAGGGTCATGAGAATCGGCCGACGCCATTGGCTGGAAAGGGGGCTCCTTCGTCGGGGAAAAGCCGCTTTGTTCTTGAGTTGTATCCGACCATAGACGGCATGCAGAGCCAGTCGGGAACTGAGGTGACAGCAGTTTTGCGTGTTTAGGTCTTTTATAGTTAGCTCGTGGCAACTCTGTGCGAACTACATTTTACCGGCGAGGCTCAGATGTAATGGAGCTTTGAACAGTATTGCTGTAGCAGTGAATTTCTTTGTCTTCCTAACTTGTGTCGCTACTTATTTTGTCTTTTCTAAAATGCGACGCTTTAGTTCGCTCGTTCACCCGAACGGAACCGGAACCGTTTTGCTGGCCTATTGTCCCGCTTATAAGTCAGTTATTATTCTCGCTCCGTCAGTTGTCCCTCCCGTAAATCTGCTTGAGTTTCTTTTTTAATATTTTTTTTGTACGTCGCTGTTTTTTTTTTTTTCCGGGCTTAAGCGTGCAACGTTGTTAGCGTCGTGCTTTTCGAGTCGCGAGGGGGGGTCTGACCGCTGCGGTGCGACCTTGGATCGTAGCCGCGCTTACGTGACGGAGCGGCCGCAGTTCGCCGGACGGTCTCCGCGGCGTCGGCTTTCGTGGCCCCTCGTCTCCGGAGGGGGGCGTGGAGGGCCCCTCCTCCCTGCCTCTGCAATTAACCTAGAAATGTCGCTGCCGGTAATGGCACCCCGCTGATCTCGCTCTTTTTTTGTTTCTTTTCCCGCTTGCCTTTCTTTATCGTCATGTTGTTTTCCCGTCCCTCGATCTTTTGTCGATAAGAAAACGGGAGTCCAAATTCTTGGGAAAGTTGCGTTGGGGGGGGGGGGGGGGGGGGGGGCTTTCCGGCGCGCAGGTCTAGGTATCAACTTAGAACGAGCATTCCTCGGTGAAAGAAGCGAGATTTCTCAATATGTTGACATTCCTTCACTATCTCTCTTGCGGCCTTTTGGAAGCGTCTTGTTGCATGAGGAGAAAGCCTTTAAGGAGAGCTTGGCTTTTCCAGATGAATCTGGCTACTACTTTTAGTCCGCTGTGACGAGTGCGACAGTTGCAAACAGTGCGAGTACGTAGTTAAGATGTCGCCATAGGAGCCGCATCGTCGTCGCGAGTTGGTTCGTGTTGAGGCCAAGCCGAAGCGCGCTCTGGATGCTAAAGGACAACTGTACGGAACACACGCCGCAGTACTAACGAAGCGCTGCCTGTCCTGCAGTAGATATACAGACTTTCAATAGCGGCCGCAGGCCTCCAACATAATTGCACCGCTACGGACGCAAGCAGCACGACGCGCAGTGATCCGCGTTGTAGAAGCACCGAGCGAACTTAAGGACGCATGCACGGAACTTTAGCGTGTTCATTCTCCTCTGTTTCTTTTTTCCCCGATCGGCTATCTCGTCTCCCTGTTTCGTGAATAGTTGCTTGTGCGGAAGAAAGTCCGAGATAGCGTAGGAAATGTCCCAATGGTGCAATTAGCCGGTGCGGCGCTTTCCGGCGATAAAGTGAGATTGATGGCGATTTATACTCTTAGAGCGGTAGATCAGAGGAATATGCGTATGCAGCCGCATAAACGTGTCGGCGGCGTTTCATCCAGGCTGCCTTGCGGAGCGAATACACTCCTGAGCAGTGAGAGATATGCGTGAAGGTTTTAGCAGGCGGAGGAGCTCGATATGTAAGGGAACTGCTCCTAGTGCCAGATTCATGCCACTGGAGCGTATTTTATATCTGATCTGCGTGTTCTAGCTTGTGTATGTATCCGTTAACCGTCGTGACGTCAGGACGCGGCTAAGTCCGCCATATATTTTTTTTCGCTTATTCTGTGATTCGACCAGGAAAGTCTACCTGTCTAACAGCGTGAAGACCTGGCGTGCGACTCTTTAAACAAGGCCGGGTCCGACGCAAATGCCCGACGCTCTTTGTCCTTGAAGGGAAAGACTGACGTTGGTCGAGGTTGGTTCGCGGATGGGTGCGTTTCTCACTTACGCCGTGGATCCTAAGTCTCTCTTAAGCTTCTGCATTGGTGCTCTATACTCGACCTCAGGAGACAGCGTTGCAGCCCTCACTGTTATTCAGGGCACGCAACGAAGGAGAGCCCTTACTAATTTTTCCCTCCGTGAGACACGACTCAACCGCCGTATACATAGTCTAAATAACCTTGAGTGCGCGTGTGTTCAAGTACACGCCTCTGTAGAGCATCATAATTCATCCTCACCATCCGGAGTATAACCTCCGCCAGACGTGACCTGGCAAACCACTCCGTTCTTCGTTAAGGGGGGCCTTCTCCGTCTGACCACGAATGCTAAAACGGCGCACTTCGCGCAAGCGTTAACGAGGAAAGTATATAATCCCTGTAGGCATTTAATTCCGTGCAGAGGTATAATCCCCCCCCCCCCCCCCCCCCCTCCCGGTCTGGTGGTTTGGTGGAGAATAAAGTCCGTGAGAAGGTTCTAAAGTGCTCGACCGCAAGCGGAGCGGGAAAACTAAGTAGCGGACGCTTTGCACTCAATTCAATTGTTGTCCGGCAGTGCTCGCTTCCGTCGCGTGCCGTGTCCATTGTCTCGAGCGCCCCTGGAATTGGACGGACAAGCCTGGCCATGAGCTGGACGCTGAGATAAGCGTCGTAGTGCGGAATTGCTAGCTGAGCGAAGCGTGCGCTGTTTACATAATTGCCGGGAACACGGCGCTTTGCTTTCGTTTTTTTTTCCCCTCGCCGGGCAACCTTGAGGTTAAGGTTTTTAACCATGCATGTATATGTGCCCGGGGAACTACAGTGCCTAGAGTGGCGATGAATATTCATGAGAACGGCGGATGATAAACCGTGTCTTGCGTGCGCGCGTCGAGATTTGTGCGAGCTGAGACAGATGAAAATCCAGCGGTGGTGAGCGGTTGAATTTTAAAAGGACGCGCTCCAGGGCGCTGCCTTTTCCCCGCTGACGGTGGCGTTGCTGCTTCGAGTTCGGCCGAGTCTTGGCCGGAAAAGCGAAGAAAAATGTCCGATATTATTGACTCTTGAACTTCTATAAGGTGATATTGACGGACCCGTTTCTGGTACCCGACGTTTGTATGTGGGTTGCGCGAGGGTGGTGTAATGTTACTGTGCTGAGTGCGGTTGCGTAGCATTCTTGAGGCATAGAGTTCCCTTCGTGTTTTGTGACCTAATCCATCTCTTTGCTTCATTCTCCAGGGGAGTTCAGTTTTTGAGTGGGCGCCTTCTTGGGATGGAACCAAACTGCACTCTAAACAGAACGGAGTACAAAGGGTGTAAATTGTCCTCTTGAGCACCCCTTTTTATAAAAGGCAGTGCGCTGGAGTAAAGTTTACTCCCATATAGGCGTATTCGTGTTTAGAGTGTGGCACTGATGAACTTGTGAAAATACTGCGCGTGCTTGTTTTTTTTTTTTTTTTTCACTCCAACTCCAGGAGGTGTTCGGAAGTTTCGGAACCGTTATTAAGGAACTGTAAATATATGCTGTATCGATTATTGTAATGCAGTTTTCGGCTTTACTCACGAGAAAGGATTGGGTACGGAGTAATAGCTCTGAGTTAGGGAAAGCACCCGGGCAGGAAAGCAGCACTTGCATTATAAGGTGCGACCGGCGCGTGCCGCCTTTTTGATAGGATAATTGTATAACCGCTTAGCACCTTCTCGTCACGATGACGTCGTGCCTTTCTTTTTTTTTCTGAGGGGGGGGGGGGAGGCTGCCGTACTTTCTTAAGAAGACGCGCGTCAGGCCCTGCTCGGAAGGCGACCTCGTTTGTGACAAGGCGCGCTATTTTGGACGGCTCTAGCTCGGCCGTTTCTCGAAACCACACGCGGGGGGCTTAGGCTGTCCAAAATGACCGACGAAGCCACGCCCACTCTTCGAGAAAATTGCTCGCCCGAAGGCGCCTGGCGTTGACGTCGACTTCTCGCCAAAGTGTCAGTCCACCGCGTATGGACGACTTCGCGAAAATTGAAAGAGGAAAAATTTGGGGTGTTTGATATCGCAAAGGAATACCCCCTCCCCCTTTCAGGCGGGAGGATCGAGCCATACAGGAAGTATGCCTGCGTTTATTCAATTCTTCAGTCCCCGCTCACAATGTGGCGGAACCCTTATAAAAATGGTCTATACAGAGTCTAGAGACTTTCTATAGACAAAAGTCTATACTAAAGGTGTATGACCATAAATCTATAGGTTGTCTATAGACTGTCTATAGGATTTGTATTGCCTGTAGACTGTTCTCTAGGGTTTGTCTGTAGAGACTATAGACTTTAAGACAGAAGTCTGTGGACAGTCTATAGACTGTGTAAAGAAATTTTTGTAACGGAAGAGTACACTCTAAAACAGAAAGGGGTTAAAAACGGAGGGCGCTGGAGGAGAGCTTACTCTCTTTTTATTCCCATTTAGGCGTATTCTTGTTTAAAGTGCACGTATACTTGCCGAAAATTCAATAACAGAAAGGAATGAATAATAATATAAAGAAAGGAAGATTGAATGAGAGAAGAAAAAAAAGCTCACTTTAAGGAAGAAGGAAGAAAAGTCTCTATAGTCGGTCGGTTGTGGGCACAAACAGCCCCCCCCCCCCCCCCCCCCCCCCCCCCCGCGATTGGTTCTGTTTCCGTCCCGGCTCCGGCTGTTTGAACCGCTGATTTGCATGGTCCGCGAGCCGCCTCTGTACGTACGTATTGCCTGCAGCCGAACAGCGTGAAGAGTTTCTTTTTTTGTGTGTGTGTGTCTGGTATACACCTTCCGTAACGACAGCCCAAACCCTCCGATCATTCTCTAACCTAACCTAGTTTGTGAAACGCCGAGACACGTCAATGCCGTGTATCGGGAAAAAAAGCGTGGAAATTGCGCCGTCGGAGGAGTTCGATTATTATATAGGAGCCCCGGAACAAATGGTCGCCTCCTTGCATTATTTTGTTTCTTATTTTTAGCTTTCGCTTAGCCGCGGTCCTGTTGCGTCTGTATACAAGCTACACGGAAGTGAAAATACCTTAAGCTTCTGCTGGTTCAGGAATTGTATGAGCGGCTCTTAACCTGGGAAGTCAGGTTTTCGTTTTTCCTAATGTCCTCTTAAGCGCTTTGAGGCCCGATAATTACACAGTTTTGACGTCTGCTTTCGTTGTAATTGAAAAGACGAGACTCCGTGGTTTCCGAATTTCCCGACTCTGCGTAGTTTCTCAAATTAAATAAATTAATAAAAAACGTGGCATAAACTAAACAGATATTGGTCTTCCACCGCCCATCGGGAGTTTTGTGGTATACGTTACTGGTTTAAAAGCGATGAAATCTTCGTGACGTGCTGTGGATACCTTTAGCACGTCATTTTTTCCCGTTAACTCGTAAAAAAAAAGAAGAAACATTGCTCGCTCTGAGTGCTTTTCTAAAACTCCAACAATAACCCATCCTGTTACAGTTATTGCACTTCTTGCTTGCACGACTCGAACTGTATTACGCTCTGTGGAGCAAGGTTGCGGGTTAAAATTTTTGATGGTAGTTTTTTTAACAAACCTGGCCGGGAGCACTTAGATTCGAGACGTCGTTAGCGACTTTGTGGAGCTCTTCGTTCGCCATACCAGGTTATAGTTACGTGGAAACGGGGTCGAGGCAAAAACGCACGTCAGTTCCAGAACTGTCTCGTCGGGCGGTCGTCTTCTCACACTGTACTTAACTTGACTGTTTGTGGCTGAGGTCGTGAGACTGTCGCAGAGGTCAATGACCCGCGCTGCGACGCCCGGACGACGCGGTGAGAAATTAAGGCAGACGGAATGCGCGGCGGGGAAAGAAAGAATGGATGGAAAGAAAGCCGCACGGGGCTGTCTTAGAGAAACAACGCGGTCGCGGGCCAGACTCGGAAGTAAGAACGCAAACGGGGAAAAGATTCGGGATAAAAAAATGAAAAAAAGAAACGAGATGAAACAACATGCACGCACACACCCAGAAGTGGAGAGGGCGAAACGTGGAATTAGGCAGAGAAATGAGGCGTGCATAGGATGCTGGCAAGTGCGCCCGTGCCGGGCGCGATTTGGATCACTCCGTTTAGCGGAGAACAAAAAGAAAGTGCGAAGGAGGAAAGAAAGAAAATAATTAAACGTGATAGAAGAAGAGTGAAGTAGAAAGTAGTTCCCTAGGCGCGGGCCAAATCGCCACGGAAAAAAAGAAAGAAAAAAAAAAACGAGTGATCGCGTGCCCAGCGCGGACTTGGGAGACGAATGGCGAACGAAATACGCAAAACGAGGCGAATAAAGAAAAAATCCTCGAAAAAGAAACAGAATAATGGCCCAGAGGCGGAAAATAAAAGAATGATAGAAAGACCTCGAACTGGGCGGTGAGGGTCGCGGCGGCATTTGCTCGCTGGTTTTGCCAGGGGCCGACTGGTCCGGTTTCACTTTCACCCGTTTTTCTTTTCTTTTTAGACGTTGTCCGCGTGGTTTGTCGTCGCGTGATTCATTTCTCGGGGCGCGCCCTCCTGTCTGCCGGTGGTGGCCGCAAGCAAGGGCCGAGTCGTATACCTGATCGTGCGAGATAGTTTGGCACGTCATGATCGTTATCCCCGCAACCGCTATGCAGGAATACCGTTTACAATGTGGCCACTTTGTGTTGTCTAGACTTCCTTAGTGGTGCTAATTGCTCAGCTGGTGTTCTTGAAGATGTCGCCATCCGCTGTGTCTACGGCATACGCGCTTGTTTTTTTCCTGAGCGAGAAACAGTCGAAAAATCCGCGTGTTTGACGTCATCGAGTGACGGGCCCGCTATTGGTTGAGACTCGTGTGACGGTGCAGTTTGCAGACCTTCACGCATTTGAATAGTCGGCACACTGTCTATTTTAATTCGCAGTTTCTTGTGGCCGTTTTACCAGGGGCTCTGATTTAAAGACCTTCGCTCTGAAGGAGTTCGCACAAGTTCATGCGGTCTTGTCAGCTACAGGTAACCTGGCGTACCGTGCCCTCGGATTTCTTAGTCCTACCGGTTACGAAATTCCGAATCGAAATCCGGCCATAGCTAGAGGCCAGTTCTTTACGGTGGCACCACCTATGGTCGAGGCAGTAGGCTATTACTGGCTCCCAACAACTTAACATTCTTCTCCGTATCACCTGGCCTAGTACTCCTCGATAGTTCGTATGCATGCCGCAGATGGCGCGACAGTTTGCTGATCACCGATTTTCGCACCAATCGGAGTGCCGTGTCTTTGTACACTGTTGCTATGGGTGGTTTATCAGGAGGCACGACACAAAAGGTCTGACGTGGTTGGTACGTGCCAAGCAAATCGCCCGCATGCCTGCAGGGGGCGCGATAATCGGTAGGCGTCAACAGCGCTGTAAATTTTAAGGCGCACGACGTCACTGTATTTCTTTTTTTTACAAGCTGCGTGTATTAGGAGCCCCGCGGGTGGCCTGCACGCATACGCCTGCTTACAACTCCGAGAGAGCTATGGCTGGACCGGCCCGGAGTGGTTTCCTTTTTTTTTTTTTCGCTGGCTTGCTTGGCGACGACGCCTGTACGCCAGCCACCACAGCGTGTACCTTGCCCTGGTTGCATGCCTCTGCCTGCTTCCTGGGTTGGCGGCGCGAGCTGCAGGGAGAAAAACCGTAACGCCACCTAGTGTAGACCACCTGCGCGCGCCGTGCGTGCCTTATAGCACGCGGCTATTACTTAACGTCGTTTCGCCGGGTCCCAAGGCGACTGTAATAACAAATGGAGGGCACTGTTGTGCTCGACCGGCAGGCGCTGGACAGGGCCGGTTCGTTGTTCGGTACCCGCAACGACCAGGTATACACCGCACTTCGGTAAGGCACGAAACAGCGCTCGTATGGCGTGGTGTCTTTTTTTCTTGTTCGTGCTCGCTTTTTCCAGTGCTCGATGCGTGCTGTGTGAATGCAGAAACAGTGTTCGGAGCTAGTCTGTGCGTGCTGGTTGGTAAGCCGGTGTGCATGCGAGGTGCATGTCTTGTTTTATTTTTATTTTTTTTGTGCAAAGCGTGGCAAACCCGTGTAACCTGAAAATTGCGCTACAGAGGGGAAAAATATATCGACTGTCTCTCCAGGCACGAAACGCAGGTCGGGGGTGTTTCTCGAAGCGAAGGAATTTCGCTCGACTAATGCGTTGAAACGAACCGAACTAAACACGCGTTCCGATTTCGCGTGGTGGTTGTGCGCGAAGTGCACAGGTCGTCGCTCATATGAAAATGAGGTTAGTTTCAACGCGCTGTGGCACAGACACGGACGTAAAATTTGTTGCTACGCTATGCAAAGCCTTTACTTTCGAGATTATTTATCATCCTTTTTTAGCCGGAAATTATCGCGCTGCCCGAAGGGGAAGCAGCTCTTATCGACGTCGTGTGAAGGAAGTGCTAGTCCACTGTGTTCATGTTGACCTCTCAGTTGGAAAACAGTTGAGGGAGAAAGAGCGGGCCGTTCAAGAAGAGCCAATTATCGATTAATCAAAGATGTGGCTTATTTCGTAATCCGCTAGGCACAGGAAATTACGTCCAGGCAGTTTCTGCTGAAACATGCCTAACTGCGAACAAATCTTTGCTTTTCGTGAATAGTTTCTGGGAACAAATTTGTTGGTTTAAAAGTGTTGCGGTAAACAAACACGACTCGTCGTATACCCTTTGTCGCGTGCTCTGTCGCTTGACATAACCAAATGGCTGGTTTAGCTGAAAGCTGCGTTTTTTTTTTACGGCATGCTTGGTAAACGGGTGGTTAGTTAGGTTAGGTGGGTGTAACTGGCAACGCGGCGCCCTCCTCTACTTAGCTGCTTCGGGTATCACGGCTGACGTGCTTTTCGAACACAGCTGCACTCTAAGCAGAAGGGTGTAAAGAGGGGCTAAGCTGTCCTCCCTTTTATTAAAAGGGCGTGCGCTATGGAGGAAAGTTTACTTCCTTTTTACACCCTTCTGTTTATAGTGTAGAGTTTAACGTGATGATGAACGAAGCAAGTATAACACGTGTCAGGTTCTGGTCGAATAGCGGTAATGTGTGATTAAGCAAACGGAAATGGCCACTTCTACACGAATTTCAAATCCTGCATTTGCATATCAAAATGACGCTTAATTGACGAATATGAAAACTATTCCGACCCGGAAGTGTCGCCGCAATGCAAACACGCTTGGCTGATCCCAGTTTTTATACGCCTTCTATACAGTGATAACCAAACGAGTTGTAGTAGCAGGTATCGTTTAACAGATCAATGCGGACGCTGAGTCCATTCTTTCGTCAGGCGGAATTCTTCGCCGTCGGAGAAGTCTGGCGGGCCTCTGCAACGCGTACGAGAGGAATGTCGAATGAGAGCGTGATATAAAGCGCACACAAAAGAGGAAATTGAGGCGACATGATAGCGGACCACGAGTGACCCACTTAACGTTCAGTGACGCGGGCCTTCTCCGAACTTCTCGGCCCCTGTCGCGGACGCTGTGAATGTTTAAATAACGACGCAGGCGGCGCTGCCCGAAGCGCATTGCTTCAGTGCCGCTCGACTCGCACTTTGGTGCGGTGTGGTCAACCGAATGATTGACTTTTGCTGCCTGAAGCTCGTTATGAATAACTGGACTCAAAGTGAAAAAAAGAGAGCATTCGCGAAAATAATAATAATATTAATATTAATAATAATAATAATTGGTTTTTAGGGAAAGGAAATGGCGCAATATCTGTCTCAGTCTCATATATCGTTGGACACCTGAACCGTGCCGTAAGGGAAGGGTCAAGGGAGGGAGTGAAAGAAGAAAGGAAGAGAGGTGCCGTAGTGGAGGGCTCCGGAATAATTTCGACCACCTGGGGATCTTTAACGTGCACTGACATCGCACAGCACACGGGCGCCTTAGCGTTTTGCCTGCATAAAGACGCAGCCGCCGCGGTCGGGTTCGAACCCGGGAACTCCGGATCAGTAGTCGAGCGCCCTAACCACTGAGCCACCGCGGCGGGTTGAAAATGGGCTAAATGCAAAAAAGACTCAACTCCATCACGTGCACCGCGTTCACTTTCGTTACGTTTGATATTTAACGTTGCTTGGTTGTCTTAATTGACTGATTTTTTTTAAATTTTTGGCTAATGTATTGCCTAATTTACTGACTGCTTGAACTACGATTGACATTAGCCTAGAAGCGGCATTGTGGCTGTGAGGTTCGCGCTCCCGATGCATTTTACGGGAATGGTTCCTGACGTCGCGTACCAGTGATTTCAGTAATAAAGCGCATTAAACGTGTCACGACTCTTTCGTTTTCATGACTCACAAGAGTGCATCCTCTGGTATGCTCTCATTAAAGTGATTTATCATACGGTTCCTGTATACGTGCTGCCGTTACCGTTCCCAGAAGGCGCCAGCTGCGCAGGCATGGCGCATGCGCAACTGTTTTTTTTTTACGTACTGCCGTTACCGTTCCCAGAGGGCGCTGGCTGCGTATGCGTGGCGCACATGAGCAGCTAGCGCCCTCTGGGAACGGTAGTGGCAGCACGTATACGGAGACAGTATGCTAAATCGTTTCAGTAAGAGCGTACCAAGTGAAGACGCACTCTTCGTCCTGTATAAACATGAGTGATCGTTCCCAGAGGGCGCTAGCTGCGCATGCGGTTACCTCCAGCCAAGTATCGGTAACGGCAATATGCTACCGGTAACGTGTAAGTTCCGTCGCTTCATTGCCCCTGTCAGCAATCTACCAGTTTATCGCAGTACACAGGTCATTGGCGAAAACACTGCCAAAAACCTCCAGTGTCGTTAGTATCGATCAGCCGATCAGGGGCCTGCTGATCGCGACAACACTTAGAGGCACTGTCGGTAACCACGTGTACCGTATAAGTCGTGCATTTTCTACACTCTTCGTACGGAATCGGAATGCACATGAGCCGCTGAATTATCCCAGGCACGTGCATCGGCGAGAAGGCAAGGAGGTATGAAGGCGAGGAATGAAAAGAAAAACAGAACTGCCGGTGCTTTCACTTCGGGCGCGCTCGCTACCTTTTCTGTGGCTTCTTCTCGTCCTCTCTCTCTCTCCCTCGCGGATGTGCTATATACGAGCAAATCCGGTTGTCCTTGCGCAAGTTCCCACCCCCCACGCGGGGGGTGGCAGCCTCGGAAAGCTAACTAGCTCATATCTCAGCACCACGCCGCCATCGGGGGTTCTGGGAAGAATTCCTGAAGAGAGAGCCCGTACTTCATCTGCTGCCCGCTGCGTCGTGAACGAAGGCTTCTCTTGCGAAGCCTTCGCTCGTTGGCAGCGCGTTTCTTTTAAAAGTATTTTTTCTTGTTTACAGTATCCTTCGCCGTTGACGTCAGGAAAATATGAAAAAGGAGACGCGAAATAGAAGAAAGAGCGTTGGGGTACGGAAGGCAGGCACGAACAGGAAAATGACGGTGTTTATGGCGCGGCATCTGGAGCATGCACGGCAAAAACTAACGGCTGGGCTGCTGTAATGCAGTTGACCCTCGTTGTAATGAAGTTGAAGGGGCCCCGGCGATTACTTCGTTATAGGCGTAGCTTCGTTATAGCCCGTGTTTACCGAGCTTTTTTAGGTAGATAAGCACTTTTGTTCATGTCGAATTTCATACAGCATAAATCAGGCCTACCAAAGCCTCAAAGACCTTAAGCTTCCAAAGGGAATCGTCATTTCTTCGTTACATCCATTATTTCGCTATAAACCGTTTCGTTATAATGAGGTCTGACTGTAAACAAGTTAATTTTTAAGCAGAACGTTCAGTTGGGCGAGTTGGTATATATGCATCTTCTGTAAAACATCTTTTGTAAAGTTAATTTTTGTTGGATTTGGTATCTTCCTAATCGGCCGCTGGCCGGCATATCCCGGCGATATATAGCGTGGGCGTTGCGTCGTGACAGCCAGAAACGAAGGGAATCCGTATGGAGCGCATGGTGATATTGTTCCGGCCCCGTACAGCGCTTTATCAAAAACCGTTTGGCGACGTGGAGCTGGCGGTATATAAAAACGATCCTGTGATTCACTGGGTTGTCCAGGTCATACCGCTTCGTGAATGGTTCTCTCTCCTGACGCGTACACGGACGCTGGCCATTGAGGAGAGTCGTTATTATTACGCACCCTAAAACATCATCGTATAGTTACTGCCTCTGGCAGATTAGGTTTATGTTCATCGTGACTTCTCACAAAGTTCGCACGCACTGAAGCGAACAGCACAGTCGCGAAAGTCGGACGCCACCAGCGTTGGTTGTTCCGTTCCCGGTCACGCATATAGCCGAGGTGTCTCTGCTATGCGGTTTAGGGCGGGTCCGTTGAAAAGCACGCCGCAGGTGTGCCCTCACCCCATACCGCGTCGAAGCCGCATGCCAACGACGTTTCGTCCCTGCCACACTGCAGCGCCACCCAGCTAGAACCTCTAACGCACTCGTACCTCCCGCAGCGCCGTTCGCTATCTTTGCGAGGGCAGTTCGAGTGTCCCCCCTCCTTCCTAATGAAGTTATCTATAAACTTCGCCCCACAATGGCGCCATTGTTCAAGCGAAGGCTGCCGCTTTGCCGCTGGTCGCGCTGTGTGTGTGTGTCTCTTTCGACGTGTAACGCCGCACCGAAGCGAGGCGACGTCGAAGGGCGTTGGCTGCCGTAAAGCGGCCATTGATTGGCCGACCGACCTGTCCGCGCGCCGGCCACGCGCCTTTCACTTTGCTTATATTCCCTTTAGCGGAGAGGAATTCACGGCGCGCAGCCTTTTCGGCTTCGCGACACCAACCTTGCTGCACGAGGGGTGGGGGTGGGGGAGGGTCGGTGGTTCCGTTTAAATGAGTGTGCAATGGTCTAGGCCGTCCCAAGGTTCGCCTCCAGCATTCGCTCCACATTGCCCGTGGGCCCGCGTTCCCTGTACGATCGGCTGTATTATATAGTACACTTGGTGTGTATACGGAGGCGTTACGGGTTGTGCTTTATGTTGCTCGCCGGCTCTTAAGTCGATCAAGGTCCGTATACCGTTCAGGAGGAGCTGCCTCCCGATTCGTGGCCTCTCGTTATAGTCGCGACGTGCGTTCGTATATATCGGGCTGGGACGTGGAGTATAGTTGATTGTAATCTACGCTTTGCCCAATGCTGTCTGTGCCCTGCGGACGTACGGGTGCGTGCGCAGTCTGTCCGTCGGTCTATACAGGGCTTCGCTGTTGGAAAGTGTCCCCATAGTGCGTTCCCGCTGTCTGCGGCGATGACCGCGTGCTTGCGCTTCGACGAGAGGCGCAGCGCCATCTATCGTTAAATGATGAAATCTCTCTGAGGCAGTGCGTGTCTTGCCTCAGTGGTCTGGAACGGCTGGATGGTCTGGAACGGCTGGATGTCTCGATGGTCTGGAACGGCTCTTTAAAGTGGAAACATGCCCTCGAGCTCAGTACCTGCGCGTGGCTCGCAATTGGGTACATCGAGAGTCGTAACTGATTGAGGCCCAATCTAAGATCGTTGGTGAGCACCCGCGTTTTGTAGTCAAATTGCGATCGTGGACTTGCTATCTTTCAGCGCAGTCTCCCATTATACTACGGAGGAAACGTGCGAAGGTGGTTGTCATTCGTTTATCTGTAAACTTAAAGGCATAAAAGCCGAGTAGTGTTCGCGTACGTAGTCGTGTCGTAATGATTCTGATATCCGGAGTTCATTACGTGTCTGACGTCGTGGCTAGGAGGAACCGTGGAGGGATTGGACGTGAAGCCGCATCGTAATAAAAAGGCTGGAGAAGAACGATTCGTTTGACTCCTCTGACCTCGCAGATTTTCTAACGATGCGCGTCCGTATGTGGGAGAGCGACCGTCGGAATGGACTAAATGAATTTCCCGTGCCGCAGAGTCACTTCGCTTCCACTGCCACGACCGGACGCACAGACATATCCCCCAACAAGCGAGCCCTTGAGAAGACCGCTACTTCGGCTTTCCCGATGGAGGTCGCTGGACAGTGGTTCCGAGACCTCCACGTTCAATACGGTCAAGCGTAGGGGGGGGGGGGGGGGGGGGGGGGGTGCTTCTCTAACGCTTCCGGCCGTCTCGGAGGTCGTGCATCGTCCGCGCGGTCTATCAGACGGGAAGAAAACACGCGATCGTTCGGCTTCTCAAGGTCCCCCGTAACGGCACATTTATGGCTGTGACTCGCGTAGCAGGAAGTGTTCCGGGCGCTAACGGTATTCGACGGAAGCGGCTGCTGCAGCAGCCGCGATTGAGGCGGTGCGTTGTGGCTTCCGTGCTTTGGAGACGTTTAAGCCGATGCGACGTGCCGGACCCGAGGATTCGCATTATTTAGGGGGCTCTTCTTCGCCGCCCAAGGTCGGCCTTATGATACCTGCGTGTATCCTTGTATCCTCGCCAGGGGCGGTTTGTGCAAGGGGTTGGAAGACTTGATAGAGTTTTTGAGTCTAACCTTCGCCGCGGCTTAAACTTTAGGAGGACGCTTAACCGCCTGGAAGGGAAGGGGATTTTGAAAGCGCGCGCTCAAGTGATGGGCACGATTCTGGAAGCATAGAGGTTGTCACTTGACGGCGCATGGATATAGCAGAGCAGAAACACGGGAATCGGATGGTATAACAGTGCACAGAATGGTCGTTTCGGGAAAAAAAGACGGTGGTGGGGCTATCGATTCCAACTAATGAAAATAAATGAGTAATAAACAATTATTGGAAGAGATTTAAATCCCGACGGAAGCCGCAAAGGAGAGCGATCAAAACGCCGTGACACATTGGCACAAGGCCGCACACTAAAAGCAGTAGGTGGCTGGTTTAGTTCTCCCACACACAGCATGTAGAAGTCATGATTGACCTCGGTCGTGTTGACTTTGCTCCTACTTTTCAAATGACCGAAAATTTGAAACAAAAATCACGTTACAAACACCCCAGTTGTACTCTTCAGTTCGATGCCCGTCTACACTTCGTAATTCTCAATTTGCGAGAAAAAAAAAGCCGTAAAGTGTGCAACATTTATACCTTAGCGCCTTGTTCATGCATGCAGCATATGTCAGTCAGGACTGAAACCAGACGCTTAGGAGTAAAGGGAAAAGAAGAGCGCCCAAGGAAGATCGGAACTCACCGAAACTCGATGCCGGAGCGGTCACCAACACCACCACCACGTCGTCTCTCCTCCCGAACCGGAAAATGAAGAAGCCGCCGAAAGGAGCTGCTCCTCTTCGCAAGCAGCGGAGCCCGAAGAAGAGGCAGTGGGACTCCGTCCGCTGTCTCCGCCGAGAGTGAGATCTCGGAGCGGCGCGTACACTCTCCCGGGGCGACGACGAAGACGAGTGAGCGAGCGAGCACGCGGACCGGCAGCGGGCGAGAGGACACAACAAGCCCGACACGTCTGGGACCTTCTCCTGTCCTGGGACCAAGTGGGTCAGAGCTGGCAGCGGCTGCCCGCTAAACTGGCTCGCCGGCGCTGGAAGCCACGCGCCGCCGCACGAGCAGGTCTCTCCCCAGCGGCGTCCCTTTCAATCGACGGTAAAGAAAGCCGGTTTTCGCTCTCGGCACTCGCTGAGCAAGCGGTGCTGGCGGGCAACGCCGAAAGAGAGAGAGAGAAAGCGGGATATGTGTGGGTGACTGGGCTGCTAGGTGAAGGTATGCGCGAACTTTCGTTAGCCCGTCGCTTTCTCTCACCCCTTTCCTTACTCTTCTTGTGTTTCTCCGGAGGTCTAGCGGATCGGTCCAGCTGTGGCGAGGAAGCGTCTCTCGAGCGAGAGTGCTCTTGAAGAGCCCTTCGTCGTTAACGAACCGCTATCTGGATGGATGGCCGCGATGGACAAGCCGACGCTCCTGCTACACTCGAAGCCTCCGCCGTCTGAAGATTAACCACTTCGATCGGCTACAATGTCTTGTCGAGTGCTCCTGTCCTGGACTCCGAGGGTACAGACGCGGTAGCTGCAGTCTCCTCTCGAGTGCTCTGGCGTAGGCGTCGAATGTAGATCCTGGATCCGGTTAAGGATCCCGTCGTCGCCTCGGTTAGGCCTCGTCGTCGTACTCCTGATCTCGCGAACAGCGCGAAGCAAGGCAGCTTCGTTGTCTTGGCGACTGTCCCGGCTGGCAGAGAGCTCTGGAGCGCCTTGTCTCCGAGTCTCGTAGTCTCTGTCCGCTTCGGAGGCGCTGCGTTGCCACACTCCTGGAGCGAAGCCGACTGACTACGCTTGCTCACACCTGGGGCGGGTATATAAAGAGGGGGGACAAGGATGTGTGGAGAGGAACCGCCGGCCCTTTACGGTAACTGTGTGCAGCACGTGGTCCTCTTGCGTTTCACCTCGGGCCTTGTTTTGTTTCTTACGACATTCCGAGCGTCCGAGGTAGCGGGAAAAAGAGTTGAGCCGAAAAGAGAAATGGAAGAGGGGCGGCGTTTTGCGGGATGAAACGTGTGTAACGAGCAAGAAAAGCTGTGACTGAACCCGTTGGCCAGAGGACAAGGAGGCGAAAGAGAAATGCAAACAAAAGGAGACGGTGTCACCTCGAGAGGTGGTCGAGAGATGTGTCGTCTTTCCTGGAAGGAACGTCTTTGAGGAAGAATGTGTTACCACGGTTTGTACTTCGTGACCATAGTGCTATTTGAAAACAAAGCTGAGAAAGTAAAGAAAGAAAAAGACAAACCACGCAGTGCAAACCATATGCTCTACAGACCGCAGAAAAAGAGTGGGGTCGGGTTTTTGCGTAGTTAAACCGAGAAAACCTCCGGCCAAAGCATGTGTTTAGCCTGGTTCGCTCATGGTTTTGCTTTGCTTGGTCGTCGGCACGTCTGACGACTATATTGAGCTCAGGTTAAGCTTTGAACGAGGTTAAGCTAATCTGGTCTGTTAACGCCGCAGATGGAAGTCGATGAAGACGACGATGTGCAATGCTCAGCACGAGAGTGTGTTGCAGTTTAACACGAGGCGTGGTCCGCTGCGGCGATAGCATAGTGCTCTCGTGCAGTGGCCAGCGAAGCTGATCTGTTCACTCCGTCACGGATTTGGATCTTAGTCGCGGCAATATTTTATTTCTGCACCCTCAAGGTCAGGGATGCCACAAGATTCTTGGTTGGGTTTGACGCCGTGAAGTAGTCCTTTCGCACTAAAGATAAGGCATGCGTGACTACTGCATGTTGTGCTTTCCGAGGTGGAATCGGTACCGTGCATTTTAACCCCTGCTTTGTATGTGGCCTGAACCTGTGAGCTGGAATGGGAGGAGTAACGAAGAATAGCAATAGTGACAGACGGCCCGACCCAAGAGGCATTGCAACTTCAGTGGACGTCCCGTGGACGTCCAAGGGAATTTCAGTGCCCACTGGGGAAGTACGGAATCGCGTCGCGTGACACTACGGTTCACGAACATGCTGATAGAGACAATGCCAGGACGTTCCCTCGTTTGCATCCATGGGAGGTCGGTAGAAAGCAACGATTGTCAATAGACCTACATCTATAGAACTTTTCACTGTTTACAGCAGCTTGATTGAACGCGCATGCGTGTTGGACTGTGGTGCGTATGCGCAGTAAATGCTTTTATGGAATCCGCCCATCAGAACGCTGCTGGCACAGCCCAGTGGAAATATGGCTGCGGCTAGAAAGGCAAATGTCACTTTCTGTCATTGTGCCGGCTCAGGCGTTTGCCGGACGAGCGCGACGTTGCGCATTTCTCTTCTTTTTTACTGCTGGCACCATGAGCAGTGGTATCTTAATTATTATTGATTTTGGTTGTAAGCAAGTCTTTAATCGGAATTAGGATAGAAAAAATGGGCGGCGGGGGGGGGGGGGGAGGTACACTTAAGCTCCGGCTTAAGAATATCACGTGATAGCTTTACGGGGTTAGTGCCCATATATGCGGAAATGATCATTCTCCGCTTTGCATTCATGGATCCCTGGGAGTCCTCATACCACTCCTGTCGCAGTGGTGCAGCGGTTAAGCGGTGGCCCTTTGATGGCGGGTGCTGCCACCTGTAGGGCTTGTGCGATCCAGGTTGTTCTTCACAAGCAACCTCTGGCGACCGATCGTTAATTTTACTGCCACCTGTCATGGTGGCCAGGTTGTGATGACGCCGCAAGGCCACCTAGGTCACGCGTTGGTATTGAGCCGCTTCAGTGAGCGGTCAGTTGTGCTAATCTTCTTAACTTTACCCCTGTACCTCTTGGTAACTCCAAGAGGTGAAGTCACGGCTCGCCCACTGTTGTCTTCAGTTTAGAATTTTTATTCGTTTATGGCGAACCAGACTTTTGTGTCTCTCCAACCAATGTATAATGTGACATCATTTCGCCATGATGTGCCGTCTGTACACGTGACATACCCCGATGAAATGCTTCTTACTTTCGGTTTCTTTTAAGTTCTTGCCCGTGCCAGTCGGGTTTCAACAGCGTCATCTAATTTGAGGTAATGCAAGAAGAGGTGCGGCGTAGAAGGAACTGTGAGCAGTTGTTCTCCCACGTAGTAAAAAAGAAAGGCAAAATACGGGAAAGAGATCCAGAGAGGGCGCCACATGTAATGGCGGCAGCGTACCGCGTTGTTCCCATTAAGAACCTTCGCATGCAACGCATGTCCAAGCGGTAAGGATACAGGAACGGTGAAACAACGGGCGGCCCCATCCGCTCATGCAACGCGTATTCTCGCGAGACCAGCGGACACAAAAGAGAAAACAACGGCAGGCAGGCAGGCAGCTCGCATCCTCGTCCGGAACAGCCGGCCACTGTCGCCGCTTAACAGTTCTTTCCGGGAGGATGAACGCATAAAAGGAACGGCGGCGGCAGCCGCCGTGACCGGAGGCTCCTGCATTCCATCCGCGCCGCGAGCTAGCGTCAAGGCTCAGCTGCACGGGAGCACGTCGAAACTAGCCGCGCTCCTTTTTTTTTTTTTTTTGCCTGCATGCGTGCGTGCGAGAAGCCCCCGAGTTACGGAGAACGGATGCTACCGTTTGTGCGAGCGTTGTCTTCGCAAAAAACAAGGCAGTGTTTTTTTTTTTCCTTTCGTGCTCTTTTTTCTTCTTCTTTCCTATCTCGGAATGAATGCGCTTGGTCGTTTTTTTTTTGTTGTTTTGTTGTGGTTGTGGGCTTTCTTTGTTCACTTACGTGTCCTGGCGAATGGCTACGAAAGGGTTTGAGGACGTACTGTCCGCTTCGATATTCAGAGGCGCGAACCGGAGGCTCTTTAACTTCGCTAATTATTCAGATTGTTTAGGAGAAAAGTGAGCGGCACTTGAAAAAGAACACGAGGGATCCACACAGGAGCAGATTGGGAGCACAGAGTATTATCTCTGTCGTTGTGGGGGATGGCACGCTGCTCGCATAGTGAGCGTTTCGGTCTTTTGTCTTGTTCCGTAGTTGGCTCGCGTAAGCACTGCTACAGTGTTGTGTGAGAGTATTATCAACATGCTAGAAATTACCTCTCGAGCGGAGCTCGCCGGTGCTACACGTATGGCTCATGAGTCGTGTACAGCGTACGGAGTTAGCTGACTAATGCTATAATTGTGCCCGCTGTTTTTTCACCGACTTTGCCAAGCTCCTCTTGGCGTGGTAAAGACGCCTTCACCAGCCTCCGTCTTGGTCCGGTTGCTTACTCGAATACGTTTCCTTGCACGATGCAGATCTGTTCGAAATTCTGCTGAGAATCTAGTTATATAAGGCAAGTATTTTAATATTCTTCAGCTGCCCCTTTCTATGCAAATAAAAATAAAAATTGGAATTGGAATATACAGTATAGGTATAGTTTCGTTATCCGCACCGGATGCAATCTGCTTTTTTTTTTCATAGAATCGCTCTCCACGGTAGTTGACGGCGCGGCGATTTAGGTTGCGTGTTATTGATTGACTTGCCAACAATAGCCCGGATGTTCTAGCTTCCTTATCACGGTTTCTTTTATTGCGGTTCCCCGTGTCGAAGCTGACTTGTGTTGCATTCGCGTCACTTACCGCTTGTCACGTACGTTCCTTGCAACTCGACGCTGATGACTTGTGTTCCGGAGTCTCGGTTGCGGACATCTCTGTGTAGTCATTTAGCTTGTCTTCGTTTCGATGTGTCGTGCGATGTCAATTACTGCAGGTTTTTTTTTTTATCGCAGAAGCTGCCTTCTTCTACCTTTTCGCAGATACCAATCCCGCCTTTGTCAGCTATGACTCGCTAAGCGCCACTCTGCTTATCTTTCAACTCATGGAGGAACCGTAGCCGTTAAACCGCAGAAGTACACTGTAGCATTGTATCATTTTTTTTTAGTACCATTGAATTGGTTCGTGTTTGTGTGTACGCTTTAAACAGAATGGAGTAAAAAAAAAGGGGGGAGTAGGCTCCCTACCTTTTATGAAAGAGGGTGTGCTAGAGGTCAGCTTATTCTTTTTTTATTCCCATTCGTGTTTGGAGTGCAGAATACAGCAGCGACAGAAGAAGGGAGAGAGTGGCAACCACTGAGAATGTTACTTCCTCGGACAGAGAAGCCATATCGTTGGGGGAGCGGTCTACGAAGCTACGTCAGTGAATAGTTTAATGCGTCAGTCCTGTGATGGAAGGGTTCAATTCGGTCACAGTTCAGTTCCAATGAAGCTGACCCACATTCGTAAACAACCGCATCAGGAAGGTTACTGTTGCGAAAAGGTCTTCGAACTTCATCGCCCTCAGTGTGCGGTATTCGGCAGTCTGTCCGCTTCGTTTGTTGCGCGAAAAGTTTCATTTTACAGATGCTGGTCGCTCTGTTCGACTGTCATCCGCCGCGAGAAAAGCCTTGAGAAGCTAAAAAAAACAAAACAAAATACGGGGAAACGATGCACGCGAAGGATGCTCGCGAGCCGACTTTCTGTGGTGAAGCGCCTTCTTGTGTCGAAGTTTGATGTTTACGTCATCGTGATGTGTCAGTCTGGTGTAGATAATTAATGTGCCAAACAGAAAACTGGAGGAGCTATGCAGCTCGCAATGTCAACATTGCCAACGCGTGCCTACACCGAAGGCGGGTTTGAAAAAAATAAAGCGTAGGAAGGAGAGCCGAAATCACTGCCAAAGCTCGCGACAGCCTTCGCTTTAGCTCCCTCTGGCGGGTCGTACTACTTAGCGGCGCGTGACTGGACCGTTCGCATTCGACTTGTGTAACGCGCATTTTTTTGTGTCATTTGCTTCTTATCGCTGTTCCTCGATGTCGGGGAAGCGCGCTCTGCACATGATGTGTGTAAGCGAGCGGCCGGAGGGTCTTTGACTTCTGTGAAGGAAGTCAAAGATCCCGCCCGCACTGCCAACTTTACGCCGCGTTTTCTTCGGTCCCTTTGAAACGCGACTCTGCGATCGTTGGTGCACACACGCAAACCGTTATAAGATTTGTCGCCGGACGGGTTTTGGGCGTTCACGTAATACTCGTCGCGTGAGGGGAGAGAGTGAAAAAAAAAACGAGCAAGAAGGACGGAGACATCAAAGGTCGGGCGTATTGCCCAGACGCGTCTTTTGTTCGCGCACGGAGGGACGGACGGATGGACGAACGAATGGACGACGTACACTGTACAGCGGTTCATTGTTGGCTGCGGCTATTGTACGCCCGCAGCGTCGTCTACAATTAAATCTTACGTAATTCAGCTCGCCCGGCAAGCGGCCGTGTAGTGGTCCGCCCGGCGAGAGATTCAATTCACTCTAGTCGTCGTGTTCGGAATGCAAGGAGTTAACCTGACTGTGCTCGCTGAGCGGAATAAGCGTTGGAGACGTCTTGCGCTGGCGAAGCTTTCCGCGCTGGAGCCCGTGAGAGTGCAGCAACGTCTTTGTGGACATTCAGCGCTTCATATAAGCGTCGTAGGACTTTATAATATGAAACCTTGAATATGGACTGTAATGCCGACTTTGTGTGCGAATGGCCTTCGGGCTTTATGCGACAAGACTAAGGGCTCTTTAGGGCACTTTTTGCAGGGGCTAAGGCCAAGGGCTGAGGGGGCGGTCATAAGGACCTTTCGGGCTGTATGAGGCCTTGTAAAGGTTTTTGGTAAAGTCGTTTTGATCCTTAACCTTTCGCACATCTACAAGACGGTATGAACCTGCGAGTCCTTGTGAGTGCAGAGAGCGAAGTCGGAAGTGGGCGTAACGTTCCAAGTCCCTGCACGCAGACACGACGTTTTGACCCTATAATGTTGATGTTTTTTTAATATTGCTTAAACTTCTCCGAATCTGCGCACCAATGGGATGCTGTTGAGTTTAAACTGTTTATGAGTTTTAAGGCGCGGATGCGTATAGAAGGTCTCGACAACCTTAGAAGCGCACCATGCATATCTTACACGTCAATGCGCCCTTGTAAATGTATGAGACCTTGTTAACCAGGGGTGTTTACACGTCTATAACTCGTTCAAAGTTTATGAGGCGCTGCGCACCGATAAAGCGTCGCCGACACTGAAGGAACAGCTCGTGCAAGAGGGGCATTACGAAACTGCGATAAGGATTCGTAAGCGCGTGCGTAAGGACTCTGCGCGTCTTCAAGGCATACGCAGCCGCGGCCATGTACTTATACCTCGATTGCAGCCGCTTCGCTACCGGCTCCTGCCTGGCCGTGCACCGTTCGCTGGGCGCCCTGTATAGGAAGCCCCGTATGCAAGCTGCGTTCCGATAACGCATACCGGGTCTATATGGCATAATGACACGAAGAGAGAGAGAGGGGGGGGGGGTAGGGAGAGAAAGTGCGTGCGACTGCGTATAGCGCGATTGCGATCGCGCCTGGAAGCGGTGCAACCGGAACGTGCTTGGTTCCTTTCCCTCTCACTCTCTTCCGATGCCTTTCGGAGATACGAGGGAGAGAGGGAAAGAGTGCAGCCACGCTGCATGCATCCGTCAGCCCGGACCTGTTATGCGGACTCGGCGCGCGCCAAGCCATTCTCGTCGATTTGCATAGCGGATCGCCTTTCTTTTACCTGCGTCGCGTGCGAGGTGTATGTATAGCGCGTGTGTGGATCGGTGTAAGGGGCCGGTCGTGGAATATGCCGTCTCTCGATGTGCTGCGAAATGTCTGTATGTGGTAGGCGCATTGGTGGAGTTTTTCGGAGATGGCACGCTGTGTCAGGCAGGTTGTGGAGCTTTTCGGAGATGGCACGCTATGCCAGGCAGGCTGGGGAGTTTTTCGGAGATGGCACGCTATGCCAGGCAGGTTGGGGAGTTTTTCGGAGATGGCACGCTATGCCAGGCAGGTTGTGGAGTTTTTCGGAGATGGCACGCTATGCCAGGCAGGTTGTGGAGTTTTTCGGAGATGGTACGCTATGCCAGGCAGGTTGTGGAGTTTTTCGGAGATGGCACGCTATGCCAGGCAGGTTGTGGAGTTTTTCGGAGATGGCACGCTATGCCAGGCAGGTTGTGGAGTTTTTCGGAGATGCCACGCTATGCCAGGCAGGCTGTGTACGGGGACAAATTTTTTGGCCCCGTGAAAAACATGTACGGTAGCTCGATTGCGACGCGGTGGCTCGATTTCCGGTGATATCGTTCTCTGTGGAGGCGAGGGGAAGGAGTTTCGGCTTTAAGGGTTGCCACCACGGATTGCACCTGAAGTTCTCGTCTTTAGGATATGGCTATGTCGACCGTTCGTGCAGACCTCTTCGTTGGTCAAAGTCACAACTATGGATACCGTCTTCGTTTAGTTTGTTTGTTTCAAAAGGTCGCAAGGTGCTAGGTTTGTTGCTGGGGCATGTAGAAGATGGGTAGTGTAGGGATGTGATAGTAGCGCTTGTAGAACTACCGATATATGAGGAGGAGACCTCTGCTCATTTTCGAATCAGATCACTGGAGTTACTGTAAGAGCCCGAACTATTGGACCTAAAAGCAAACCTTATTACCTGAGAGACGACGGTGAGACACTTTTGTCTGCCTTAGCTTTTTTTCTGCTCACGCACATGTCTATTTGTGTGTATGTGGGTTCTAGCTCGCGAAAGCTGCTTGTCCCGTCCCTATGCAAGTCTACGCCGCTCGTACAGCGGCTTCTGTGTATTCTTCCTTTCTGCTACGGGCGTTAGGTTTAATATAGATGACTGTGTATCAACCTCATGTCAAAAGTGAGTTGCGTGTAGGTTGTCTCAACGAAAGACAAAACAGCTGTACGAAGAAGGCAGGTAACCACCCAGGCGGAGATACACTGATGCTCCTGCAGTGTTTGTTCGGGAGCTCCAGCCGCCCTTGAAAAATTCCTTTAGACAGTCTGTAGATAGTTTATAGACTTATGTCTATAAAGTCTCTAGACTTTCTATAGACAAACCTTAGATAAGAGTCTATAGTCAATACAAATCCCATAGACAGTCTGTAGATTTAGGGCCATGCACTTTTATTAGACTTTTTTCTATAGACTGTCTATAGACTATGAATATACAAAAAGAAGAATCTATAGGAAGGCGATATAGTCTATAAGAAATCTATAGACTGTCTATAGACCATTTTTGTAAGGTCAAGAAAGCTGTGTGAAGAAGTCATAATCGTTCCGGCCATAATGTGCCGGTGCTATGGGAGAAAACTCACCAGAGGTAATGGGCTTAGCGAGGCTGTCCAAGGAGTTTCAGACTTTCGTGTAAACACTTGGCATCCGGCAATGCTGAGGGGTGTGGGATTTCGACGAGGGCAGCTCCGCGCACGACCGTCATCGACAACTCGGTATCGACGACCCTGAGTCTAGTACCGCGCTGCTTCGCCTTTTATCGTGCTAATCTGTATGTGGACTAAATAACTCTTAAGAGGGCGCAAGTTCGAAAGTGTCAGTGAAGTGCCTGCATGTCGTGACTCGGCGTATACATTGCCATGCTCTTATTCTTGGTCTTTGGTTCCGTAATTCTCCTTTACTCATTTTTGAATATGGCAGTAGGTGTTTTTACAATCGCAAATCTCTCTTATTTGCCGTACGTTGGAATCCAACATGGAGTGAAGTCTTTTTAATGTGACACTCTTTTCATGGGGGCTGCTTATGCATGGCTAGTATCCTGAATTGCATTGTGTTTGCGCGTGCTTGAAAGGTGTAGAAGCTCCTCTGTTGTTTTCTGCCGGCGCAAAACGTCCAGGCTTCGCTAGTAGTTCTCTGTACGTATCTTTTGCGAAGTGCGCGCGTCCTCGTTTTTTCGCCTACATACGAGGTCAGCAGGGCTGTGGCCTTAGTAACCTGTCCAGCAGCCACAGAAGGTTGCACGTCCCTCGTCTGTATGCCAGCTGTTTTTTCTTCCCAGTGGGCTTGCTTAATTGCGTGCCCTCATTTTTTCTTAAATCTAATTTGAATACCCGACGCCCTGTTGGCCAGCCAACCTTTCCCCGAACGTTCTGGCGCCTTTTTCATTACCTAAACGCCTATCGTCGTTTCTAACCCGGACATAATGCCTTTGAATTTCGGGCTTCTGTTTCTGCCCTGTCTGCGTGATGAAAGGGAAGACGGCATATGTATCTCCCCTCCCCCTTCCCCCTCCTTTTTTATATCAGTTTCACTCTCGTCATTCATTGGCACGGCCGACAAGTCGTCGCGTGTCGAGACAACGGCGTTCCTAATCACCGGCTCAGTGCGAAAGGAGTTAAGAGAGGCGACCCGCCATTAGTCTGCCAGCGAAACAATGCCCGACACAGCGTGTCAGCTTTGGGCCGACGCGCGTGGCGGGCTGACGTCGCCGGCGTCGACGCTGGGCGAACGAAGCAAGAGAGATGGAGTTTTAATGGCTGCTGCTGTCTCTCTAGTTCTTCTTTTCTTCCCTCATCTATCTGCATTGAGGCGGTGGAGAGGAGAACGTGAAGCTGGTGAGGGGGAGAAGTATACAGACGTTATGTTGTTAAATCGCAGCCGCACTATGCCTGGGGGCATAGACGCGCTAATTGCTGACGCCACTAGCGGTGTGGAGATGAGTGCACGGGCGTCACAGCGTATTTAAACCGGAACAGATCATGAGCTTTCGAGCTGTGCAACTCGCTGCATCTCGCGTGTGTAGTACAACGGTGCACCAACTTTTTGCTAGCAGCCGCGGCGTATACACTCTAAAAACGGATATACACGTATGGGAGTAAAAAGGGAATAGTACCATTGTTCAATACAATACACTCAAATGCAATACAGTATTTATTTAACCTCATCAGGACGTTGGGTGCACGCTGGCAAAAAGCCAGTGAGAAGGCTTGACTAGGCCGACGCACCCTATACAGGGGCTTGCTTGCAAGTGGCAGACATGAATATGTAAATTAAAACAGCATGAGATGACATTCAGAGAAAGCACTTTTTAGAAAATCACGAGATAACACAATAAAAATTTAGTTACACGTACGTCCTCCTCTGTCCCTTCGCCTGTTAGCGCTAACTCAAGAGCTCCAGTATGGCGCACCGACTGTGCGTAATGCCGACCCGATTGTTTGTTTTCTGAACCGTAGTTACAGAAGGCTTGTTCAAGGTGAGGATGTCGGAAAGAGGGGGGGGGGGGGATTTATTAAAATCCTGGGGTTCTCACCGTTGGGTAGATACGGTAAATCCCTATTAATTTTTTTTCTACTCCTCCAGTTCTGGTATTTTTTTTTTCTTTCTGGCCATGCCATACTCGTTTTCCAATACGCGACCTCGCGCGTTTTACATCGGAGGACGACCGCGTTGAAAAGTGGTTAGGGGAGAGGGAAAGGGCCCGCTCCTCCTCCACCGTTCTCGCGTGGACAGTTCGCGAGCGGCGGCGCGTAGCGGAGACGGCGGCGGGACGTCCCGTTCGTGAACTCGTTTGCAGCGGTTCAAAGCGGTCTGCGCTTTAGGCGAGGACAGTGAGACAGGTGTGTGTGTGTGTGTGTGTGTGTGTGTGTGTGTGTGTGTGTGTGTGTGTGTGTGTGTGTGTGTGTGTGTGTGTGTGTGTGTGTGTGTGTGTGTGTGTGTGTGTGTGTGTGTGTGTGTGTGTGTGTGTGTGTGTGTGTGTGTGTGTGTGTGTTTGTGTGTGTGTGTGTGTGTGAGAGAGAGAGAGAGAGAGAGACTTTCGATCTTTGTGCGTGTTCGGAGGGAGAGGGGTGAAGGAGAAATCGTGCGACGAGTTTTCAGTACTGCGTCACTGGAGAATGAGCAGCATTTTTTCTCCCCTACGCTCGATTCACAAGATCGCGACTGCTTCTGCGGAGATCTGCGCCAGGTAGTGATGCGCTGTGACCGAACGCTCCGTGTGCACTACCTTGGACGTTTAACAGCTGGGCGCCCCACACCAGCTGTTGTGTGCAAAGTGTTGTGCGCGTGTGTTTTTATTTTAATTTATTTTTCTCATGCACAACCTGGACTTTATTTTGACTCTTTGTAAATGGTGTATATATGACCATTCCCTATGTCCTTTCTTGCTGTCCCCTCACCTCTTTCATTTCTCTTCTTCATACTGCGTTCTATCCTTTATTTCCGCTGCCCCAGCTCAGGTGCCGCCGACACAGTGATGGCAGATGCCGGGGTCAGCAAAAATCTTTTAACTTCCTTTTTTATTATTTTTCATCAATAAACGCTTACTACTACTACTGCGGAGATGCCGGGTGTTTCATCGAAGACGTTTTGCGATTAAAAAAAAAGTATTTTCGACCAAGAAGGCTTTTTTCCGCCGTAACGTTGTCAGCGGTGTGGCGCACCGGAATGCAGCAAAGACGGCTAACTTGAAGGTTGGGTAACTAATATTGAGTGGTGAATTTTTTTAACTGCTACTGTTAGTCATTGTTGTTTTCATTTCTTTTTCTATTGCCCAAATGTATACAGTGTTAGTCATCCTTAATTGCGGAGAGGCGTATAGCCCACCGTAAATAATATCAAAATCGCTTTTTAGAATTGCGAAAGCGCGGTTACCCCAGCGCTGCTGCCGAAAAAAAATTCGGATGGATGTTTCGACGAATTACGTCAACTGGAGAGATTGCTCTGCCTGCAAGCTTCTCGAAAACGTATGCATTTTGGTGCCATGTAGCCATAATTTGTTGGGCCACAGCGCCGAGGGTAACCGCGTTTCCTAAATTTTAAGAGCTGGTATGGGTATTACTTAGAGCGGGCTACACGCCTCTCAGAAATTAAGGAGCCCAGTAGTAATAGTTAAAAAGTTAACTATTCGATATTAGTTAACCAGCCTGCTAACTAACACTTCTTAGCTGTATTCTGATGTGCTACACCGTTGACAATGCTATGCCAGAAAAAGCGCTCTTCTAACTCGAAAAGTCTATTTAAAAAAATTATGTAAAGTCTCAGGTAAAACACCTTGTTTTAGGAAACCCCAGCGAGACGTGCCATCATTGTTGACTAACGGAAACGCCGGCGCGGTGCTGTGTTGAGTGGGAGAGAGAGAGAAACTTTATTTGGTCCATTAAGGGTTTAGCGTTCGGTCTTCGTCTTCATTGCTGCAGACTCTTGACCTTCAAAGCAGTGTTGGGCCCCTAGTCCGGGGCTCCACTGAGTCGCGCTGCTTCGCTTGCGTGCTGCGCCATTGCCCTTTGGGCGGCGAGCTCGCAGCTAGTGAGCCGGCTCGCCCATTGCTCCGCACTCGGGGTTTTGTGCTGGTGGAACGTGTAGTTTCGCTTACACTCCCAGGTTATATGGTAAAGCGTGGGGGTTGCCCCGCACCACGGGCATGTGTTCCTATACTGTGCAGGATACATCTTGCTAAGTGGGGAAATTTTTGATACCGTCCTCAAATGGAATAAAAGTGCCACAAATCCAATGTGGAGGAGTTGCCGAGACTCCGGCGGCGACGACGTCACGAATCCTAATGCTGAAAAATACCTCGTAACAACGCTGTAATTGAAAGCGGGGGATTAAGTTCAGTTTGTACCTCAACTTTCTTCGGGTGAGCACTTCGCCTTATAAAAATGGTCTGTAGACTTCTCATAGACTGTTGCCTTCCTGTAGACATTTTTTTGTATATTGATAGTCTATAGACAAAAGTCTACTATAAGTGTATTGTCATAAATCAATAGATTATCTGTAGACTGTCTATAGACAAAAGTCTACTATATGTGTATGACCATAAATCTATAGAATATCTGTAGACTGTCTATAGACAAGTCTATTATATGTGTATGGCTATAAATATATAGAATGTCTATAGACTGTCTGTAGAATTTATGTTGCCTATAGACTTTTCTCTAGGGTTTGTAGATAGTTTACAGACTTTATAGACGCAAGTCTATGGAAGGTCTATAGACTGTCTAAAGAAATTTTCGTAAGAGCGGCACGACTGCGCAAGCGATCTAACGCAAGACTCCGCCGTGAATCGGACACGTCAAGGACGCAGGCTTGGGAAAGCGAAAGTCGAAACCTGTAGACGCGATGGGCAAAACAGAATAGACCTGGCCGTCGTAGGACGCCGGACAAAAGAAGCGATCGGACACGTCTTCGCCGTGGTCGCCTCGCAGCGTGTCGCCACTCCCCGAGTTTTTCTCTGACGCGTCGCCGTCTGCCTCTTTTGCCAGTTTCACTTTTTTTTTATCGCCACTTCTTTGCGTTGGAGGTACGACCGAGACAGAGCGGCTTGCTCGGAGGACTGTGCGGCGTATAGCGGCCGCCTTGTCGAGGGGTCAGAAGACGGAGTGTGAAAAAAAAAATAAGAAAGGTGTAACTCCGGACAGGTTTACGACGCGAAGTGGTCTTGAAAGGGTAATGCTCTCTTGGTTTGTGTGGGTTACTGCGCGATTATTTGTTTTTTTGGGTATGCAGTCGTACCTCGTTAATACGACCCCCGTTAAAATGGACGACTCGAATTATGTAGTTTTTCTGGGGACCAAACTTTTTCACTGTATTTGCGCCTCGTTAATATGGAAACTCGCTGTCCCGGACAATGGACAGGGGGGAAAATGCGCAGTGTCCAATAGGGCGCATGTATTGTTGTCTCGGTAGTATGGACGGAGATGAAAACAAAATCTCTACTGCCTCGATACCCGCCGCGTTGACTCAGTGGTCAGGGCGTTCGGCTACTGATCCGGAGTTCTCGGGTTCGAAACCCGACCGCGGAGGCTGCGTTTTAATGGAGGCAAAATGCTAAGGCGTCCGTGTGCTGTGCAATGTCAGTGCACATTAAAGATCAACAGGTTGTCGAAATTATTCCGGAGCCCTCCACTACGGCACCTCTTTCTTCCTTTATTCTTTCACTCCCTCCTTTATCCCTTCCCTTACGGCGCGGTTCAGGTGTCCGCCGGTATATGAGATAGATACTGCGCCATTTCTTTGCCCCGAAAAACCAATTATTATTATTATTATTATTATTATTATTATTATTATTATTATTATTATTATTATTATTATTATTATTATTATTATTATTATTATACTGCCTCGACGAGGTGTTTCGATTTCTGCATTTTGAGCGCAGTACATCCGAGGAATGCAGTGAAAAATTGCGAATGGCTGCGTGATATCCCTTTCCGTTCGTGGTTTCATGCTTTACAGTACAAAGTTTCCCACTTGACGCGCCTCACTGTTTTCCATATTGCATGAATGACTGGGATGAAAACTCTCTTCAGCTTGTGCCATACAGAAACCAGCATTCAGCAGCCGTCGGCCGACTGTGTACTGATATTGTCACGTAGTGGTGACGGCAGTCGAAGGAGCGAAGAAAACGGACAAAAGGTCTTCTAAAGAAAACTGTTTATTGGGCTGACTTGCGCCCACAATGGACTGAATCACTCGGCGGCGCCGAAGCGACAAGCGTGCTCGGCGGTCGTCGAACAGAAATGCCCGCCGCTGTCGGCCGTGCTCCGTTTAAAGCTGATAGCGAACTTTTGAGATAAAAGCCTGAAAAGTTACTAGAACATTCCGGAACAACGTAGAATCAGCTCTGCCTGGCTGCGATCAATCGAGATAAATCTAGTTACGCCTTGCGTCGCAAACAAAACGATAAAGTAGCGTGGCGGCAGATTTGAAGAACGAACAAACACTGCAAATATTCGCGGCAATATATAGTAGCGGTTCATGAGATGTGAGCAGTCGTAGTAGTAGTTAGGCCATTTATCCACGAGACGCTTTCAAGCGTATCACAGAGCACCAGGCGTGTAAAGCCGCACGAGATTATTTCAAGCGCAATTGCGACCACGATAATGGGTCTGTAGCTCCGAAAATCATGTCTAAGTTCAACTTCAGTGGACAGCAGTATGCGCACAAGCAGGCCTTAATCACAACATGTTTTTTTTTGTTTTTTCGTGATTAGTTATTTCGGATGACTCGGTTTATGGACGGTTTCGCTCGAGCACCAAAGTGTCCATATTAACGAGGCACGACTGTAGTGTGTGTGATTGGAGGGGTTGCGGTTTTGGAGAGCATGTGTTTGCGCAACCTGTTTTGTTCCACGAGGGTTTTGAAGAAAGGCAGCAGACAGCATGTCCGGAGTAATTCGACTTCATGGTCTCGTGCTTTTTGTACACCTTACACACACTGAACAAATGAGGCACGTTTCGTGGGCGCCTTGTTCACTCATTTGCACTTCACGGCAGGCACGTTTTTTTCGGGAAGGACCCAAGGTAATCTCTTGTATTGAGGGAAGGTGAGGGTCTCCCTGCCGATTTGGAATCGTGCTTGCTTCACGGTGTTGCACAAATCGAAACTACGCAATTGTGAAGCCCCGCTACCCGCTGCTGTATAGTTCCGTGGCTTTGTGGCTATAGACAGGCGTCAGGCCGTGACGTCAAAGAGATGCGGCGGCGCTGGCGTCAGCAGTGACTTTCATTGTGTAGGCAAAAAGAGGGACCTTCCGCATTGGGTGCGCCACGCTTGCGTGTTTTTGGGCACAATTCACCGTGTGCCGATAAATTGTAGTTTGGTTGGTTGAGCCGCAATGCAGAAGAAAGGAAGCGGTATAAGTTTCCACAATCTTATTGCAGTCAGATAGGCTTGAAAGCGACGGGCGGGGGCTGAGGAGCAAGACAAGTTCGGCGACGGATCGACTTCGCGGCTAATTAGTACCGCTGAGCTCGTGGGTTATTACGCGGAGCTCGTTTCGCCCCTTGGGTTATTATATTGCGTTTCTGCATTCAAATCTAATAAGTTCGTTTGTGTCTCTGCCTTCGCATCGTTGCTGTTCGGTCGCGTGGTGAATTGTGCAAAAATCTAGTAACGCCTGCAACTCATTCTGTCGTACTCTCAGCATAAGTTTAAGCGCGATATTCCGTGTGCTTGGGATCGTAAATTGAACGCAGGGGGCCATTTTCAGATGCTTATCACCTGGAAAACGTCCCGAGCATCGCTTCGCGCAAAAAAAAGACAAAAAGCTGCCGCCAGTCGCCTTCAGCGTTCACACCGTGCCGCGCTTAAAGAAGCACCGGACTCGGGTAGCAGCACGCACGACGGGTTTTTTCTCTGTTTTCATTTTCGCGAACTTCAACAAGTGTGTCCTTTCAACACCGGTCCAAGGACGCTAGGATCTCTACATGGCCGCGCAGTGTTATTTCCCAAATTATTTGAATTTTCACACTGTAGGTCGATCAGAACCTGGCGAACACAGCAAATTCCACGCCAAAAGTCACTCCGAACAAGCAGAATGCGCACACGTGAATAAATTTTAAAATAAGAAGCAAACTTTCAAAGCTTAACAGAGTGAGCATAAATTTCGTTCGGAGCTCGAGGAAAACGTCTATGCATTCGCTCGTGGAGCTCTCGGATCGCATCTCCCTTATCCAAAGCAGCTGCAGTGTTTAATAGTGTTCAACAATTTCCAGCGTCTCAGGAGTGAAGCGGCTCGGTGAAAATAGGAATCGCATTACAAGGTTCATCGTGTGAGAAAGCTGATTCGCGTCGTACATCACGTCATCCTATCTGGCACTAGCAATCGGATATGCTTTATCGGCCCATAAGTTGAGAACTGTGGACGATTAGTTCCTCCCCGTACCCCGCGCTTTCACCCGCCGTAGCGCTGCGCTGTTAATTTTCACCAACTAGGAGCAGGGAAGCACCCAGGTGCAACGCTTCGCCTAAGAATTCCGTCTGGCGAACAGGCTGAAAAGTGCAGAACTACTATCCGAGCATCAAAAAACATGTTTCTGATCACGAGCGACGCGCACGCTTTGAAATATTCGCATGCACCAGTTGGTTTCGAAGGCAGCGTCGCTTGGCGCAGTGTAGGCGTGCTGCGTTCTGCCTACACCCCGCGTCGCTGCCGACCGCAGCGCCACCTTTGTGTACAAGCATGACGCTTGTGTATATGGCATCGGACCGCTCAATGCGCTCACCGCGACTTCGGCGGCCGCGTTTCGCAAAAGACGCCCTGTGCGATGTCAGCGCACGTTAAAGATCCACAGGCGGTCGAAATTAATCCGGAGCCCTCCAATACGGAGTCTCTCATAGCGCATGTGTCGTTCTCTGACGTTAAACACCACAATTAAAAAAGGAGGTGAAGGCGTTAACAGCTAACGGTTATAAATTAGCCATTAACTGTGTGAGTTCATGGCCGTTTACTGTAAATTTTATTTGGGTTAGGTTAGGTTGAAGGTTATGTTGACTTTAGGATAAGTTTAGGTTTTAAATATAGGCGTAACAATTCACGGTCAAAATTTAACTTCATAGCTTGTGGCACTCACCGAAGGCACGGTCAGGCTAGGTTATGTACCGAATCGATTGGTTAGCAACCGCTAACAGGTAAAAGGTAACTGCTAAGATCAGGAGAGGTTACAAAATTTTTGGTTAGTATGAAATTAGGTTTAAATTTAGGCTTGCCTAGATTTAAGTTTAGGTTAGTTTTTAAATAGAGGCGTTAGCAATTGATTGTGTTAAGAAACTACGAGGCTTCGGGTACGGTGAGCTTTTGTCCGGGATTCCGGCGTCTCACATGGCCCGTGTGCAACTTTCGGACGTAAAGAATGCATCCATCAGTCAATTAGCCGAACAACATAAACGCTAGTGATTGGGTTAAACACACTGGGAGATTCTCAAGACCCCCGTTAATGCACGTGGTATACGTTCGGGAGCTTTTGTTACCGACACCCCTTAATTCACGTCATATACGATCGTGAACACAGGTTCTCGAGACTCCCTTAATTCACGTCATATACGATCGTGAACACAGGTTCTCGAGACTCCCTTAATTCACGTCATATACGATCGTGAACACAGGTTCTCGAGACTCCTTTAATTCACGTCATATACGATCGTGAACACAGGTTCTCGAGACTCCCTTAATTCACGTCATATACGACCGTGAACACGGGTTATCGAGACTCCCTTTATTCACGTCATATACGATCGTGAACACATGTTCTCTAGACTCCCTTAATTCACGTCATATACGACCGTGAACACGGGTCCTCGAGACTCCCTTAATTCACGTCATATACGATCGTGAACTACAGGTTCTCGAGACTCCCCTTAATTCACGTCATATACGATCGTGAACACAGGTTCCCGAGACTCCCTTAATTCACGTCATATACGATCGTGAACACAGGTTCTCGAGACTCCCTTAATTCACGTCATATACGATCGTGATCAGAGGTTCCTGAGAGCCCTACAATACACGTGGTATACGTTCGTGAACAGATGTTCCCGACACCCCTCTTACAAAAATTGTCTATGGAGACTATAAGAAGTCTATAGACTGTCTATATACTTCTTATAGACTCCACTGCCTTTCTATAGATATTTTCTTGTCTCTATTTAAAGTCTGCAGACTGTCTATAGACAAAAGTTTACTAAAAGTGTATGACCGTAAATCTATAGGTTGTATATAGACTGTCTATATAGGTTGCCTATAGATTGTTCTCTAGAGTTTGTCTATACAGTCTATAGTATTTATAGACAGAAGACTATGAACTGTGTATAGACAGTTCAAAGAAATTTTGGGAAGGGCCCCCTTAATACACGTCATATACGATGGTGAACAGAGGTTCCCGACACCCCTCTTACAAAAATTTTCTACAGACTGTCTATAGACTTCTTATAGACTCCACTGCCTTCGTAGAGATATTTTCTTGTCTCTATTCATAGTCTGTAGACTGTCTGTAGACAAAAGTCTGCAAAAATTATGACCGTAAATCTATAGACTGTATATAGACTGTCTATAGGATTTGTATTGCCTATAGATTGTTCTCTAGGGTATGTCTATACAGAGGTCTATAGTCTTTATAGACAGAAGGCTATGAGCTGTGTATAGACTGTGTAAAGAAATTTTTGTAAGGGCCCCTTAATACACGTCATATACGATCGTCAACAGAGGTTCCTGAAACACCTTTTATTCACGCTGTACACGATAGTGAGACTTGACATGCCGTTCTTCTCAGGGAAGCCGCTCGCGGTCGGGTTGTTCACCTCCCCGCTGGCATCTCAGTGGCTTTTTCTTCGCTTGGGGGGGGGGGGGGGGGGGGGGGGAAGACGGCGAAAAGCGAGGAGGCAGGAACTGTCGTCTCTTCTCGCATGCTCGACGTCGTCCCGTCGAGCGTCTTCGCTTCGCACGCGAAGACACTGCGCGCGCACACGCAAGCGGCGGCTTGCATGGTCCGCGTGCGCGCGGAAGTTTCTCAGGGAAGCGACGCATTGGCGGGCTAAGCACCGTAACGGGTTGAGACCGCCACCATTCAGAGCAAGCGGTCTGTTTTCATTTCCCTAACGCGTCGCCGCGCTGTGTGGGCCCAACGTCAACCCCCGTCGGAGTGGTGTGTCGGAGAGACGACGAGGCTTGCCCGCTCCCCGAAGGTTAATGCGTCGTTTTACGCGCCAAAAAAAATGCGCGCCATTACGGTCGGTCGTCCGCGCATTTTGGCGCCAAAAAGCACCCTGAGACGGAGCTGTGGAGTAAGGAAGCCACGTAGCTGTGCGAGCGACTGGTTGAAGTTCAGTTCGTGTACTTTGCGATGCTGAGACCGAGGGCGCTCATCCTTTGGCACATGTGGGTGTCCTTTGTTTGTGCTTGCCTGCTTTTAAAGCGATAAAGGCGTAAGGAGTGCCATGAAGGCGATGACTGTCCGGAGTCAGCGCCCGTGTGAAGCCTGGCACACCTTGCAAACCTTGGCAGGTAGTAGCAGGTGGTCTTTAGCGGGGGATTTCCCTCTCTTCACCTGCCAGACTTTCCCCTCTTCCCCCTCTGCACTTCTAGTGGAGAGGAGGCAGACTGTGGATTAGGATTGACTCAGTAAAAATGAAAATGGCTAAGACTCATGAAAAAAATAGATAAAGCAATTACAATTTGCAATGGAATAAATATATTCAGAATTGCAATAGATGGGAGACTGAAAGACACTGTAATCAAAATTTGGAATGCAATCAGAATTAGAATAGATTGACAAGCGAGAGAAAAATGTCGCATTTTTTTTTCGCGTCAGCCCTATTGACTGCCCATAAGTTTTTTTTTTTTTCATCGTATATCTCGACTCCACTATCTCCTGTTGATCGCTGTTGGTCAACAGGAGATAGCACAACACACCCGGATTGCGATGTGTTGTGCTATGAAGTAGTTTAAAATTACACATATGCCATCATCATCATCATCAGCCTGACTGCACCCACTGCAGGGCAAAGGCCTCTACCATGTCTCTCCAATTAACCCTGTACTTTGCCAGCTGCACCCACCCTATGCTCGCAAACTTCTTAATCTCATATCCGCCCACCTAACCTTCTGCCGCCCCCTGCTACGCTTGCCATCTCTTGGAATCCACTCCTTTAGCCTTAAGGACCAGCGGTTATCTTGCCTTCGCAGTACATGCCCTCCCTGCCTTTTCTTCTTAATTGTGCATTTAGACTAGGATGTCATTTAGCCTTGTTGGTTCCATCACCCACTCTGCCCGCTTCCGGTCTCTTGACGTTACACCTATCATTTTTCTTTCCATGGCTCGCTGCGTTGTCCTTAACGTGAGCTGAACCCGTTTCGTTAGCCGCCACGTTTCTGCCCCGTAGGTGAGTACCGGTAAGATACAGCTGTTGTATAGTTTTCTCTTCAGGGATATTGGTAAACTGACATTCATGATCTGAGAGAGACGGGCAACAACAGCGATAAATGAACTTCGAGTTTCGGTGTTGGTCGTAGGGAATCGAATCGCGAGGCGCGATGCGCTTGTCTGTTTCTGTTTGCTCGTAGCTCGCAGGCGCTGTGAACATTTTCAGAAGCGATAGTCTTTCGCTTCGCCGGCCGAGGCACAGTCTATTGGGAGTTTGCGTTCGTGTTTTTTTTTATCTGATAAAGAAGAGAAATGCCTCGCAGCTGGCGCATAGGGCCAGCAATTGAAAAAGTCTGTTGTGTTTTTGCGTGCGAGACCGGTTATGTGCAGCTCCGATATTCAGAATGCGCTCCAGGATCGCCGGGGAACTCTTTAGTGTGACATTGTCATACAAAAAAAATGTCACACATCTTTAGTGTGACATAGTGTGACAGGAGCACGACAAAATCTGCGGTCACCTATAAGTGTACTGGTTGTGTCCGTGCGTGCTGAAGTGGGGTTAGCCGCCTCGTATTATGTTGCACCCCAGGCAAAGGAGACATGTGCTACATAGGCTATGAGCTTTACTGAACCCACTATAACTAGCATAGCTAACTAATGGTAAACGAAATGTTGAAGCAGAGCCGTTGCTGAAGATTGTTAAGACTACAGTGTATAAGACGCTGTGCAATACCTATAATGACGGGGAACTACAATATCGATCTACCTAGACACTTCAGGGCAGACCATGTGTCCCAAATGGAACCAGAACTGTTCAGAGGTCCCGTGCCCCGCCCACCCTGCATTTTTTCCCCCCACGGTGGCCTTCTTTATGAGCACGTATAGCCAGCCGTATTACATGAAACCCGTCATTAGCATTGCGTCAGCGGTAATGTTATACTGCGAAGGCCGGCAGCTGCTATAAGCAACGCATTATGTAAAAAAAAATCGATGCATATTCACACGTTGACGTGGTTCCCGAAGCCAGTGCCAGCATTCTTGAGTTACGCTTGTGGGGAGAATGTTTGTCACATTGCTTGGGCTGCGGCGGTGAGACCCGGCGCGGGACCGTGCCAGCATCTGATCGTTGATCTAAGACGGGTGCCAAGCAATTAGGGCTCCATCCCTTCCCGGAACATCCAGCCGATAAGCGTGCGTATTGGACGCGAGTGGGTTTATTTTTTTTCTACGATCATTCATTTTTTAGACGTTGCCCAGGCAAGTTTTGAATTGTGGGGACGCAGTAAAAAAAATAATACAGCAGACTTCAACAAAGGACGGAGTCAAGAAGATAAAGTGGATTTAATTTCTTCCCGTTCGTGGCGCTTCTCCAGCAGTCCACATCCTTCTTTGCTTCGTATCCGCTGTCTACAGGCGTTTTTCTTGTAACGTGAACACGTGTTTTACGGCGTTGCCGTGCGTTGCTTTTATCTGGGCCGCTAATGGACGCGTTCATTGTTAACGCGGTCACATCGACCTGCTATAGATGCAGCTGTCGATACTCCCCGCACGGCCTTCCGTAGGCTAGTACAGGTTTCCCCTGTCGGTCCTCTGTCAGGATAAAACTGTACCAAGAACAGTGGTGGTAACACCTTTTGTGTAGTCAGACATTCTGTGTCCGTGTTGTATTATACTTCGCTCTGGTTAACGTGGTTGGGCGCGGCCATCTTGAAAGCACTGTTCTGCGTGTTGTCTTAACGCTGCGTTATTCTTTAAAGCGTTATGAGTAAAATGTAGCATGTGAGTGGCGTAACTTAACTATTTTTTTCCGTCACTGAAAGCCTGGAACGGTACGCCGAGTTATTATGTATCGCATATTCACGAATACCCATCTTTCACGTGTGTATGCTTTATGTGGCGACTTCGTCAACTTGCCGTTTAATGCAAGTGCTGCGTATTGTGTGCGTTTTATTTCTAATTTTCGCTTATTCTGAACTATACGCCTGCAACAGCAACACTGGCGCCAACAAGTCCGTTGGTGGCCGTCATTTTTCCATTCCGCATTGACAACCTGTTTTGTGTGCTATGTATATGTATTAGGCCTATTTCTTTTTGCTCACCTTCTTGCTGTGATTACTTAGCCAAACCTCCCGTAAGTTAGGCAACGGATAGGCCATATGTATGTACTTAACGATTGGTCACGTATATGCGGGGCTTGTTTTCCGGCACAAGCGTTAATATTAGCCCCGCGTATGAGTGCCCATGGAGCGGGAGCCCATTTATAATGCCCCCGGCGTCTAAATATAACGTCGAATGGCGATGCCAGAGGGGGACGCGAACTGTACGCGCTTCACTGACTCCGAAGAGGCGTCGGATCTCGTTTTATAGCCAAGACGCTTTCCGCCATATCCGTATACGGATGCTTTGCTGTAGGGCGCCGGCACAATCTGTGATGTAATGCCCGGCGAAGTATTGAGATTGCACAAGCACGCACGATACCGTTTGACATCCTGCCAAAAGTTTTTTTTTTGGCGAAAAATCCGTTCTGCGTGCGTGTGTCTGAAAACTAGACATTTTCACAGATTTGCCTGTGTGCTTGAGTTTTTCTTTTGACCTCCTGCTCCCCTCCATGCATACTAAAAGACGCTAGCTACTGTCCCCGTCACCCTGAGGAAAGAGCCGAGGCGGCTTCGAAACATTGGGTTTCAAATTGAAGGTTTGGATTGGAGATTGTGTGTGTGTGTGTGTGTGTGTGTGTGTGTGTGTGTGTGTGTGTGTGTGTGTGTGTGTGTGTGTGTGTGTGTGTGTGTGTGTGTGTGTGTGTGTGTGTGTGTGTGTGTGTGTGTGTGTGTGTGTGTGTGTGTGTGTGTGTGTGTGTGTGTGTGGTTGTATCCGACTGTAGTACACATGGACCACCATGTGGTATTTGCCTACGACCGCTAATTAGTTTATAATTAAATTGTTCTCTTGCGCTGTTTCTGTCTGTTTCAACAGCCGGACGATTGCTAACTGTGACGTCAAAGTTCAGTGTATACGTCACGTGAGACATGAACACACGGCGACATGATCGCTCTTTCGTCGCGTTAATTCATTACAACGCCTAAAGCCCGTCTGCCTCATGAGCCGGAACGGCAACGAATGAAGGGGCATCGATTATATCGCCTTTTTCTCGTGCCTCACGTGGCCTATGTGACCCTTTGACGTCACAGCCATCGTTGGGTTGTCGAGACCGAAACAGTGTGAGCGAAGAAATGTAAATTACAAATTATTTAGCGGTCGCATTCGAATACCACGGGTCGATACATGTACAGTCGAACCTCGCTATAACGAAATAGTTTATGACGAAGCATTGGATATAACGAAATGATGATGATTCCCCTTGGAAGCTCGGTCAATACAGGTTACAACGAAGCTACGGCTATAACGAAGTAATCGCCGGGCCCGTTCATCTTAGTTATAGCGAGTTTCAACTTGATATTAATGTCCAATGCACCATGACATGGGAGAAAAACACGCAGCCAAAATTTTGCTTTGGTCTGTTGAGTTATACTCCCTTGAAAAGCGATGCTGCCGGAGAAACACCCGCGACGTACAGTCGGGGACAAAAGTCTCTGGAGCGCGCGCGTTCCTCAAAGGAAGCAGAGAGCTCTGTCTGCTATTAGCCGGACTCGCTGGAGACAACACTTGTGGAGATGAAGGAACAAAAGTGTGGACTCCAGCCGCCGGCTAATAGCAGAGCTCTCGGCGTCCCGTGAGGAACGCGTGCTCCAGAGACTTTTGTCCCCGACTGTGCTGAGCCGCTCGCCGATGTCTGGCGCAAGGTGCCGCTAGGCCTCGCGCCGTCGACAAAAGGGCGCGCTGGTGCTTCGGTCTGCTGGCCCGGCATTCACCGCGGAGCCCATCAGCAGGGTAAAGCATTGCGTGTGCTCCATACGCGTGCGTGCACAAGGGGGGGGGGGGGGGGGGGGGGGGGGGGGGGGCGCTGCGCTGAGCGGGGCGGTGTAGGCGCGACTTTCACTTTCTTTTTACTTTTTGTTTGTTCGGAGTTTTCCTTTCGACCGCCGAGACTGCTTGCTCTGAACGGACCGCAGTCCTGTTGGACATTGTTGTGCGTCGTGTTGGTGGCATGACCGAACAGTTCGATTTTTCCTTGCTCTGTTGAGCCTCGCTTCTACCACTGGTTAACGTGACAACAATGCTAACGTTACGTTGTGTCTGTTTGTGCTTGGGGTTGTGTTTGTGTTTTACTGATTGGTTGACTTTTTCTGTGCTGAGAAATGAGCTATGAAAATAAAATAATTGGTTTTTGGGGAAAGGAAATGGCGCAGTATCTGTCTCATATATCGTTGGACAGCTGAACCGTGCCGTAAGGGAAGGGATAAGGGAGGGAGTGAAAGAAGAAAGGAAGAATGAGGTGCCGTAGTGGAGGGCTCCGGAATAATTTCGACCACCTGGGGATCTTTAACGTGCCACTGACATCGCACAGCACACGGGCGCCTTAGCGTTTTTCCTCCATAAAAACGCGGGCGCCGGTGGTCGGGTTCGAACCCGGGAACTCCGGATCAGCACTCGAGCGCCCTAAACACTGAGCCACCGCGGCGGTGGAAATGAAAAATGAGCTATGAGTGACGCCGTCGTGGACAGCTCCGGAGTAACTTCGACCGTCTGAGGTTCTAAATGAATGTGCACTGACATCAGAGAGCGCAAAAAGCGTTTTTGTCTGTGTGGAAGCGCGGTTTGCGAGGCCGGGAGTCGAACCATAGACCTCGGGCTCCGCATCCGAATACGCTAGCCACTGGCCCGCCTGGACCACGCCTGTGTGTGTGTGCGTGTGTGTGTGTGTGTGTGTGTGTGTGTGTGTGTGTGTGTGTGTGTGTGTGTGTGTGTGTGTGTGTGTGTGTGTGTGTGTGTGTGTGTGTGTGTGTGTGTGTGTGTGTGCAACTGGAAATTTTATAGAGAGTTACGTAACCATTTTATAGAGAGTTACGTAACCATTCTCACCATGGTCGCGAAGACTCCACGAGTAGACTTAACTCATGATATAATTTTTTATGCACGTGTAGAAGCCCGACGAAATTTGACTACCTTTAACCTTCGCTGTATCACGACCGTCGTGACTTGGCCATTAAGCCGCGGTTCTATTTTTACCCGGAACCGTAGCAAGTAACTGAGCCTGTCTATACTTCTGTTTAGTGCAAGCGCGTACGTAGCCTGTTCGCATGTACCACGTATCAGCCCGCAATTAAGATGGGCTGGAGAATTTCCGCTGAATACTGCGTATAACGGTACAAATTTCCCGGTGCCTCTAATGGCCAGTAACGGTAGGTAAGTTACCAGCTTTTTTTTCTTTTATAATAAGTTACATTACATATTTACCGTACGCAAATAAGGGGCTCCGATAATCTGACGTTTGATACTCACTTTGGTAGTTTTCGTGATTGTGCACGTATCCGTGCTTTCCCCTTTTGCTCTTCTCACTTAGGTATATGAGAGAATTACAGGGGCTTTTCCTTGATTTGCGTTTACTTCGGAAATCATTCCGCCTCGCGAATTTGTTGGAAAAGCATGGAGCTCGTTGTGCACGGATATTCCTAGAAGCAATGACGTCGCCAAAATTATTTAACATACGTGGTGTTGCTAGAGATCTCTTTCCCCACCATTTCCATGATCCCCTCTTTTTTTACTAATCTCCTATAGGCATACAAATCAAGCGAGAATCAACTCAATGCGTGTAGTAATTACGCGTAACGAGGAACGCAGCAAAATGAATATCTCTCGGTCACCCGCTCCTGTGTGCTTGCAGAAACACCGGGACACCTGATTCCATTTTTTGTTGGCAGTGCGAATGCGATGGCATTCGAAACTGTCGATGCCTTTGCCAAAAGTGACTGGTGGGGGCCAGTGTTGCAGGCGTTACCGAAAAAAAGTAACTAAATACGTTACTCGTTACGCTAAGAAAAAAGGAACGCGTTATCGCCCTACGTTACCTAAAAAAAAGTCGCGTTACTGTTACCGTTACCGAAAAAAAGTACCGCACGTTACTTTGCCGTTACTTCATGGCCATATATTTTATTTAGTGCGTCTTCGCCTTAAGAGCTCAAGATCTCAATTTTATAAAGCTCATATTTCACATGAAACTTCTAGCCCAAACAACCATCCTACGCGATATCCTGACTTAACGAGAATACTTTGCACAAATGTGCAGAAGCTTAGCAATGTTATAGTGTCCTAAAGTTGCCTGTAGAGCTACATGTGATATGGCTTCTAACTCTGTGGAACATGGTGAAGCCATTTTATGAATCTGAAATTAAACACGAAATCACACTTCATCATCTATTCTAACTTCACAAAGCAAACATCGCTGTACTCTCAACAAATTTACAGTAATTCTGAAAAAAATGTGATGTTCCAAAAATGCTCGGTATGCTTCCACTCTGTACAGAGTTGTGTGCGTGCAGTGGTTCGGGAAGGGGAGGTAGGTGAAGGCAAGTGTGTGAATGCGTGTTCGTGCACGTGTTACGCGCTTTATGGGTATTCTGTCTTCTTTCTTTAGTTAGGTGTGTCGTCAAGAGCAGGTGTTTTCTGGCATGCATACGAGTCGCAACAGGTCGCCAAGAGCACCTGTTGGCTTATTTGCAACGTGACTAGGTTCTCTGCGCTTTTTTTTTCTAAAAAAGGGGGGCGGAGTGGGGGACATCTGGAACAAAAAGTCACTAGTAACGTGACACCTCACGCTACCGAAAAATGTTAACGTAAGTACGTTACCCGTTGCAGTTCCGAAATGGCAACGAGTACGATACTAAGTTACCGAACAAAGTAACGCGTTGCCGGTAACGCCGTTACTTGTAACGCGTTACCGCCAACATTGGTGGGGGCTTGTGATGTACACACGTGAAGAGCTCAGGAAAAGCAACTTAGAGCGACCACCTGACACGATTCGCAGGCGAAGGCTTCACGCAGACAAGCCTTGCCTGGTGACGTCAGTTCCTTCCAGCCAGTAGGAATTATCCGGACTGACGACGTCACGTCTCTCCAGCCAATGCGATTTCTCCGCTCTGGTCACGTCGCAGGAGACGGCACCGCCTGTCAGTGTCTCTAGTCCTATCAGGGCCCCTAGTCCTATCACCCAGTTGCATGCTTCAGGGAGCGCAGTCGCCGCTGTACCACTACGAAGAGTAGGCAGACCGGCGAGCGACCGCGACGCGAATGAAGTGCGAAACGCAGTGCTTCCGCTCCGTGGAGGCGCACGAGGCGTACCTCCGCGCACCGGGTGCCTCCTTTCGGTCAGGCGCGTGCTGGAGAAGGGACCGCTGTCTCTCTGTGGGCGCTTCTTTTGTCTTTTCGGCGACCCAGGCTTCTTTCTTGCTTCTCCTGCCTGACTGTGCGCCGCTTTCCATCCAGTCTCTTGCCTCTGCGGTTGCGCGCGCCGTCCGAGTCACATTGTGGGTCGTCTTCTTTCGCTGTCCGGCCCGTTGTTTTTCGACGATGCTGCTGCTGCTGGCACGCGCGCACGTTACGCCAGCTTGCGTCAGCGGACCGCTCCGCCTTGTCTCGGGCCTTGACATCGTCTCGGGTTGACGAAAAAGAAACCGAAGCCCCTCGAAATAATGCCTGAATCTGCGTATTTCCCAATACGCGCGATGCAAGCTGCGATTACCGGGTTCGCCCGCGTGGCACTCCGGCTTCCGCAGATGCTCGTCGGGTGGCGTTGTTACCTCAAATATTCTCGTGTACTGCGGGTTTGTGCATCCGTTACTGAGGTCTCCAGTAGTGAACCTGCCTGTTGCCAGGCTGTGTACTGCGTGTCCCTTAGTAATTATTAAGGGACATGTCTCCCTTAATAATTTTGGACGCAGGAGGAAAAACGTTATTACACCGAAAGGGTGTTTACGGCACTTAGGCCTCTGGGACCCTGCACGGCCCCATCGCACTCCGGCGTTCACGAGTCCATGATGGTTCGTGAGTCCATGATGGTTCGTGAGTCCGTGAGGCTTCATGAGTCCATGATGGCTCATTGTGAAAGATCGTGCGTGCGTCCTTTGCCGTGTTATTTATGTGCACTTTCCTTCCTTCCTTCCTTCCTTCCTTCCTTCCTTCCTTCCTTTGTTTTTCTTTTCTTCACAGCTCATAGCGGCTTCTTTCTGACGACGTGTACCATTTAATAGCTGCGCGTGACCTAAAACCAGTCAGAAGCTGCGCGCAGTCATTGCGCGCATTGCAGAAGGACATTTCCTTGTCCATTGCCACTCCGACGGCCAGGCATCTCTTCGGCATCCGCTGCGCCGTAGAGTGAACGGGACGGGTGTCGTTTATACTTGGCCCAGGTTACTGGTACGCGTCTGCGCCAGGCGTCGGTATACACGCGCATTCGGGGGGAGGCTGTGCCAGGAGCGTCGCTTCTTTTCCGCCGCTTCGCACAGCGGGCTTTGGCCGTACGAACCGAGCAAAAGAGCAACAAGGTTATAATAAAAAAACCCGCGTTAGTGTAAATATCGGCGGCGGGCCGTCGGATGCACCGGACGGCGGCGCCTTCGCGAAGAATGTGTCCTTGATTGACTAAAGCGGCGAGTGGCGTCGCGGCGTGCGCGCAAAACATCGACCGTCCCCCCCCTTGCACCGTCGCGCAGTGTGCGCCAACTTCTCATTCCCTCTTTTCTTCACTTCTTTCCCATGGCTTTTGTGCCTTCGCTCTCTCTCTCTCTCGTATGTTTTGCCTCAGCCCCCACAGATTCTTTGGGCCGCACGTTTCTCGTACTTTTTTTTTTATCTATCTCTCGTACTGCCCATTGTTTTTCGGATTGTGGACATTGAGGGAGAATTCACTGCACGCCTGTCGGCATTGGCTGCCCGTGCCGCTTAGGTTGTGGCGGCCGCCGGGCCCGCGCGTCTCGAAGCATCGACATCGCGTGTTCATTGTAAATGTGTCTCTCCCTTGTCAAGGTCGCTGCTGACGAGCGGTATGCTCGCGTCAGTTCTTAGGTGCGTCAGCGGTTTCCATCGGCCCCTTAGCTTTTTATTTTTATTTCGACGCAATATATCTGTTTTTCACTTTGCCCAACTTTATATTCTCGTCGAGCCCCGCGTACGTGTTTCTCCTATCGTTTTGTTTTGTTTTTTAAACCGCGACTCCAGCAGTCCAAATGCGATTGGAGATCGCAGAGTGCTCAGACGCTTTCACCCACTTAACCTCGGCATGAATCGTGCGATGATATGGCTGTCCCGAGCAGCCTTCCCAAAATGGTAGCTTTGTTTGTGTCAGCGGTGTGCACTCATGGCGGCTCAACTGAGCATCACGTTTCCTTGCGCTTTGCGGTGGGTTTGTGTGCAGCTAATGTTTTCAGTTGGCATTCGGAGCCCTTACTGAGGCGATTTTCGAACCAGGACCTGCTATCTTCCCGAGGGCGCTGCGATCTGCGTTTGGGGCAATCGCCCGTGTCGGCCCAGATGAGCTTTGTTCTCTCAGCATCCGGTGTCCTAATCTCAACGCCTTTTGGTGGATGCGTGCAGGTCGCGAACTCATCTTAGGTCGATGCATGATACCGCACAGGCAGGCCACTTTTCTTGCTGCATGGTTCCGGGGCCCGTGTTAGGGGAACATTGCTATCGTGTCCGTGCCACGACCTGCCGCCCGTGTAGGGGGACGACCTGCAATGAGCGTTCGTGGCATGCGTCCCTTCCGCCACGCCGCTGTTGTATGTTCTCGCAAAAAAAAAAAAACGTTGGAGGACTCCCGCGCTGAGCTTATGAGTTGACGCTTACGCCGTCTGGGGCATCATCTGATGCGACTCTAGAATTCCTTTTTTTACTAGATTCCTTTGTTAGGACGACCGTATACACCGATACTTAGCGTCAGCAAACATTGGGTTTCGATTCTGAACAGTTTTGCTCCTCTGAACGCATTTTTAATTTTTTTCTCAATTTTTTCAGTTAATTGAACAATTGCACACTCTAAATTGTCTTAACTAGCATCATCGAGCATTCGCTTTTCATTGTTATAATTTTGGCACCTTTGAACCCACACTTTTTCAAAATTATCATTTCTTTAGTTAATCAATTAATTAAATGATTTCATTAACTCGTCATCGCCAATCACACAGCAATCAATCACTAGAAGCACAAATTACCATGACACGATTTTTTTTTTACGTAGGCCCCGATTATTTCCGACAAGCGGTGTCGACTACTGCCATGCCGACGGCTTTTCGAGCGAACGAGCCGCTTAGGCTATCGCGTAAAAATAGTGTACGCGGCTTTCCTTTACTGAGCCATAGGAGCCAATTTCAATCCCGGCCGCGGCGCGCCCGTTGTTTCAAAACGTAAAGGTGCCCGTGTGCTGTGCGACATATCATTAATGAACCCCGGGTTGCGCAAGTTAATCCTGAGCCCTCGGCTACGGGGTCCCCCATGTACCGTATGCGTCGCTTCGGTACTTTAAACCCCCACAGTTTGAATTTAAAGAACTTCCATGGTTAGGATCTTCCTATGCGTAACGCAGAATGGTAGTCGGTACTTGAAACGCACCCCGCCCTGTACCTCGTGAGAGCACCTGCTCAAAGGGCCAAATTGCGCACCCAGTCGGCACCATCCCGTCTCACCGCACAGGGCCAGCTTTCAACTGAGGCGCACTGTGTACGCCGACGTTAGCCAGCGTAGAGTGAAGTTTCTGTGCATCTGTTGCCGCAGTATATTACTGCCGCTTCTAGCCCTGCAACTCTCTGACGCATGTCTACTTCCCAACAGATATGCCATAGCCGTGACCGCAAGTTAGAGCCGACCGACTTAAGTGGATTAATTTGACGGCGGCCGCTCCGAGGGGGCGCTGCCTGCTGCAGCCATCGACATACCCAGCCCCGCGTCCATCGTGTGTTTGGCCGCCTCACTGTCCAGTCATGCCCGGTACGCCCAAGTCTCAGCCGATGGGCGCGAATTCCACGTCGTCCAGGACGAACTCGCTGCAGGCTAGTCCAGCGCAGAAGAGCTTGGACTTTTTTGTGGCGAAGATGAGCCCTGGACCTTCCCGGGGTGAGTATATGGGTGGCAGCGTCTCGTTCGGTTTGCTTTTGTCTCCACCCAAAACCTCTTCTGTGGCGAAGCACGAACGCTTGCAGTCATTCTAGACAAGCCATTAGTTCGTGTTTTGTTCACCAGCCTGCGCGTCGAGCGACTTCAGTTTGCTTTTGGCTCCACTCAATACCTTTGCGGTGGTGAAGCATGAGCTCATGCAGGTATTCTAGACAAGCCATATAATTAGTTCGTGTTTTGTTCACCAGCTGGCGCGTCGAGCGACTTCAGTTTGCTTTTGGCTCCACTCAGTACCTTTGCGGTGGTGAAGCATGAGCGCATGCAGGTATTCTAGACAAGCCATTAGTTCGTGTTTTGTTCACCAGCTGGCGCGTCCAGCGACTTCAGTTTGCTTTTGGCTCCACTCAATACCTTTGCGGTGGTGAAGCATGAGCTCATGCAGGTATTCTAGACAAGCAATTAGTTCGTGTTTTGTTCACCAGCTGGCGCGTCGAGCGACTTAAGTTTGCTTTTGGCTCCACTCAATACCTTTGCGGTGGTGAAGCATAAGCGCATGCAGGTATTCTAGACAAGCCATTAGTTCGTGTTTTGTTCACCAGCTGGCGCGTCGAGCGACTTCAGTTTGCTTTTGGCTCCACTCAATACCTTTGCGGTGGTGGAGCATAAGCTCATGCAGATATTCTAGACAAGCCATTAATTAGTTCGTGTTTTGTTTACCAGCTGGCGCGTCGAGCGACTTCAGTTTTCAGCATATCCACGAGAGCAGGCTGCGAAAGTAGCATATTTTTGTTTAGTGCGTGGTGCTTGATCGCTTCCGGTCTGAATTTTATAGCTGGTTTTAGAAAAGAATCTAGTCTATCTAGCTTGCACCCGAAGCGCGTTACGCTGATATCGCGGGCAGTGAAATTAGTGGAGTGAATGAACGGGGCCAGAATCAAATCAGAAATGTGCGCCTTTCGGCCGCCGTTTTTCATTTCAATTAACAGCAATTTTTTACGGCAGCATTGTGTATTCACAGGTCGCAAAAAAGCCTGTGCGTTAGTTTCCTTACAAAAAAAGCCATAGTTAATTTTTTGCATACACAAAATTACTTACAAATTGTGAAAATATTTGAAAAAAAAACATATTCAAAACACCAAGGTTTCTGAAATTAACACAGAAAAGATCGTGGAGTAATTTTCGTTTTCGCAATAAATTCGGGATTAAAAAAAACGGTATCTTCAAAAAAAAACGCTAAGGCACCCGTGTGCTGTGCGATGTCAGTGCACGTTAAAGATCCCCAGGTGGTCGAAATTATTCCGGAGCCCTCCACTATGGCACCTCTTTCTTCCTTCTTTCACTCCCTCCTATATCCCTTTCCTACGGCACGGTTCAGGTGCCCAACGAAATACGTGACAGATACTGCGCCATTTCCTTTCTCTAAAAACCAATTATTATTATTTTAATTAGTACCGCTCACTGATTCTGCCAGAAGAACATGTTGGAACACGTGCTATAACAAGCTCATTGTTCTGCGAACTATTGTTTGTTCCGTTCGCTAGCTATCATAAAGTTTAGCACCCTGTTTTCGAAATGATAGACGCTAAGCTCTCCTGAAACGAAGAAATCAGTGCTAGTCATAGCTAACAAAAAAGTGCCTTCCTGAATAAAGTTTCTTGCTCTTCTGTCGGAAGTGTATTCCCACAGACTAATACCGGCCTCTAATGATATTATTCCTGCTTATTGCATTGTGCCCATGCATTGCGTTGGGCTTCGCTCACAAATTGCAAGTTGTGTACCCCGGAGTTCGTCCATACCCAGAAGCGGTGGCAACGACGGAGACAGACCTTGGACATAAATTGACTGCTGTCGAGGACGTGCATCCTGTCGACAGATGCAGTTGGAATTTGTACAGGCGATGCTGCCGAGCAGGAGTTAGTCCCTGCCGAGAAAAAAGTCGCAGACGACCAGTGCGATTCGTGCCGTAGACTGTGTGTTAGCATTAGTGTTCTCCCCTGACCGGGGGGAGCTATAATCCATCAGTCACCATGTGAAACGTCGCAGCCCTTTCCCTCCCTCACTCTGATTGGTGACTGCGGTTTCTTACTGGCCAACCAACCACCGAGCCGCCCTCTTCCACTTTCTCCCTCTCCTCACCCTTCTTCTCTTTTGCTGTCATTTCCTTCTCGCCAGTTTGCCATAGTTGACCCCATTCCTCACCCCTCAGAGGAGGAGTGGGAGGCTATTCTGCTCAGAGCTGATCCTGAGCGTCAGCACTGGCTGGTGGGGAGGGCCATCGCGGTAGCAATCACCAGTGGACTACCGGACTAGGCGGCCCACCCACGTGTTCTACGAATATTCGGCAAATAAAGATGTTTTGAATCAATCAATCGCCACTTTGCCTTCTCTCCCCGAGGTTTCATACGCCGCCAACGCCGGACACATTTTGTGCTAAGGGGGGTTCTAATGCTAACGCATTGAAAGGAACGCAGCACAAGGAAATACAAACGAGCTAAAAGCATTCTGGTTTTAGCGTTAATTCTATAGTCGGGTACAACTCAAGAAGTGGCTTTTGGCTTCAAATGACCCACTTCCAGACAATGGCGTCGGCCGTTTTTCATGACCCTGCTAGCGTGACAATGCCGGGAGCGACGCGACAATGCAGAGAGAGGACTGTCCGCTACCATGGAGGCCATGAGCAAGGTCATGAGAATCGGCCGATACAATTGGCAAGAAGGGGATCATTTGAAGGGAAGAAGCTGTTTCGCTCTTGAGTTGTATCCGACTGATAGCGCCGTGCATTGTATATTACATAGCGCGGGATGGCGATTTTTTTTTATCATCGCGCAGGTCATGAGCACGCGACGACCTCGTCGACTGCACTGTTCGAAAGCGTGAAGACTGAAGACTGCGGGGAGACCGCCTCTGGCTACCTAGCAGAAGCGAGCACCTGTAAAACGTTTGCCGAACATGACTACGCGTCGCACTCGTCGTCTTCAGCCACAAGCACTGTCGGCGCTGCCATGGCAACGAGGCCCAAGACTTCCGGGACCAGGAGGGGGAAGGGCAGCAAGCATTGTGGGAGTTCCGGCAAGAAAGTTTCGCGGAAGTCCACTTCGGTCAAGGACGGCGCACCTCCTGCCAAGAGGAAGAAAACGAAAACCGGTCGTTCTTTGACCGCGCCTCTACGTGAGTGTGTGGCCGGGGACGTCGACAGGAATGTGACCTGGTGCAAGCAGTGCCGGAAGAGGCTGAATCCTCTCGAGATAATTTTTTTTAACGTAAGCACAGTTAACCCTGTAATCACTATCATTTCAGTATAGTCGGATATGACTAGAAAGCGAAGAGTTGAATGGCTCTCAATGGCGGCCTTCCAGCCATCGACATCAACAGGTTGTTCTGACGCCGGGGTTAATCTATACCTAACCCCTGGCAAAACTTCTTGCACAAGCAAGCGTCCATGATTTCACGGTACCAGGTGCAAGGTAATTAACCACGACGTCTTGACAACCGGTCGGCGCCATTGGCTGGAGGGTTACCTTTGATGGGCATTCGCCTCTTTGTCCTTGAGCTATATCCGATTGTAGTTAATAGTGTGGAAACTGTTCCCTATAAAAATCACAACTGTTATCTGAAATTTCTTTTGCTTCCCATTTATTTTTTCTTGTTCTTCTAGGGTGACTGCGAAGATGCAGTGGAAGAGCCCATTGCCCTCACCGACCCGATGCTGACGTCGTCTTTGTGCAGCCTGGACCAGCTCATGGAGCAACCTCAGTTCAAGATCACTCAGTTCACCGTTTACGACGAACACGGTCATGTGTGCGCATTCGACGACGGCCTCATAGAGGCTGACGTCCCACTTTACATGAGCGGCTATGTCAAGAGCATTTGCGCTGAGGACCCTTGCATCCAGGACAGCATAGCCGTCGCGAGGGCGGGACCCGTCGTGTCCTGGTGGACCACTGGCTACGACGGCGGCTCCAATATCGTGCTAGGCCTAACTACTCAGTTCGCCGAGTACATACTCATGGCTCCCAGCGCCCAGTACGAACCGTACATTAAGCGCATGGAAGAGAAGATCTACCTCATTAAGGGCATCCTTGAGAAGCTCATAGAGTGCGACGGCGCAGTGGCGTTTGACGACATGATGAGCCACCTCGAGTCCCTGTACCCGCCGCGTGATAGTGAGCGCTTCTCGCTGGAGACCTTGCACAGGCACTCGCAGTTCCTGCTTGATCATATACAGGCCTATGACTCTGCCGGCGTTGTCGGGGACGACACGCCGCTGATGGACAACGGGTTCGTCTACGAGCTGATGCGCGTCACTGGAGTTGTCCCGAGGGAAGTGAGCAAGGGGAACATGCGTCCCCTCGGACTGCGGAAGGTACCTAAGAGAACTGATTTGTCGGCGGCGTTTGTGATGCCAGCTGTAGAGAGAACGCTAGAAGACCTGTTCAGAGGCAGGGACCAGTCGGCAAAGATACTGGGCGTCCCAAGGAAGAACAGGTGCAATTTGTGCGAAGCTTGTCTCGCTCAGGATTGCAGGGTCTGCACGTTCTGCCGCAACATGAAGAAGCACGGAGGAACTGGAACCATGAAGCAGTGCTGCGTCCGCAGGCAGTGCCAGCAGAGGAATCCTCGATGTAGCGAAGACCACTTGGGCGTGGACACGATGGACCGCGAAGTGTCAAATCTTCTGAGGGAACCCTTGCCGAAGAGGGTATTTTTCAGGAAATCCGGCCGCAAATTCTTTCACAGTCGTGAAAAACGCGAAGCTGCCGCAGGAAGAACCGTATTTTCGTCTTGCAGGATAGGAAGCGGGCTGAACGTGAGTGTCGGAAGTGACATACTCGTCATGTCCTCATCACCTGGCAAGCGCTACCTTGGCCGCGTCATGGAACTTTACGAAGACCGTGAAGGAAATAAGTTTGCTCACGTGCTTTGGTTCAGGCAATACGAGGAGACCGTCCTAGGCAGTTCCTTTGCTGGTTGCAGGGGCGAAGTCTTTTTGACGACGGAATGTGAAAGCGTTTCTTTGGCGGCTGTAGTTGACGTCTGCTGTGTTGTTGTTCTCTTAGGTGACGATGCCGTCGTGCCCGTCTGCGCTGAGGAAAAGAGGTTCTACTGCAGGTTTCTTTGCGATGTCGCGACCTGCACTTTCGTGGCACTGCAGTCTGTGACATTGACCTGTCGTTGCGCCCAGTCTCAAAGTCCGCCCACGACACATACGTATCGACATAATGACTGCGTCTTTGTAAAGCCCGACGCTGTTCCTTTACCTCTGAAGTCAAGCGTAAAGGTTACAGCTTCTGAAGCTCCGTCTGCCGGAGAGGCATTAAGTGACGAGTTCACGGAAAGATACAGGAAGAACTTGTGTGCTCCGAAGATAGAGGTCCCAGAATTACCTTCTCCCTATCGGATCTGCCGTGTTGTCGCTAACCGAGCAGGCAAAGGTAAGCTCAACACAACTGGAACGATCATCGTCCAGCCCTTCTACAGAGACTGCGAAGTTCGCAAGGCTTCCAGGGACAATATTCGTTTGTTCCTTTCGACAGAGACATTTTCGATCCCTACCGAATCCGTCGTTTCTCCCTGTGAGGTGGTTTACAGCGAAGGTGGCTGCTTGGGAAACTGCTTCGACATGGTGCGGCCGCCATTCTACTTCTCGCAGTGCTACAACGGGAGAACGGGTGTCCTCTCAGAGCCATCTAGCAAGGAGAAGAGCATTGGCCTCTGTCTTGTTTCCAAAGTGGAGAAGACTCACAGAACCCTCAACAGTGTCGACGTGTACGGTGGCTGCGGGGGTCTGTCCCTCGGTCTAGCTGAAGCCGGCGTAGCAGTTCCTATGTTGGCAGTCGGCGATAACGAGCACCATTTGAACACATTCAACGAGAACTTCGACCATAGGCCCGCACTTCACCGCTGTCCTTCGAAGGTACTGAAGCACCTCCACACTGCCGGGATGACCGAAATCCTCGGAGGCCTTGATAAGGAACAGATCGACTTGGTGTGTGGGAGCCCGTCCTTCGAATCTCATAAGAGCTGCCGATTTTTACAGGGATGTGACAAACAGGGGCTTAGGAATTCCCAACTGGTGACTTTTCTCGGATTCTGCGCCTTCTTTGATCCTTCGTACGTCGTCCTCGTTGCCGAGAGGTGCTCCGTCCGGTACCATAACGGCGACGGCCTTGCCTTGGCTCTCAAGTGCCTTCTGGACCTTGGTTACCAAACGTCTTGCAGCATGCTGCAGGATGGCTGCTATGGCATGCCGCAGAGACACCGGCGCCTCGTCATCTTTGGTGCGAGGCGTGGCCGAGCAAACCTGCCAGCTTTTCCTTTACCGACTCACGCCTTCGAAGTGCCCGAGTGTCACCTATCCTTTGCTGTGAACGGTCGCGCCTACAGCAGTCCTCTGAGTTTGACCTCTGCTGCTCCCTACCAGAGGACCACCCTAAAGGATGCGATCGGTGACCTCAGTGATCCTGAGGCGCAGTGTGGCGCAGGTTTGTCAGACTTCTCTCAATGTCACCACCGGAACGGCCCAGTCGACTACGACTGCCACAAAAAGCTGTCGCCTTTGTCCCAGGCTAGGATCGCCGCCATCCCCAAGGTCGCTGGATCGGACTGGCGCGACCTTCCCAACCGGGAGGTCGAGTTGACCGATGGAACCACCGCCTATCGCCTCATCTACACGCACCTCTGCTCGGCGAGCCCCTACGTGCATCGGCGCGGGGTCTGCCCATGCGCCGAGAATGACAAGGCCCTGTGCGACCCCATGTGCCGCCAGGAGAACACCTTCATCCCTTGGAGCCTGGTGCACACGGGTCATCGCAGTGGCCAGTGGGCCGGCGTCTACGGTAGGCTGCAGTGGGACGGGTACCTGCACGGCGTCGTGGCGAACCCCGAGCCGCTGAGCAAGCAGGGGCCTGTGATCCATCCCGACAAGGACAGGGTCATCAGCGTAAGGGAGTGCGCCAGAATTCAAGGATACCCGGACGACTACAAATTTGTAGGCCCTCTGCCTGAGCAGTACAAGATGATCGCAGTCAGCGTGCCACCTCTGCTTGCGCAGGCGCTCGGCAGAGAAATGGCCAAGGTTCTGCAGAAGGAAATCACGGGCGTTGCAACCTGACTTGTTTCTGTGTGCATAATACTTTGCTCATAGCTGCTTACATCGTATGTGTATTGAGATGAGAGATTACACGCTCAGTTTGGAATCCTACCTTAAGTGTTTCCCTGAGAGGACGGTTCTTCAGATTTAGATATTTATTTTGTGTGCGTCCCGTTTATACTGTCAAGTTGACAATGCTTATAAAGGCTGTGTTTACTTACTGCCGCGTCTGTTAGGACGCGGCTAGTGGCCGTTTTGCTGCATACGCACATTTTTTTTTGTTTTCAGTTGGGTTTGAGTCAGCCCAGCTGTAGATTCTTTGATATTGTGTGATTTTATGAATAAAGTTTTTAATGCTGTTTATTGGCTGTGTCATAGTTCTTGCATGCTTGCCTCGTATGCTATCGCAAAGACCGACTTCAATAAGATCGTAGTTTCAGGTAGGTATGTGAGGTTTCAACTTCTGAAGCGACGTGTTAGTTGTCAGCAATTTGGTAAGTGGCGTTTAATGCCCCAAAGCGACACTGGCTATGAAGGGCGTCGCATTGGATGACTCGATTAATTTCAGCTGCTTGCGGTTATTTAATGAGCGCTAATGTAGCAGAGCACACGGGCGCTTTTGCATTTCGCCGCCATCGAAATGCAGCCGCCGAAGCCGGGATTCGAACCTACGACCTCGCGCCCAGCAGCCGGACGCCAGAGGCGCCAAGCCACCGCGGCGAGTATGGGCGTACTTGACTAACAAATTTCGTGTCGCCGAAGAAGTTTCTCAGCATTTCGTCATTGGGTTTAAACTTTTTCGTTTTTAAACTGTTAGTAGTAGTAAGTGGTTTTTATTAAAACAAAATAAAAAGGAAAAGATTTTTGCTAGCCCCGGCATCTGCCAGCGATACTGAAGCACCTGAGCTGGGCCAGCGGAAATAGAAAAGCAGGCAGAGTGGAGAAGATGGTCAAGCAACCGAAGGTTAAATGCAAGGAGTGTGAGGCGTCGATGAATTTGAAAGAAACGCGGTTCGAATCTGTGGAGTAGGCCGAAGGCACGGATTTTATGTGCAATTGCTGCGTATTAAGTGCACGCCTGGACAGGGCTGACGAAGCGAACACCAGCCTAGCGTTATGTATTGATGCTCTAGAAAAAAGCTACAGGTAGAGGGGGCAGAGAAGCGCAAACTCCAAGAGCAGCTTAGTGAATTGTTGGAAGCAAAAACGGCTGACACCGCCATGCGAAGTCACAATAGCGGACATTCCAGCGCCAGCCGCGTGGATGGGGCCTGTACTGGCTTGGACAGCAATAGGAAAGTAGGTCAGGCAGGTTCAGACAGGAACAACTATGCACATGTGGCAGCTAGGAAGTCTGGAGGCGATGGAGAGGAGGCGACAAGCTAACCCCAAGGAATGAGGTCACAGTCAATAAGAGGCTGGTTTAGGTTTATGGGGGTTTAACGTCCCAGAGCGACTCAGGCTTTGAGATGCCGTCGTGAAGGGCTCCGGAGATATCGATCACCTTTGTTTCTTTAACGTGCACTGACATCGCACAGCACACGGACCTCTAGAATTTCGCTTCCATCGAAATTCCACCACCGCGGCCGTGATCGAACCCGCGTCTTTCGGGCCAGCAGCCGAGCGCCATAACTACACAGCCACCGCGACGGCTAATGATAAGAGGCAGCATAATCCGGAAGTTACGAGGGAGGAAGGATATGCCCTAGTGCTTATCGGTGGTGACTCAAATATGAGTAGGTGCAAAAGAACTATAGTGGAGCCTGTAAAGGGTGATAAGCGGGTAGAAGTCTGGGCGTTCCCAGGCAGGACAATGGACACAGTACTGAGAGAGACAAGCTAGCTCCAAGGAATGAGGTCACAGTCAATGATAAGAATGTTGCAGAGCGCAATTTGGTAGTGGTAGCGGCGGGGCTATATGTCCTGAATGGTGGAGCCGCAAAAGTAGTGGAAAGATTAGCGGAAGAAGTGACGATTTATGACGATAGCACAGCAAGTACAGATCGTAGTGTGCACAGTGCCAGAGGTGCAAGGACGGAATGGAGAAATTGCCAAGGACGTTGTGGCTGTTAATCGAGAGATAAGGAAGTTAAACCAGGAGAAAGGCTTTGAAGGGGCAGACATATAGAGGGAAGCGCATAGAGCAGGCTTTGGCGTAGGCTTTACACGAGATGGCATCCACTTTAATGGAAGGCTAGGAGCCGAGATCGGCTGGCGCCTGGCAGGCCAGGCAGTAGCTTTTTTAGGGGGTCCACTGCGGCTCAGGGCGTACGGGTATGTAGAAGCAAAGTAGAAAGTGTAACGATGGAGGCTGACGCCAATAAAATGGCCACTAGGTGGTCCAGGAAGAAAACTACAAAAAAGAAATTTAACACCAGGATCAGGTACACAAACATGCAAGGCGGTAGAAAGCGAAATAGTTAGAAATAGAACAGCAGTTAAAGGACGAAGAAGTAGGTGTGTACGCGCTATGCGAGACACATCTCAGGGATCTAGAAGACCCACCGTTTATTGATGGCTACGTCTGGGAAGGGAGCAACAGAACAACGACAAAGAGGAAGGGAGGAGGACTAGGTACGCTGACACATCAAAGAACAAATTGGCAAAGAATAAAGTCAACTTGCAAGGAACATCTCTGGGTATCAGGTACAATTGCCGGTAAAAGGACATGGCTAGGAGTAGTTTATTTAGGGACAGGGGACAAATGCAGGCAAGAGAACAAGGATCTAGTTAAATGTCTCAATGACGATATAAAGCAGTTTGGAGAAGGCGCCGACATTATTCTGCTGGGTGACATGAATGGCCACATCGAGGATCTGGATGGATGTACAGATTGTAACCGGAAGTTGATGCTAGACTTCTGTGAGCGACACAACCTAGTTATTGTAAATAGAGAAACTAAGTGTGAAGGACAAATCACGTGGTAATCCCGTAACAGGCAAACGACCATTGACTATGCTATGTCGCAGGGGATATATAGCAAGCTCGCAATAATGGAAATAGACGAAGAGGGGAGGTACAGCCTTGGAAGTGATCATAAGCGTACTAGTCTACAGTTGAGAGCCCTGCTCAAACGAGAAAATCAGGGAAGTCAGAAAGAGTACGAAAAATTAAATGACGAACAAATAGCGGCCGGCACAGAGGAAGCAATAGAGAAGCATCCCATGGAAAAGTGGGATTATAATCAGAACTACTCATTAGTGCAAAAATAGAAGTAAAAGGAGTAAACCGCTGGAGAGGAAAGAGGAAGCCACGAAGTTGGTGGAATAAGGAAATCAGAGAGGCCATCGAACAACGACGGTTGGCACCACGAGAACACAGAGAAGCAAAGAGGGCGCAGTTATCTGAAGAGGAAATAGGCCAAAAATGAGAATCTTATCGAGAAAAGCAACAAGTGCAGGTCCTCGTCTAGGCTAAAATAAAGCAGTCCTCTGATCGCTGGCTGGCTGAAGTTCGCGATGCAACTAAAGGGGGGTCAACAAAATTCTGGAACCATATAAGGTGGCTGGCTAAATCTAATCACAGAAAGCAGGAACAGATTCACTATGCCGAGAGAAAATGTTTAGAGGGAGATGACGCTGTGAACTACGTTGCGTCAGTTATAGCTGAGTCATTTAGGAAAGACGACAGGGTAATCGCCCCAAATGTGGGAGCAACACAGGATAGCACAATAGAAAACACCTTAGAACTGACCAATCTTAACTGGAAAGAGCGGAAGCAAATATTCCAAAATGCACGTTCGCAGGGATAGAAGAAATTCCAATCAAGTTAATGAATTTGGCCCAAGAGGCAAGGACACGCTGATGAAAGCATTGGAGGCAGTCATAACAAATAAGCAAATTCTGCACAGCTGGAAACAGTGAAAATGAATTCTATTTATAAAGGAAAAGGCGATAAGACGAACATAAAATCCTTCCGACCGATTACGATAACATCAGTTACATACAGGCTGGCGACGCCGGCGGTTAAATTAAAAATGCAGTCATTGGTAGAACAAAATAGACTACTGGGAGAGCTTCAGAATGGGTTCAGAAGTGGTAGGCGCTTAGATGATAGCCTGTTCGTGCTTACCCAGTGCATAGAAATAGCTAAAGCGGAAAACAGACCTCTGTATTTAGCCTTCCTGGACATAAGCGGTGCATACGACAAGGTGAACAGGGAACTCCTGTGGAACATGTTAAAAGATGAAGGTATCGGTCATGAGGTAATTGATTTTCTACAGGAAATATATCGAGAAAATAAAGTTGAAATAACATGGGAAGGAATTAGGAGTGCGACAACTGTCGATGCACACAAAGAATTAAGGCAAGGTTGTCCTCTATCACCGCTGCTGTTCATGCTTTATATGATAAGTATGGAAAAAAGGCTACAAGGAAGCAATCTAGGTTATAATCAGTCGTACAGATTAGGCGGAAAGGTTGTTGAGCAACTACTACCGGGTTTATTGTATACGGACGAAATTGTACTGTTAGCAGATAGCCAGGAAGGTTCGCAGACTCTGGTTAATTCCTGTGGAGATGAAGCAGACAGTCTAGGTTTCAGTTTTAGTGCAGCTAAGTCCGGTGTGATGATTTTCAACGATACAACTGATCAGGAGCTTACAATACAAGGTCATGAAATACCTCGAGTGACCGAATACAAATATCTCGAGGTATGGCTAAACGAAGGGCAGATGTACACGGAAATGCACGAGCAATCTCTCATAGCAAAAGGGCGGAGAGATGCCGGGATAATGAAACATAGGGCATTGTGGGGGTACAACTGGTATGAAATACTGAGATATTTGGAAAGGAATAATGGTGTCGGGGCTTACTTTTGGGAATGCGGTTCCGGCAGAAATTCAGTCTAGATTCGAAGTAAATCAGAGAGCTGTTGGGAGATTAGCGCTAGGTGCCCACGGGAAAACCACTAACGACGCAGTACAGGGGGATATGGGCTGGGCAACGTTCGAAGCACGAGAAGCTCAGAGTAAAGTACTATACGAAGAACGCCTGAGGAAATTGGATGATAACCGGTGGGCAGCTAAGGTATTTAAATACCTGTACAGAAAGAGCGTTGACACACAGTGGCGGAAACGAACTAGAAAGCTGGCCAGTAAATATGCCCGATACGAGGCCGGAGAAATACAGAGCATTAAACGACAGGATAAAAACACGGAAGAATTGGAGAAATTCAATGGAAAAGAAGCATAGTGTAGAACTATATCGATACTGGAAACAGCAGATCAGAAAGGAAGCGTTTTATGATAACTCAAGAGGAAATGCCCTAGTCTTTGAAGCTATAGGTCAGGATGTCTTAGAACGCGCAGCTACAAAAAGAAATTTAACGAAGATGACACATGCGCTGTGTGTGGTAAATCGGTAGAAACAATAGAACACCTCATACTAAAATGTGATGGTATCCATCCCGATGTCGATGCTGGCACAGTCACTCTAAGGCTCTATGGTTTAGAGATAACAATAGTAATGTAAGTAAACCTGCGGTGGAAATTAGCAAAAAACGATTGGAAGATTGGTGGCTCAAAAGCAGAGAGGACATAAGGTTAAAAGTGTAGGAAAACGTATTTAAAGAAAATGGCGAATTTTATTAACTTACAACACAAAAATAAAGGAAAAAAAAAGCTGAGCATCCATGGTGGCAACTGCCATCACCCCGTTTCAAAGGCGACGCTCCTACCTTCCATCCACCCATCCATATGTTGTCACTAGTCATCTGCGCATTCTACTGTGAGTGTGCCACGGATCTACCTGGAGAACACTCGGACCGAAAGAACGTACTAGGCGACAGGTGTATCCACACAGACGCACATTTAATACACCCTACGTGACACAAACACTAGCACACAAAACTAACACAGACTATCAATACACACAACCCGGGAACACCGCTACTAGCGTCTGCTACTAGCGTTCTACTGTTAGCGGCCGGCGTTCGTGCTCAAGGTTGGTTCGGTGCGGATGCGGCGTTGCATGGGTCCAGTAGCCGGCGTCGAGGTTGTGCTCGACGTGCTCGGACTGGCGTCGTTGGCTGCGTTGTAAAAGCTCCCGGTCCAAGCGCCCGTGGAGGTGATGCCGGTGGTGTTGGCGTTGGGTCACCACCCGGATGGGTGGCAACAGCGCTGGAGACACCCCCGGCTGTAGCGGGTGGTGGCGTCCTCCGTTGACTCCCCGGAGCGGGCTCAGGAACGGCAGGAAGTCCACGGTGCGAAGCCGTAGAACTCAAGCTCACCGGAGCAGTAGCCGGCGTCGCTCTCTTCCAGCCGAAGCGTCCCTCAACCGCCAGAGCCTCCGCTTCTCTGTTCTTCCCCTCGTGCCTCGCTCTCCCTCGCGCTTTTATAGCCTTGGAATTAGTCCACGTAATCATTGTCATCGTCCTCTTCTTTTTTCTCCACCAATCATCTCTTCCCACCTCACTGAATACTTCATCTTTTTTAGTCTTCGGTTAATCCACGTCATCCTCATCGCCATCCTCCGCGTCTTCTTCAAACCTCTTTCGTTCATACTTTGAATTATTTCAGACTCCCTATTATATGTGACAGAGTGAATGTGGAGAGATGGACGTCCACCTCGAACAGCGTGTAAACATAAAATTCTGTGTGAAGCTTGGCAATACAGCCACACAGACGTATCAGCTCCTTCGTGACGCTTACGGAAACGAGACATTATCGCGGGCGCGAGTTTCCGAGTGGCACAAGAGGTTCGTTTCGGGGAGAACGTTGGTGGAAGACGACACAAGGCACGGGCACCCTTCAACCTCAAGGAATGAAAACAACGTCGCTCGGATCAGGGAAATCGTACAGCAAGACGGCACCATTACAGTCCACATGCTATCAGATGCTCTCGACATTAGTAAGACAACATGCCACCAAATTTTGTGTGAGAACTTGGGGAAACGAAAGTTGAATGCCAGACTTGTGCCGCACTCCCTCACACAGGACCAAAAGGACACGCGGGCATCAGTGAGCGCTGATTTTCTTTCCGAGGCAGAGAAGGATGCTGCATTCGTAGATAGCATCATTGCTTAAGACGGAACATGGTGTTTTCAATGCGATCCTCAAAGGGACAGAGCGCCGAATGGCAGTCCACAAGCTCTCTGGCGTAGAGAAAGTTGCGGCGACAGAAAACCAAAACAAAGACGATGCTGACAATTTTTCGATGCCAGAATTCTCATACACCACGAGTTCGTCCCACAAGGGCAGGCGGTGAATCAGGAGTTTTAGATCCGCGTGCTCCAACACATGCGTGATGCACTGCGACGCCGTCGCCTTGACTTATGGGCATCTGGACGATGGAGCCTTCTCAACGATAACGCAAGGCCGCACACTGCTCTCAGCGTGACAAAATTTCTCGCCAAGCACAACCTTACTGTACTTCCCCATCAGCCATACTCGCCTGACCTCTCCCCATAAGATTTTTTCCTCTTTCCTCGTGTGAAGAGAGCCCTGAAAGGTCGCTGGATGGGAAGCGTGGAGGCCATTCAAGACGCCACGACAAAGGAGCTGACAGCCCTGCCAAAATAAGCGTTTTTCAACTGTTTCCAAGACCACAAGAAGAGTTGGAAGCTGTGTATAGACCGCAAGGGAGACTATTTCGAAGGGGTGCTGCATAAATGATTTCAATGTTAAACGCATTTTTTAATGTACTCAGTCTCTGAACTTTACCGAGAAAGGTTTTATCTTAAAGTTCGCTGACTGGTCCACGGGATGTGTCCACGTGACGGTCGAGCGCTGATTGGTAGATGTCATGAGACCACGTGAAGTGGCCGAGTTGGCTAGTCATGTGGCATGTCCAAGCGCCGGTGCATAATGGGCTCGGCGTCAGCAGCTGCAGTTGGTTGTGCGCAACGTGTCTGGACAGCTGCGTGATTCAGGTTGGAATGCAGCCAGAATCAACGCCGCGTGTGTCTGCCGCAGGGGACAATCTCCCCAAGCGGAGAGAAGGACTACGAAGTGTATGTCGCTGAAGACGGAGTATCTCCGGCTGCCTGGGTAGGTAGGTGAAAACTTTATTGGTCAACCAAGTAAGGAAAGGCATTAGGGGGAGGATTGGTTGGCTTGGTTCTTAATCCCGGTAGGCGGTCATCAGTCCATGACTTCTGGCGACCTTCTCCGCCCATTCCACCAGCCTCTTCTGTGAGGCAGGCTCTGAGCTAGAGACCGCGATCTCCCAACCTGCTAGATCTGTGTGGTTCCAGCGAGATGCTGGTTGGAGTTCTGGGCATATGAAGAGTATGCGTTCGAAGTTTTCTCTCGGAGCCCCACAAAGAGAGCATTCGGGCTTGTATTGACCCGGGAGTATTAGTGCCATATAGGGCGGTGATGGAAACTTTCTGGACTGGAGTTGCCTCCATATAGTCTGCTGTTCCTTCGTGAAGGCGTGGTGTGGTGGCGGATATGTGAGCCTTTCCTCTGTATAGTGTAACGTTATTCCATTATAGGTGATTAGCCTGCCCCGCGCGTAATCCCTCTCGACTGTTTGGCCTGCTCGGTTGGTGTACGCTCGAGCAATAGAGTGCGCCTGCCTGGACTGGCACCCAAACTAGTTGAAGTGGTCTGGGGTCGGGGGGGCATGATCGGAGAATTTTGTAGGAGGCAGAATGGATCTCTACCTTTGTAAAATTCCTTATTGCGGTTTTAGAGTCGCTCATTATGAGTGTGGCAGTGGAAGATGCTATGGCCAGTGATGTGGCCGCCTCTTCCGCTTCGATGGGGGTGGTTGCACTTATCGAGCCCGAAGCCTTGTGTTCGCATGGATATTGGTGGGTGCGGTCGCATGGATGGGTCGCTGGTGGGTCGCATGGATATTCTGCCGCGTCTACGTAGGCTGCGTCTTCGTTGTCCGCATGTTTCTTATACAGGGATTTGGCGCGTGCTTCGTGTCTCTCCCGGGTGTGGGTTTGGTGTACGTTCTTGGGTAGTGGGTGGACGATTAGCTTTTCCTTGATTTGTTTAGGAATGCTGTGGGTGTTGTCCGGAGGGGATCGGTTTGTTGAATCTTTAATGCGGCTAGAATGTGTCTGCCCATGTTTGCGGAGGATAGTCTGTCCAACTGTGCTGTGCGGTGGGCTTCAGTCAGTTCTCGTAGAGTGTTGTGGACCCCCATGCGGAGGAGTATGCTGCTTGGGGTCCCTTGTGAGAGATTTAGGGCCGATTTGTAGCCCTGTCTTATTAGCGATTTTACTCTCTCAGTTTCTATAATTGTGAGCTGAAGATAGGAGAGTGATTATACCATTCTGCTAATCACGAATGCTTGCACTAACCGCCTGAGGTCGTGTTCTCGCATGCCTCAGTGCTTGTTTGCTATTGTTTTTATCAGCCTGACGGTTTGATGTGCCACGACCGTAAGTTTGAAGATGGTCTCTGTATTGAGGATGTTGCTTTGGATGAACATTCCCGGAATGCGATGTTTCTGTACCTCCGGTACTGGGAGGCCGTCGACCTTCACTTGTATAGAGGGGTTCCCCTTTTTGTGACGGCCGCATAGGCTTAGCATATGCGGCCAGCTGCAATGGCTGAGAAGTAGGCCGAGCGAACTTCAGGCCTTAATGCTATTGCATTCTCGGCAGGTAATGCAACGAAGCGTCCCCTTATTTTTTGCGGCAATGCGCAGGAGAGTACTCACGTGATCACGGAACGACCAAAGACGCACTGCTGTGGAAGGTGCACCAGTTACACTGCTCGCTGTAAATGTTGAAGCTAGAGTCGATTTGCATTTAAATGGCGCGAGAACGTCACCGAGCAAGATTACGGTGTACAGTCGACGTTCTGTTTGAAAGCACGCGTTCAGTACAGAGCGTGGCTTCATTGGAATCAGTATGTTGTAGTGGCATCCATAACTACAAAAGTACGCTAAACTGGGCGAGTTGGAGCATTTGCATTTTTCGAAACGTTCCTGAAAAGAAACGAGGTCACGTACGGAAGAAGGCAGAGACGCGACACGCGCGCTTCTCACGACTGAATTTTTATTGGAAGGGTTAACAGAACATATACTGTGGAAATAGAGCGGAAGGAAAAAAAATAAAAGATAAAAATAATGGAAAACAAGATGAAGTGAGAAAAAAGACCTGGGATAAAAAAAACGAGCCTGAAAAAACATAAAACACCCGCAATGCTACTTAACAACTAATTCCAGGTAGGCAGCCTCATTTTTCATCAAGCTGATGGATGTGTCACTGACACACTTCTCCATAACGCCTTCCTGACGCTAAGAGCTATTGCAAAGTCCAATCCGACGTGCTCTGAATTAAGGGTCGTCTCAGGATTGTGTACTGCTGTCTGCTGTTCACTGCAACGTAAGCAGCGTAACTTCGCCACGTATGGTTTTGTTATATGCGTCCAAGATCTCTTCATCGAATTACGTACATGACACACGATTATCGGACTTAGTCCGGAATTCTAATCTCGCGTAGTTTGCGAGAGACTCAATGCACCACTTCTTGACATCCACAGGGCGACCTTTTCTGCATTTCGCGGATCACCCTCCAAAAAGTAAAAAAAGACAAAGAGGCATACATTATGAGGTTTAAGATCTAATGAGATGTATAGTACACTTTAAAACATAATAATTGGACGACTGTTTTGGGTTACTGTCTCACGTGATTCGACAAGTTCTTGCCGTATACGAAATTACCGCTCAACTATGTTGCCTCCCGTGTTCCCTGGTTTTAGCCCCGTTTATTGCATCGGTTCGCAGGCTTTCTTCCAAATGAGGACGCTTGCTACTAGCAACGAGCCTGGAAGCACCAAACCCACCTCTACGCACCGCTGCGCCAAGTACTGATTTCGTTGAGGGTGTCTCGGCGCTACCGTGTTCGCGCATGCGCTGTATAGCTCTTTGCACCACGCTTCCGTTCTTTTTATACGGTGTATTAGGCTTCACCCTTCGCTTTGCGTAGGTTGTTCTTTTCGTCTCCGCTTCCCAAAGCGTTTATCCATCTGCTGCAAACGCAGACTGACCGGCTGGCGTGATTCTTACGAAAGCGCAGTGATGAAGCCACTTTTATTTATGCCGCAAGGAATCGGCCAATAAAGGACGGACGTTCCTGGTTGCGCATCTGCTGTTATCTCCCGCACCCACCAGTGCCGCGCTATGGGCGCCCGAATTCGCGAAGCGGCCAACAGATGGCGGAGAACACTTTTTCTTTGCCGAAACGTCCTCACGCCGCACGGTTTCCGGTGGGCGCGTTGCGTGTTTCGTAACTCTCCACGTGGGCTTGCCTTCGATTTCTATTGTTTTCGAAATATCACCTTTTTGCTACCTAAGTATTTATTTTTTGCTTTCCCGAGTTGCGTGGCAGATGGGTGGTGCTAAATTAACTGAACCGTGAACCTCCCGCGCGAAAGGAATTGACCCCGTTAGTTTGGATATGTTTTTGTATTGTTTGCGCACAATCACACTTATAGCCAGAGGACTGCGGGCGTATGCGATGCGGGAAACAGATGGAACGAAGAAATTACACATCGGAAGCTTGAAACAAGCGTGGCTACCTTCGGCCGCTTCGTCAAGAGACACTCAACTTTAAGCTACCTTTACCCGGTTTTCTTGATTTTGTCTAGTAATCCCTCTGCTGTATAAGCTAAATTGTGAGCTAATTCCCCCCTAACGAACCACATAGCACATTGCTACTTTCAATTTCGGCTTCACTTACACATTTCACGTACGTACTGTACGATATGTTAGTGCACATTGAAAAGGTGAGGCATCAAATTTTTGGTTGGCGCGTTCTTTGTTCCAAACGTTGCGTAGTACCTCAGGACGAATTATACTCGCTCCACAATTCATATATGCGAGCAAATAATTTATTACTTCATTATTTATAATGTGCGATTTCGGCTCCCGAGCGCCAGGTTGTGCTATTAAGTAACAGCCGTGCAAGAGCAGTAAACCTGCATGGTCACGTGAGCCCCAGAAGTTGTGATGCATCGATTACTGCGTCGTCTGTTTTTGTACACATGGTGTGCATACCAGCGCCTTCTGAAATGTCGGTAAAGTAAATGGGCTAACAGAGGCATTCAGCTCAAATAATTCACGTTTATTTGCTGTCTTGACTCATGCAGTACCACAGAAACCACTACCTTCTCTTGTACGAACCCGGGCATTTAAGATTGCAACTAAAGGAATTTAGTTCATGAAGAAGGCTTATAGCTCGGTGAGAAAATTCAATCCTTGTAAGGTTTCACTATGAAGGAAGACAGTATGAGGTATGAGATACACAGAAAGATCCGGAGGATGGTTTAAAGATAAGCTGGATTTAGTTGAAGGCAGGTGCGTCTGCTTACGGCTTTCTGATGCATGGTCTACAAAAACTTTCACATTTGCTTGACTTCATGCCGCGCCAAGTACCGTTTCCAATTACAGCACAAGAAGTGGCACTGCAATGAATATCATAACAAAAACTTTCATGGCTGCCGTTCACTCGTACGTGTGTTTGTAGATGTGTGTGTTTTCTTGGCTGCGAAGCGTAGTGGCGCGTATGTCTAAGAAGTTACCTGCGACGTTACCATGCATGCAAGCCTCACGTAACCATTGCTGCGGGCGCGGTATTGGAGCTTCAACTGAAATAAAACGTTGTGCACCTTTTCGAAAGCAGCGTGCAGCAACCCCCCCCCCCCCCCCCCCCGACTCCTTCTTTCGTGCCTTTTTATCTCTTTTAGGCCGATCTGCGGGCCTCACCACTTTCAAGGACGAACTACCCCTCTCACAAGCTTAGCAACGCGGGCCGCTCTTTGCGTTTTATATACGTATATGCTACACATCTTTATTATTTTCTTTTGTGTTTGTGTTCTGCAAAAAGTAAAAATCTGCCAGTCTCTTTTGTGCAGTGGCCTAACCCCAGGGTTTTCTTTATTTTATTTTTATGGAGAAATAAAAAAGAGTAACCCACGTATAGCGCGCTTCTTATACGGCCGGGGCACACCAAAAAAATATGAAATGCTCCCTCTAACCCCTCAACTCTTTTCAGCCCTGGCTGATTCATACATTTTTTTCATCTCGATTTATTTCTTTTTTTTTTGGCCGACAGCACCATGGGAATAAGGAAAGGGTGCTCGAAGCCTTTGAAGCGATCACAATGGGTGGCTTTCGCGCCGGCAGCGTTGTAATAGTGCAGGGCAATGTGGGAGCAGATATTCCCATAAGGATGATGCGCCTTCCACAAAGGTCCCTACATAAAAAAATAATTTTGGGAAAAAAAAGAAAAAAGCTATTTTGTTAAAAAGAGTTGCTACCGTGATGTTGGTATTGTCATCCTTGCGGCCCATTTACTGACGAAATATAACGCAGTCTCTTTTTTTTTTCTCTGGGGCAGAAAAAGACGGATAAATGTTTTGGAGCTAAAAAAAACACGATATACCCAAAGGAGGTAAATTCAAAGAGAGTGGAAATTGTGCACAGGTGAGTACAGCAGAGGACCGGGGACTATCCGTTGAACTGGAAACCCCTTGGCACCATGGGGGATGCTTTATATCGTTCAAGGTCGGGCAAAATCTGCGATCCCTCTTGATACATTTCTATCTTTCTGTTTTATATTAGTGAAGCTTCTTTACGAGCCAACGGGTGCTATACAGGCGAAGCCGTAGGGGCGGCCTGCTGCAGATCGTGGGACCGTTTCGGGACCGCCTCATTTCTTCTCAATTTATTTATTTATGAGATATATCTGCAATAACGGTCGGTTGTGGCGATCGTTTATTTTGCGACTTCTGTTTTTTTACTATCTCACCAACTGCGGGGCTATAGCGCAGTCCTGCGAACAGTGGACATAAAGACATAAAGGTAAAGATAAAGAGTGCAGTCACCATAACTAATAGCCAGTCTATGCGAGGGAGATAAAATTAAACTGATCAGACCTTAGTTGCCCATTTATTTAATAAATTTATTAACCTTTTCTTTAACTTTCTGCCTGTTTGGCGGTGGTCGTTTCTTTCTTATCGTTTGTTTACTGGGGGGCTCCCGTCTCCTTGTTTGTCCGAGTTAAATTCTCAACCGATAAGGATTAAATTGAGCATACTGATTTAATTAACTTACTGACAGAAAAATATACAGCAAGGTTGAAAATGATGACAGCTGGAAATAGGAGGAAACGTGAGCTAGGGCCGCCCCATAGGCTTATGGTAGTCCGCGTCGTCTAAGTGACCGTTCGGGAGAACTGCCTTCGCTTCCCAAGCTTCGGCCTTAAGAGGGCTAACCAGCTGCGAGGCAACTCAGATTTGAGCTTTTTCTGTCGATAGATGGCAGCACTTAAGTACCACAAAAAGGAGGCAACTTCTATTACCCCTCCAGGTGTGTAAATTTTACCACGACATCTCCTCGACCGCGACACGGAAGTATTAGTTCTTTTGCGAACAAAAAGTAGGGCCGAGAAGGGCCAACGGCTCGCGATCATCGCGCGCTCTATGTCCAAAAAACTAATTGCTTAGCGACTCTCCCACTCATTCGTAGAGGAATTCCCACAATTCCAAGGTGCTGTCGGCGAGAGAAGTGTCCAGAACGCTCGGAAAGTTATTTAGAACCACAGGCGCCATGTTTTTCCGTGACTAAGTCATTTCACCACTACAGATTAACGAACATGTTTTACTTTCATCTTCACAGGTGTACTCTCGATCCGGCGACTAGTAATAGAGATACCGTCTTCGCCTGCGGTCTACGCATCCTAGAAACTTTTGTTCCCGCCTGTGCGCATGCACTTTAGTGGGTGCTAGCCACCGAGGCTTCTGGGTTCCGAGCCGAAGCGGTAACAAACTGTCCCTGCGGAGACACACGCGAGTTTAACTGAAGTAGCTCTCAGGTCGATTCGAGAAAACGAAGTAAACAAAAAAAGACGAAGTAAACATAACAAACGAGTGGGCTGGTAAAATGGTAAACAAACGCTCCTTGCGGAGACTCAAGATGCTTAGACAACGCACCTCCGAGGTCAGTCCCAGAAAAATACGAGTAATGGGAGTATACCCAATGCACGCATGCGCACACGATGGCCTTACAATAGGTGTTATGATGAGGCTGGAGCTCGGTGGGGCTACGAAGTATACGTGGTACCGGGTACAGAACAAGCGAACAGAATAATTTGAATATGGAGCATGCCGCCTCTGGCCTTAACTGCGGCCAAATGCGTCGTTTAGTTGCGTTGTCATGAATCATCGCCATGTTCTGCTTATCACAAACGAGCTTTTTAATTGCGTTCAAAGTTGATGCCAACTTTAATAACGCGCAGGCTACGGCCTTGCATTCGTGAAATGCATCATCCTTTATAAATACATCAGAACAATGTAGTACCCTTTAACGCGACAGTGTCAAGACTCCCATCCTGCAGAGAATCCGCCGTTGTGAGAGAAAAATCGGTCTGGGTAGTGTGGCCCACCCGGGCCACCCTATCCACACAGAGTGGCCAGTGGCCTGTGGCCAGCCTGGAGCACAATGTTCTGCTCGGCTTTGCACAACCCGCTATGGTGGAATGAGCCGGTCACGTGACCTTGCGGTGTCACACGGCCTGTCCATCGGATTGTGAGCAAACTGCCCGCCGTGGCAGGTAGCAGTTCAATTAATGATTGATTGGTCGCGAGAGGTTACTTGGGGGAAGAGCAACCTTGTTCTCACAAGCTCCACCAATGGCAGCACCTGCCATAGGAAGGCAGTGACGCTTCGCTTAACCGCTGCACCACTGCGCCAGCAGTGGAATGAGGACTCCCAGGGATCTATGAATGTAATCTATCTATGAATCAAGAATCTATGAATGTTTTTTTCATGGCTTTCCACTTAATGTTGTATAGTCTACTCAATATCTGCATTTTGGAACTTTGTCAGTTTTTGCGATAATTGTGGTGTTACTTTGATTTTTTTTTATGTCAAATGTACACACAGCGTTATTTCTGAGCTTTGTTTCGCGACACCAACTTGACTTTCCTGATACATCGTTTCTTTGCTTATATTTTCAACGATATATTTTTCCCAGCTGTGAGCTGTGCTTGCAGCACTTTGTGCATGAGTGTCGTAACGATATTTTGTTTGTTTACTTCGAAACATCCGTCTGGAACATTTGTTAATACATTAGGCAGCTGCTAACAAATACGAGAGTGGAGCTCGGGGCCTCTTCAAGCTGAAACTTCAGCAGCCTTTTTCCTCGGCCATCCCCCGGACAGTTTGAAGTTGTAACCCCGAGGCTGTGAGGCCGAGTACTGTACAGTAACGAAGTTTTACCGATTTTGGGGTCGCTCTATGAAAGCTTGATTTGTGTGTGTCGTATAAACGTGATTTTAAACCGATGCGGAAGACACTTGAGTAATAGAGTACTGTTTCTTCGATAATTTTGGATTTCCTGCATTCGGTTGTCTTTAGTGACGCTTGACAACCAGACTCGGGTCTCTCGTTCTAGATTTCGTGCGTCTTTACAAAATATACCTACAGCGGCGACTTTATGGCTGGAAGCGTTGGACTGCTGACGACGAGCTCTCCGCCAAAATGCCGAAGTTTGCAGCCAACTTCGGACGTCAAGAGTACGTGTAAGCACGAAACACATCACTGAAAATTCATGGCGCATTCTAATCTGGCTCGTAGATGGTGGTAGCCGCGCACTGATATAAGCCAGGCCATGCGAAATTTTTTTTTCGTCTTTTGTCTGAAGAGCCTATAGACTTTGTATGGACAAATCCGATACACTAGCCTAAAGACAATGCAAATCGTATAGGCAGCCTGTAGACAACATATTTATTTACGCCCAAGCATTTTTAGTAGACTGTTGTCCATGTACAGTCTATAGATTATGAATGGACAAACGCAAGTAATTACAAGAAGTCAATAGCGTCTATGATAAGCCTATAGAAAATCTACAAACCATTTTTTATAAGGGAGCTATGACTGCTGAACGTGCCCGACTTTGTTCACTTCTGTTCCAGAGTTAGGCAGTGCGCATGGTTTGCCTGGCTGCTATCGCATCTTAAGGAGCCTCTGCTGTTAGCCGCTTTTGAGGACTTGCTTTCTGTGATGACTTGCTTTTTTTGCGGCGGCTGCGTTTTTATGGAGCAATAACGCTAAGGCGCCCGTGTGCTGTGCGATGTCAGTGCACGTTAAAGATCCCCAGGTGGTCGAAATTATTCCGGGGCCCTCCACTACGGCACCTCTTTCTTCCTTTCTTCTTTCGCCCCCTCCTTTATCCCTTCCCTTGCGGCGAGGTTCAGGTGTCCAACGATACATGAGACAAATACTGCGCTATCTCCTTTCCCCGAAAAACCAATTATTATTATTATTATTATTATTATTATTATTATTGTTATTATTATTATTATTATTATTATTATTATTATTATTATTATTATTATTATTATTATTATTATTATTGTGATGAACTGCGATATCTTTGAAAGCACCAGCAGCCATTTTTCTCGGAGCAGAATTTAGGGTTACTCAAGCTTCGACTGCAAAGAAAAATGTCAGCGTAGGAAAATCTGCAGAGCTTTTTCATTCTCTTCACAGTGGAAGAAAGATCCAATCTTGTCCGTAGCAAAAAAAAAAGGAAAAGTGCGCGAAATTGCAGCACTTCTCTAAGCCCATTATGGCACGCGTGAAGCCTGAGGTAAGACGGTACCAAACTTCCCCGACGCTGTTATCCGCACAGCGGAGAGCTTGCTCCTTTTTTTTTTTCCGCTTTCCAGTGTAGAGGTACACGTATTCTATTTGCGACCACCTTTATAAACAGGACCGAGCACAGGAATTTGCTGGCAAGTCACGTCGCCGACTACCAGGCGTTTTAGCTCTTCTTTTTTTCTCCAAGGCTGACCACACCAATTATACGCGGGACACTTCTGGAAGCGGTGTGAGCATATGATTCATATTGCTCGGGGCGGCGAAGCTAACTGTATACGCACGCAGCCACTATGTTCCGTTGCGGTTACACCTCCCGTGGTGCACTTGGAGATGGCCAAGGACTTGTGCTTCTAAGAATAACATTCATGAGCCGAGCCTTGACTGGAGGTATACGTGCTATAATGGCAGAGAGGTGAAGTTGGAACTGTCCTTGGCTATGAGGTATTTTGTCTGAGAGCTTGCCTGTTCGTGGAAGAAGAAAACAGGTTAAGGGTAGCGACAATCCGTTAAGTGCTACGGATGACGGATAGTTCTCTTGTTATGCGGAGTCTTCTAGAGTCTAGACAATATTATTGGCGACAGTCATACAAACGGACGAATATTGAAACACAAGCGGGACATGATCTAGCCAATTCTGATCCCCAGTTGAAGAAATAAAAACCGAAATCCTGATCCTAATTATGAAAACACGTACCGTGATCATGTCGAATCCTGGTACAGCCCCGAGACAAAATCGGAAATGCTGATCCTAATCATGAAAATGTTGATCCTGATGATGGCGAATCCTGATACAAATCTGGAGACAAAATCGGAAGTCCTTATCCTATTAAAGAAAAAGCTGATCGTTATCACGGCGAATCGTGATTCAAACCTGGAGACAAAATCGGAAATCGTGATCCTAATTATGAAAACTCCTATCGCGTTCATGGGCAATCCTCACCCAAATCTGAAGACAAAATCGAAAACCTGATCCTATTCATGAGAATGCTGATCCTGTTCACGGCGAACCTGATCCAAACCTGGGGACAAAATCGGAGGTCCTGATCCTATTCATGAAAAATGCTGACTCTTCTTAGGGCGGATTCTTATGCAAAGTCGTGGAGACAAAAACTGAAATCATCATCACAATTATGAAAACGCCTATCGTGATCATGGCGAATCCTGATACAAACCTGGAGACAAAATCGGGAAAACATTCCTAATCATAAAAATGCTCATCCTGATCATGGTGAAGCCAATACACGCATAACTAAAGGAAAAAAACTCGCCGGCTGCCGTGACAGAGCATTCCGCACTTGACAGGATCGGGAACTTTGTAGATAACCCGTGCACGCCTTCACGAACAGTATCATCGACGGATTACGCGTTGGAAGATCACTATCCATCGGAAACAAACAAATCGGGGTAGTTGATCGTATTCTGCAGGACTCTCCATGTGAGGACAACAGATGACAAAGTTTTGCCTCTATGGCGATAAAGAAGGAATACAATACAAAAAAGGAAACAAGGAGTGTTTCAGCAGTATGCAATATCTGTCTGTAACGATAAGTGTTGTCGGTTGCTGCCTTTGATATGTAAGGAAGCTGAGGCAGTAAAAACTAAAACAGGTAATAATGACCTATGAACGCTAAAACTTTCGAAGCTTGCTCTCCTGAACGACACTTCTGCTGGATGACGCTGTCCAGGTAGACAATGCGGATTCAATGCCTTTCGCTGACGATAGGAGTAAAAAGCTCCATTTCCGCTGAATGGCCAATCAGGTACACAGAGTGTTAGTGTTCTCTCTTGAATGCCGCGCTCATATTTTCTCGTCCCGTTGGCAAGTGATCGTTCTACAATTTATGCTGTCTTCATCTATCCTTGCAATGTTACCACTTCATACCATTACATCTCCGAGAGACATTTTGTTTTCTTTTTGGGAACTGCTGTTCGGTTTTCTGGGACTGCGCTTGTGTACTGCCGCCTTTACAGGATGCTCATTCAGTGATGGGTCACTCAACCGTCGCGACGTTTGTACTTTTTGTTCACCTACCTGCTATTATTCGATATCAGCTGCTTTACTAGAACCACATGAAATAGTATCGAATTAATTGCAGGAAAAAAAAAGACCATTGAAACATAGCAACAAATCTTACGAGACCTTTCCGAAGAAAGGCTGCCATACGTTGAAGCCTTTCTACTATAACGTGCGCGTTGCCCGCTTTGTACGGCGGGCGACTGCGGCAATTTGTTGGCCGCCGAAAAAACAAAAAACGTTTGCATCACTGCATCACCGATGCCGTATCTACGAGCCATTCAAAGCCAGGTCCCTTCAGAGGTGTCCACATAATGTGTTCTGGCAAGCCGTTTTGATGCCGGTTGGTCTGTGAGAAGCTTAGCAATAGCTGCACGAACAAAGGACTGTCAAAAAGACATATCTTGGGCTTTTGATAGACGCTGCGGTTATTTGTTGCGAAGCGGTCGCTTGCAATACGGCAACGAGCTGCACAACGAAGTGATAGAACGAAAAGGCGAAATGGCTGTTTTTAAGGTAGAGAGAGGACAATGAGGACGCTTGAGAAAAGGGTCGTTCAAGCGCAGCGCTCGAAAAAAGTCCGCGCGTGTTCATGCCTTTCGACGTGGCGCGACGGTGCCGGTGCCGCCACCTGCCGCGTCGAAGTCGCACCACCTATCATCACAATGCAGCCCCGAAGGATTCGAAAGGATGGAACTTGAGAGGCGAAGTTTTTCCCTTCCCCCTTGAATCGGTTCCATTCGAGGGCTACCGACATATTGTCCTGGTTGCGTACGTTAGGTTTAGATCGGTACAGGGGCGATTAGCAGGCTCCTATTCCCACAGTATGCCTGGGGGTGTGTTCAGGTTTCCATCAAAGTGCCGATTTGAAGATTACCTGCCGCTCGGCATCAAATATAAGCCAGTTTTCCCGCCCTGTTTGGATATATACTCTGCCGATCATGACACGAAATGCGTAGCGAAAATCGAGGGAGTTCGTTCCCGAAGTTCTCGAGTTGTTTGTTGGAAAATTCGCGTTTTAAATAAGGACAGCACTAGTGTAACATACGTTCTGAGAGAAGAAGTTGCGATACGCTATTTTAGAACTGCCTCTAGTTGAAAAATGGAGGAGGCAGCTAGTGGAGTTGGGGGGGGGGGGGGGGGGGGGATTCAGTTTGCAAAAACAGTAAATTATGGTCTTCTACAGGTACAGAATGGATGCCACTGAAAGAAAAAAATGTAGTCGAGGGCGACAGAGAATTAGGTGCAGAGACGGTATAAAGAATGCCACTTGTATGATAAGAAAGATAAAATAAGACATCAAACACAGTTAATTGTAGATAACCGGGTGGGATTTTCGTGTTCTCTTGAACTTAAATCCGGCTTCTAGTGATAAAGAACGGCTAGGCAGGCTCCAAATCACTCCGTCGGTCGGGCTCTAAAAGAGTACTCTGAAGGAACCTAGAGCTCCGTCGTGCTAATCACTTATGCATCGGTGGTACGTTAGGCGAATTTTTTTGGCTATGATTGTCCGATAGCTGATGCCAATTGATTTCGCGCCTTAAACTCTCTTGCCCCGCCGGTACTGTTTCATAATTGCTACTCTCTTACCCATAGGTCTCAACGACCACTGTCGATGTCAATGCCATTTAAAACAACAGCTACAACAACGATTTCTAGCGCTGTGGTCCAGGGGACTGGTTTGTTGGTCGAGCTGGCAGGAGACGCTAATTGTGAAATTTGCGTGTAAGGATGGCGCAGCCTCCGCTGAAGCTAACTGCATCAGACGACAGTCAGTGTCTATATGTGTCTCCCTTTCAGCTGTACAGAGAGCCCGCGTGGAGCGATTTGCGTTGCTCATACGAACCCTAAAGCCTGAACTGACGAAACTTTATCGCTTTGAAAAGCTCTGGACAAAACCCTTTCTAGCGTAGAGCCTGTTTGCGCAAGGAGACAACGCTCCCTTGCTTGCGTTTTTCATATTGCGCATAAGCAACGCCTCTGACCGCTAAAGAAAGCAATCTCACGCCTCTCTTTGCAAATAGTCCCGAGCATTCGGATCGAAAGAAAGCACCCTAGCTTCTTTCGTAACCACTGTGGCCAGGAAAACAAGATAGTACAGAGCCCTTTTGCCTCCGACAAAGGGCGTTTAGAATTCCCGCGGCATAAAATCCGTGGTTCCATTGTTTGTGTTGCGTCAGGCCTGGGCGCCCACTCCAGAAAGAGGCGTCGTCTAGGCAGCCAAGAATAGCATCCTTACCTTTTTCTATCCCGATAGGTTCGATAACGCCTTTATAAGCGCCCGGGCCAGTGTGAAGCTTATCGAACGCGGTAGTGAAGACTTCAAAAGAGCGAAAGAAGGAGAGATACCGAAAACAAGCGGACGAAAAAAGAAAGAGAAAAAGAAAGACAGAAAAGGTGTTGTCAAAAGCGCCGTGGGGAGAACGGGGACAACGAACACAGAACGTCAAAGCAGCCGCCGCGGAGAAGAGACGGTTGGCGGCGGTGCCGTGTGGCAGTGCGCATGCGCGGACCAGGCATGACGTCACGCGGCGTCGGCCGCGCGCCGCCATTTCTGCGCCGCCAGCAGCGGCGCCTGGCGGCGCCTGCCCGCCCGTTCCGAACGTCATTGTTTCTCAAGAGTTGCATTGTCCGCTAGTCCACGGAGACGACAGAGTCGGTGGGGTCGCCGCATAGGTGGGACGAGGAGGGAACCGTTTCAATGGGGAGTGTCGGCATTTCGGCGGCGGGAAGGGAGCGGAGGAGGGACGTTTCGAATCGGAGGCGCTCGACGGGGTCCGAAGAGGCTCTGTGAGCTCCGGTTCGGGCTTTTTTTTATTTGACGTTTCTTCCTTCTTTTTTCTTGTTCATCTTGCGCGTGCGTGCACGCTCTTCGCTGGGGATATATGCTGGTAGCCAGCAGGGGAGACGAATTCTTCGGCGTGGCGCTCCTGCGGACACCTTTTTCGCTCGCTTCCGGAACTTTATTTCCGCCTTCCTCTCTCCCTCGACTAACGCCTCACCTCACGCAGGCTTGAATGAGCGTACCTACGATCCTACCTTCTGTTCCTGGGCTCTTTTTTTTTGGGGGGGGGGGGGGGGGAAGAGAGGCAGGGACATTGCTATGGCTCAGATTAGAGGGGGCCAATATTGCTAGATTTCCGGGTAGTTCGGTGGCGGTCATTGTGCGTCGGCCACCGCTGGCCGTAGCAGACCATCGCTGAAGTGCGCGCGGAAAAGTGCAGTATGCGCAACAAAAGAACAGGGAACGAAAGAATTCGAAGGCGGGAGCAGGGGATCCAGAGGGGCATAGAAGTACTTCTGTGGACAAGGGAGCGATGGCTAATCAGACCGTTAGCCGCCAGCTTTCGTCGGAACGCTGATTCGACGGAACGCGGAGGTCAGCAACCCTGAGAGAGTAACTGGTGGCCGACGTGGCGTTGCTGGCTTGCACATGAGTTTACTCGTGGCGCTGACGGAAGGTTCGGTTTATCCCATTTCAGGTCTTTTTCCGTCCTTACAAAAATTTCTTTGGACAGTCTATAGAGTGTCTATAGACTTTTGTCTATAAGGTGTATAGATTCTATATAGACAAACCCTGGAGAATAGTCTATAGACAATGCAAATTCAATAAGACTATAGACAATCTATAGACGTATGTTTATACGCTTTTAGTAGAATTTTGTCTATAGACAGTCTATAGCACTGTGAATAGACAAAACGAAAGATCTGTAGTAAGGCAATGGAGTCTATAGACAATCTATAGACGTATGTTTATACGCTTTTAGTAGAATTTTGTCTACAGACAGTCTATAGCACTGTGAATAGACAAAACGAAAGATCTGTAGTAAGGCAGTGGAGTCTATCAGAAGTCCCATAGCACTGCCCATAGTCTGTAGACTATATAGAAGTCGACAGTTTTACAAAGGCGGTACGTATTGTTTCTGCCAAAGGCCTCGTAAAACTACAAAAACATTTAAATCAAACTTGTAGGATGCTCAAGTGAATCTTCGTGCGGCTGTGACTGCGTCGTGTACAAAACAATACTAGTTAGTGCTGTCGTTAACCGTCCTTGCAATTACATTTTTGCGCTGCAGAACGCAGAACTAAAAGCGAGGTGTGGAAATCTGCAATCGCCATCGATTGGCTGAAATGAGATGCCGTTAAGACATTATAAAGAGGAGGAACCGTTTAATTCATTTTAAGATCTTCGTTGTTATTTATTAAAAACTTGTAGATTGCGTTTCCCTTTCTGTTTCTAGTGATAGTTATGAAAGCTGAGCTTTTGGATTAATTTACTGTGATCCTTTTTGCTCTTGACAACACAGGTTCTTTAAAGCAGCATGGCTACTTCGAGACATGCTCAGCTTTCCTGAACTTACAGCAACTAGCGCCATCTGTTGGCCCTCAGTGGCGAACACGTACTGAGCAAATCAACGCGAATATTTCGAACTCGTAATTGTCAGAAAACTAAAGGGTGGCGAGAGATTATGCGTGAACGCGCTGATTATCATGTTCGACTGCTCCTCATCACTGCAAAATGTTACCTATAAGGTCCTTTCACGCCAACTATTTCCGATGTCCATGGAAATTTAGTGGGATGTACCGAGAATTCGAAATTCCCGCGGTTATTTTTAGTGTTCAGCGCCACGAGAACCGTGTTGACAGCAATGCAAACTAGAAGTGTTTGTATACATTTCTTGGGCTTGATGTCACGTGTTACCTTAATTATGTGAGCTGCGCTGACGTCAATTAAAACTCAATCACGAAACGAGGGCCAGCATTGAACAAAGGGTTTTTGCGCACTACAGTGAAATTGCCTAAAAATCGGATAAGCGGGGACTTGATATATATCACTTGACTACATGCACACAAAGCTACAGAGTGCATCATAATTTTATTTTGTCCACCAGAGCGCGCGTGGACTAACGTTAGTTCAGGGAAACTCCAACGTTAACAGCAACACAAGAAATTCCTACCCTTTACGTTCGGTATCTTCAGCAATACAATAAAAATGGTGACAACGGCGACAAGTTATGCGTTCATTAGCATATCTACGAGTCGGTGGTTCACAACGCTGCATGTAGGGTACCATTTGGAGATAAAGTGTCTGGGCTGTTTTGCGGCATCGAAGAGCGAGTCTTAAACGGTGCGCTCTAGAAGACTATACGAACATGGTGTACTGCCTTCTTCGGACGATAATACCCCGTATTTTGCCTATCCTTATTCAGAGCTGCGTCCACCCTGCGTCATTTCGCACTGTGGAAAGATAGCCAAGTGCGTTATAACGAAATGGATCTATAACGAATTTCACAGCGTGGAAATGATAAGCTGAGGCTGTGAGCCACCTTCCTGTCGCATGAGAATGCGACGGGAGGGCACATTGAGGGCGCTCAAAGCTGGCGCATTTTTCACTGAACCGCGAGGCCCTGGCTCAGGTGTATCACATGAAGACTGCGAACTGGTGCCTTTAAGGCAGAAAGTCGGGTATGCAGATCGCTAGAACATACGCATAGGTAGAGCGCATAAAAAAAAAAGAAGACTCTCACACAGAGGGCGAGGGTTGGAACACAGAGTAACATAGAAAATAAACAAACCAGTTCGTCTTGTTTACGTGTGATCCTAGCTGTGACTCGTGAGTTTCTTTTTCTTTTTGCTTGCTATTCAGTGACAACATCACCTTTTTGAAAGCATATTCCCTAGTAAGCATATCCTCTTTGAAAGCGTATTTCTCTACAAAGGGCATATTGTCTACAACTTCCCATCTTGGACCTATCTGACAATTAATGATACGCACTGTCGCGCAGGTGGACAAGCGGGATTTTCAAGCGGGACTGAACACACTGCGAATTGTGAAAAACGCAGCGCAAGAAACAAGCGACAACGAGTCGCCCAAAAGACGCGAGACGCACACTAGAGCTGACTACTGAGTGAATTTTATTTCCAAGCACAAAGTATTACATGTCTTAGGAAAACGCCAGTACATCGGAAGAATGCTGCGCAGTCACTGGATTTCAGTGTACTCATGCCAACAACAAATAAAAATCGAAGTTAAAAGGAATAATAGCCGCGAGGTGTAAAAGGCCCTCACGGGAATAAAGATAGAACCAGAAAAAAATAGGAAAGACGGACGAAAAACGTGGCCAGAAATGGGGGTGGGATAAAAAATAAGATAAGAACTGCAAATATTGGTGATTAAAGATTCCTTGCGAAAGATCGAATGCGGTCTGATAGAGTAATGCCCCTGTCACACGGACACTGTAAAGGTACTTTGAACAAATGCTCCATTACTCTAAGGACGAACGCGCGCTGCCACACGGACGCGCCAAAGGACACCTAGCTCAAAGGAGCTTCGAAACAAGGCAGCTCGAGTTCGTCCTTTGAGGCTTCAAGGGAGTACTCTCTCTCCCAGCGAATTAACACCATAAATAAATTGAGAAAAGAAACGTTCAATTTTCATTTTATAAATTCACTTCATAAGATTAGTGGTGTTTTAAAATATAAGATCATTTGTTTTGTGAAAGTCTCACCACGCCATACTCTCGTTCCAGATATACGAGCGTCACGGTAGCCACGGTAAATATGCCGCCATGTCGTCCATGTTTTCTCGCGTCGTCGCGTGGATCGTCCCTCATTTTGATGGAGACCGCCGAACACAAGGCACACCAGAAAAACGTGACCACAAAAACAACGATCGCAGGGGTAAAAGAACCAAAGGGAACAACCGAAGGACGAAGCTGGGCTCAGTGTGGCCAGCACTGTGATGTTATGCTCTGTACTTGGAAAATCATATCATTATTGCAGTTAAAATTGCGTTGCTTTAACATAATACGGTTATAAAAGTAATTTACTAAAAAAATGACATTTCTGTATTTACATGTGCAGTGCAATTTTAATAAAGCTTTTCGCCAATGAGGGCGCTAAAAACTTCTTGCGAAGGTCGTTCCGCGACCGTGTAGCACGGACGAACTCCCTTGAAGTAGTGCTTTTTTGGGAGCGTAAAGGAGCATTAGTTCAAAGTGCCTTTAGAGTGCCCGTGTGACAGGGGTATTAGTTAGTGACTAAAACCTCGGCATATCACGAGACAGGTGGCCGGACCCACAACGTACGCTCAGCCGGGCTCAGGAACTACAGCCATTCTTGTGCAAATGGAGGGACAGTGCGATTGTGCACTGATCATTTGTACGACGAATTACATTGCAGTACCAACTAGCCCGCCAGCTCACCCTTTTACAATGCCAAGCCAGCGCCGTTTGCTGCGAAGAAAGTGCTACATACAGCATTCGCTCCAAATGGTATACCTAGAGTACACCTATAGGCATAGACTATATACTATTATACTGTATACTGTAGTATATTATATGCTATAGTATATTGTATACATTAGTATACTGTATCCTATAGGTATACCATAGGTAGACCTATGGTATACCTATAGACGGGTATAGAAAAGATGGACCTGGAGGTGGGTTGGAATATCGGCCAGCTCGACCCATCGCCACCACCAGCGAAGGCGCCGTCTATCCATCGTGGAACAAACGTTTCCACGTGCGGCAGCCAGTAACGCGGAGGGAGGGGGGGGGGGGGGGGGGGGAACCGAAGGAGAGGCGAAGGTCGGAAGTAGGCCGGAACTCCGTGTCCCTGGGGTGCAGTGGTGGGCGCCGGAAGCGGCTGTCCCGCGCGAGCTTCAACGCTACGAGAGGAAGGATCCTCGGGGCGCCACAACCCCCTTGTGAACAAAGGGAGGGGCGTTGTGCCGCTTTTTGTGCAGCCGCCAGCTTTTCATGCTCTGTGTGAGGGTGTCTTAAAACTACCGATCATTAAAATGTCTCTCTCTCTCTCTTAAAACTACTGCTCCTCTCCTACTGAGGCAATCTTGCATCTTAAAGGTATGGCGGCGCCAAGTTGTTCACCTGATCGTGGCTCCTCAGTGGATGAAATGGTGATGAATTATGACAACCAGATATTTTGTTCTCACTAGCTACCGCTCTTCATCTTACGATGATAAAAATTTCGTTGATAATAGGGGAACAATTAATGTAGTCACAAAAAAACAATTGTAGGTTACTTTTTGCGAACGACGTGTACAGTCGTGAGAAATATGAGAAGGAACAGATATTGACCATTAATTTATTGATTACTCTGCAATTATGGGCGCGACAGCCGCAGTATTCTTGCTGTTTTGTAACTTGTGATGTGTAATAATCATGCGTAATCCTCGAATTTAATGAAGAAATAACCAGTGAATTCGCAGTTTTGTGCATAAAGTTTGTTTCTTCTCATGTAGCGGACCACTTTAGTACGTGAGTCAAATCGTACTGTGCGCTTCCTTCCCGCGCACTTGTTACCGGCGCACAGCCGCTCCAGTTCCGCAATCAGAGTGAGACCCACAAAAAGAAGTGCTGCTCTTTTTGCCGCAATCGCTTCCGCGCCCAAGACGACTGCCGTGCGCCGTCTGGCTCCAAGCTGCGCTCTAACTTGGCGGCGACGTTTCTTTGACTTTTTTTTATCTTTTAACTTTTCTTCGCATTCCCGGGTGTCACCAAACGGCGCACTGTATGTCTCGCATTTCGACAGGGGGCGCGACATGTGGGTCAACGAGAATTGGCGGACGTCGGAAGTGGCGACAAATTGCCATCGGTCACGGCTGTTGTCCCTGGTTGCCTTGCCTGGTTGGGGCCTGCTTAGAGGTGGCTCTCGGTGTTAACGACTTGACGTTTCCAACAGCACGGCTCGTGGACGACTGCTTGCGAGTGCAAACCAGGCTTTCAACAGTGCTGGCGCCACCGCTGACGCCAGCATTAAAATGAACGACAGCTCGACTAGCCTTCACGATTGCCAATTTTCTTTCCTTCTTGGTTCACCTTATGGCTTAGTGGCTATAAATTCTCGGCCTGAAAACTGTTCTGCATTTCTGACGTGTGGACGAGCTGGTATGGCTGCATCGAAAATTTGTTATTATCTGAGGAAGAAGGATCAGAAGAAATGATGGAGTATGGCGCTGTCCCGTGTCGTTTCTTTGCGGGCACTTCACTGTCAAGGTATTACGCCACTCTCTCCTCTTCGTTTTCAGTTCCATGTCACCCAATGGGCACTTGAACTCCCTTGGACATCTTGTGGACGTCCTAGACGTCCTAAGGACGTGCAAGCAAGTTTTAATGTACACTGGGCAGGTCCTTGCTCTGAGGGAAGGCATAATTCAACGCTTCTTGTCAAGATCGAAATTAATGCCGCGTTCTGAACTTCAGCGAGCAATAAAAAAAAAACTGTGGTGCCCATTGTTTCTGATCGCGTCTAGAAGACACAGAAAAGGAATTGTTAACAACACGTAGCCTCTTGCCTTCTAATGTTTCTTGCAATCCACATCATCCAGGAATCCTAATGTTTAATTAAGCCTCTGGTTTTGAAACGCCGCCTGTAAAGTTATTTTCACGAGTATAATTAACTGGCCCAATTCAGTGACACCGTCAATACCGTCTCGTAGGCGTATAGCATTGCTTCAGGACGTGCCGAGATCGATGTCCTGCATGTTACATGTATCCATGGTGCGCAAGCAAAAGCTCGAAAGCAATCGTTTTCTTTTGGCAAATTCTAGGTCGGCTGCTTCCCAACAGAAACGCCGCTGTCAAAGCAGGCACACTAAAAGTATTAATGCAACGAACAAAATACTCTCCTCTTTCTACACATCCGCAGAGTCACCGTTATAGATTCAGCCATGGATATCCGTTCGGACGTGTAATGCCGGCGTAGTGACAGCCTTTTTCATTTGAAAAAAAAAAAAAGGTCAGCGTGCTGTTTTAAAAAAAAAAGCATGATAGGAAGAAGTTACGGAACCAGCGAACCCTGAATATGTGTGTCAATGGATGCACGATCGCTTCTGTATGCCGAAGTGCGGAGTTTGGGTGGCAGAAGTCGCTCCCTTGTCTTTCTTTCCGAGAGAGACAGATAGAAAGAAAAAAGAATAATGCAATCGACCTGGGATGTTAACCATCAGAGAAAACCTGGGTGGAAGATATGGCAGCCCGCGTGCTGGGAGAAAGGGCCTCAGAGGTGAGCGGGAAGGAAAGGGGGGGGGGGGGGGATGGTTGCGGGATCGTTGCGTGTGCCACAAGCAATGAATGACGCGAATGCGTCGCTGCCACCATTGGGGTGATGAATCGTTTTTCTTAACGCTCGAGCCGAAGGCATCCATGGGGAGCGCATTTTGGCGTCGCAAATTCTTCGCTGGTGACTTTGGCGGTTGGGGAAGAAGGAAAGGGAGGAACGCGGGGAAGAGGGGCGAAGGAACAGTTGGCGGGCGCCAAACTCGGTATGAGGAATGAATCGCGACTGGGAAAGCAGCGCAGTTTTGAGGAAACCGTCTGTTCTTTCTGGGCCGACCTTTTCTTTTTTTTTTTACGCGTACCGATGTTTTGACGCTTCCGGTTTCTTTAGAGTAGCTGGGAAGCAGGTTATCTTCTCAGGCGTGCACTGATGTTTTCGATTATTATTATTGCCTCGTGTGTTAAAGATGTAGTTATAAACAGGAATATTATTTATAAGGGCTGTGATTGAGAAATTTCAATTTATGAGGCCTCGTCTTGATGAAAATAGTACTTGTTGTGAGTGAAAGCAAGGAGCCTTTGTCCGCTGCAGGAAACGAATTGATTGTTGACGATGACGATGATGAAGGTACTGACGGATAGTGGATAGTGGTACCATCATCATCATCATGGTGGTGGAGCACCATGGTCATAATGATTTGCCAGGCCTGCTGGAACGCGCCACATCACCTTCACTTTCCCGTGTCCTCAGCGTGTTGGGACCTCCAATCTGTATCGATTTGATGTAAAAGACAGGAGACTGTGTTCTGGCTCTGTTCGGGTGAAAGTAAATATGGTGAAAGTTGTGGAACAATGACATCTATGAGGGACTCCGCGCCGCTTACAACGCAGGGCGATGTCGCGGATATTGGTGTGCACCACGAACGCATTTTCATGCTCTTGCAGTTGTCTCGAAGCAATTTTGTTGTGGGATTTGGACACGCGTATAGATGAGACATTAGGCGTGGCACAGAAAATCACACCACATCTGGGCCTGCTCTTCCTGTTTCGAATGCTTGTTCGCTCACGAAATTCCAAAAATTTATTCAATTTTTGTTGTTTGTTTCCTGCACTTCAAGCGCAGAATTTTATTCCTTCCAAGCCTTATACTCTTAGAATCTTTGTACAGGGGCTTGCTTGTGTAACATTATATTGGATGCGACAGCGTTGATAACGTTGGTGCTTTGTAGTGTGTACTTCGTCCTTTTCTTTATGTTATTTTGTTTATTTCTAAGCAGCGCACAAACTTCTTTAGCAATGTTATCTGAGAAGGAAGCGAAATTTGAAGCCTTCTAAGAACTATACTTTTTCAAAATTCTGCAATTTTAGCTTTATCCTGGCCAGGTGGAATTTGTTTATGATTTAAGAACGTTTCAGAGATGATAATTAGGCTGTTACTCCAAGTGACTCTCCACAGAGTCACCACTACGGAATGGTCCCTATTGGTGTGTGAACTTTGACGGCGCATTAATCTTACTCGAAGTCACGTATGGATGGTAGTTAGTGACGTATAGGAGTGCGTTTAACACCTAGTAAAGGAAAATTAAAACGTAAATACATATAATCTGCCGGGAGCTTCCAGCGTTTATCCGCCTGCTGATCTGAGTATCGTACACTGTTGGCCGGAACTGGCCCAACAAAAGCACCGCTCTTCCCCAGGCGACAAAAATGGAGGGAGGGGGATGGGACAGCTGTCAAGATGACGACGCCATTTTTTAAAGTCACACGGACGTCAAGGCGACGGAGAACACACTACGTCTTGGAGGACACAGGTACGGTGGGCCCCGGAGCTGGACACCTCATGGGTTCTTACGTCACTCTCGAAACACCACCCAACCCTGTAGCCAATTTAGAGTTTTGCTTCTCGCGGTCTGCTTTTATTCTTGAACTTCGCGGTAAAAACGTCGCATTCTTCACAAACGCTTCAAGTCGGCGGCGAGGTCATTCTTCACAGCGACCACCGCGTTGACTTTTGACCTGCCACGGAGCCCCAAGATGTCTTCGGGGTCATTCTTCGCTGCCTGTCATCTGCGCACCGTGATGTGGAGCGTGTTGTCGTCGTCTGCTACGCGGGACCCTGCCGTCTGCTCGGCGCTTTCTGAAAAGGTCCCTGCCTGCCCACACCCCATCGTACTGCATTCATTTCTCTATTCCTTTTATATAAATTTTCGAGGGACGTCGATTGGAACTGCAAAGGGAGAGGCGGAGCATCGGGGGAGGAGGGAGGGTGGAGCAGGCGAAAAGAGAGCAGAAAAAGGTCTCGAAACGTCCAAGTTTCGTCGGTGCTTTATGATATACGATATGCCTCCGATGATGGATGACGTGGCTCGGTCAATGCGATATAAATGATGGTTATGCTTGCGCAATAGTTTGCCGGCGTCGGAGAGCTTTGTTCTGTAGCGCCTTTTCTTCACTTTTTTTTTTTGCTACGTTGGGCTTCGAACTTCGATGAAGCAGCCTTCGTGAGAAAACGCTCGCTGCGCCCGCTAGGCGGCGTCGCCTTCAGCAACCCCCCAAAAAATTGTTGCGGCGGCGTTTCCCGAAAACTTTACATCCGTTTCGTTAGCGGGTCCTTTCTGGGGAGAAAAATGAAAAAGTAGGGAAAAAACATGAGAGATGCAACCCACAGTGCGTGTAGCTATCTCAGTATACCTGCAGTTTTGACGGGCGCGACTTCGGTTGACGACCGGCGTTTATGGCGCCGAATTGTGCGCTTTTTATTTTTGTATTTTTTACGACTCTCTCTGGGACGCTTTTCGTTGCGTCTCCCACCCCTCTTTCTACTATCGTGTCGCTGTTGGGAAGCTTCAATGCGGGGTCAGGAGCGCTGTTTTCTGACGCCAATCTGTTCTACATTTTTGTTCCGCGGTTTGTGACCTCTTACGCTTGGGGTGTTTGAGGGAGAAATAAAATAAAAGTGCCGTTTTCTCCCCACGCGAGAAAGAATGCATAACGCCGTGGCCAGAGGTCGGCTCGTCATACAGCCACGCTCGATGTCCCGTTAAAACGAACTAGGAGGAGGTTAGAAGGCGAGGCACCGTATGAGAGAGCTTGTCGATGCAGGGAGGGAAGATACGTATTGATGCCAAGTATAGTGAAAAGGAGCCGATCGATGTGTACACGACCGCTAGCACGGGATACACAGGGCTATAGCTTGAAGCGCGTCAGTCAGCCGGATGTTGTTTTCGGTCACACGTTCCCGTTATTTTCATGTTTTTTTTTCGGTTCTGAAGAACGTGAGGTTGAGAAGTTATGGGTAACACATCTGTGTTTTGGTGAGATGAGACCCCGGAAGTCACGTAGCCGTCTTGTTGCTGGAGGCATCGCTGCTGTTTGGGGCAGCCAGGATTGAATACAAATGTCTGAGCAGTCGTCCCGCGAAAGTTTATTAACAGAGACCAGATATTTTGACACAAATGAAAAAGAAAGTTCGTTTTCGCTGCAACAAAAAAATTCAAACATATTTCAGGCATGTAAAGCCGGAAAAAGGCACTTATGTGGCCAAAAAGTGCAAAAGATTTGTCAAGCTTCATTTGTTTATATTCTGTGACAGCGTAGAAGAGTTGACCGTTAATAACGCTTGTTAATTTGTGCCAAATCTTTGGGGACCAAAAAACGCGATTTTACCCACTTTGTGCACCGAAAAATCGAGGCACAATAAATTTTGTAACACAATGTAACCAGTCAATATTTGATGCATTCCCGGGGCACGTGAATGGTCAGCAAACGAAATTCATGTCCAGCATTCTTGGACAAAAATTTTTGAAAACCGAAAAACTGTGAACTAATGGTATAGAAATGTTGAAGGCAATGGTGCATTCTTCCAATATGTAGCAAAATCTTTCTTTTATAGTGTTTCCATCGCTCGCATCAATCAATTAAGACTGCCATAAAAACCACTGGGGAACTCTTATTTTGACGGTAGCAATAACGTTAATAGCAAAAAAAAATTCACGTTAAAGTTCCCCAGGTGGTCGAAATTATTCCGCAGCCCTCCACTACGGCACCTCTTTCTTCCTTTCACTCCCTCCTTTATCCCTTCCCTTACGGCGCAGTTCAGGTGTCCAACGATATATGAGACAGATACTGCGCCATTTCCTTTCCCCAGAAAACCAATTATTATTATTATTATTAAAAAATTCAAGCCTGCCGACGAGATATATGCGCTCATATTGATTATTATAGTGAAACCTTGCAGTAGTAGTAGTAGTAGAAGTAGTAGTAGTAGTGGCAGTAATAGCAGTAGTAGCAGTGGTAGTAGTAGTAGTAGTAGTAGTAGTAGTAGTAGTAGTAGTAGTAGTAGTAGTAGTAGTAGTAGTAGTAGTAGTAGTTTACCGAAAGATAAATGATTGGCTTCAGCCCATGCGCCTAGACGACGACCTGGAGTCCGTGGACTCGGCCAGCGTTTTCAGCCAGTCGGACGATTCTCAGCTGAGTCTCACAGTCTGAGCTCTGATTTAGAGTCTCCCAAAGATATATGTACTAGTTTTCTTTGTGTATTCGCTTTGTTCTAGGACTGGTCCATACAATGTGCAAGAGATCTGCCCTACCCTGGCATAACCGACATCTATCTGAGATTATCACTGGCTAAGCCAAGTTGGAAAAGTACTAGTTCGTACTCGTCTCCAGATATTTTCCTGATTCTTATTTGATTTCCTATCTACCGGCAGGTATTCTACGTTGCTGAGTTGATAGGGCTGCGTACTCTCTCTCTGTGGCTGACTAGCCTATCTCTACCGAGGGTGTACATAGGGTTTGAGCCTGCGCGGAAAGTAAGACCGCAGGTAAGCTCGTAAGCTCCCTCGTTAACGTCGAGTTCTGAGTGGGGTGGTGGCAATATTACAATATAAAAAACTGCGCTCATAATTTTTTCCCGTTCAAAAATACAGCGTCCAGAATTGGCGGATATGATTGCCACTTGACAGGAACTTATTCGTATTGTTCAGCTCTTGGTAAGCACTTGCTCCCCACGTCACTTTTCGCAGTCTTACTGCGCAAAGGAGTGGCTTTATTTTTTTTTTCAGTCACCCATTATCGCGGTCCTTTGTGAGTGAAAGTAAATACATTGATTGAAATTGAAAATTATTGCTCCGTTTTTCATAACTTCTGCTCAACGGTTCCGCGATCACTTCTTCTGCTTTACTTACATTTAGCCTTTTGAAATTGATGATAGATTTTTCGCAATTTTAGTTGTCCTTGCGTAGCTCTCAGGCTATCGTCATCTTTGTGCGGGAGCAACTCTCGAGCGCTGTATTTAAAGCAAGCATTTCGTGCGGATTTCTTGACTTCTTTTAGTCAAAAGAATGTTCTCAACAGATTTGCGTTGGAAAAGGATGAAATGTCAGTGGACTAAGAAAACTGCGGTCAAAGCTCAAACTTCTTTTGCAGAAGTTTCAGATATCTAGTGCAGTCGCTAATAGAATTTTATGAGCAGTTACGTAGCAACAGTTGTGCACCGAAAGAATAAAAAAAACCACAACATATATTCTGTATTTGTACAGTCGGGGTCAAAAGTCTCTGGACCACGTGTTTCTCAAACGAAGCCGATAGCTCTATTACTAGCAGGCGGCAGGAGACAACACTTGTGGAGGTGAAAGAACAAAATTTTGACTTTCATCTCCACAAATTTGGTCTCCAGGCGCAGGCTAATAGCAGAGCTATCGGCTTCGTTCGAGGAACACGTGGTCTAGAGACTTTTGAGCCCGAGTGTACATAGTGTATATTACCCCCTACCCCTATACTTTCTTACTATTGCTTCCCCCTTTATTTCCCTCTCCCTGTCTTCTCCCTGTCCTTTTATTCCCGCTAGCCGCAGGTCAGGTGCTTCAGGTTTCGAACGCGGCTGGCAACATCTTTTCCTTCCATTGTTATTTTATTAATAGCCATTAACAACAACAGCAACCACAAGAATGTGACCGCCACATCACGCTGGGAGGAAATTCGAAGCTCAGAGTCTGTCTTGTGGCAACGCATGGCTCAGATATTGCGCACAGCAATGCACGAGCACCGAAAGACGTGATATCCGTCCTACTTTGAGCGGACACGTTAACCGCGCCCTGAGGAAAAGGAAGAAGGGCGTGGAAAGGGAAAGGAGCCGATGCAGACAGTATTGGACTTCGAACCAAGTCTGTCAGTTTTCCTTCCTCGGTTCTACTCCGGGTACAGCTGGTAGAGGTCACATTTGCGCTGTACTAACGGTTTCCTTTTCCTTTTCACGGTTCTCAGTCCAATCCTTCTCGGAGGCCCGCATGGTCTTGATTTATCCGGAGCTCTCGCTTCCTTTTGCCTCGTCCTTGAACGACAACTGCGCAGCTGTCGACAACCGAACGCCACCAAATACCTGCATTTTCACTCGTAATGACACCCAGGTTTGAAGGTCTACCCGTCTGAACTCCTGTTTTTCTCCGTCCTTCAAGAACACCGGTTGCTGGTTCCCGGAAATTTCTGAGAACTGGGTCAAACGCACAATCGCTTCGAGCACCGCGGTGCAACAAGTGCGTCCGCCCTGGCTTCTCTCTTAAATTTCCCGCTCTCTCCCCCTCTTCCCCTCGCATTCTCGGCAGATGCGAAAGAGCTTTCGGATCAAGCACAACAAAGATGGCGCTCACGACATATGCCACCGCGGTGGCGTGCTCACCGTCGGCTGCACCGACAGTCCAGCCAGCACAGTTCGTGGATATCAAAAGACCAAGCAGGAGGGAACCTGAATACCACCTCCTGCTGCTCTGACCCACAGCCGCAGCGTCAGCGTCATCGACACTGCCGCTACGCGGACCACCGGGCCGCTGCCTGCCTTAGCGCTATTCGCATACGGGACTGGAACAACGTCACACCTGCTCCTGCCTTCCCCCCTTTTTCTGCCTTTTCTTTCCCGCCGCCTGCAGAAAGAGGAGGCAAGAGAGGAGAACGTGCGTTGTTGCGCGCACCGTTCTTTGCGGGTACTTCAGGGCCGCAGGGGATCACGAATTCCCGCGCGCGCGCTCTCTCAACAACGGCCGGTGTGTTCCCATCAGAAAAATCCCACGATCGGTCGCCTCCACCCGACCGAGCGACTCAGCGGCGGACGAGAGTCAGGCGGGCAGGTTTTAGGCACGGACGTATGTATCGTCTGCTCGCACTCGGTCTACGTCTTTTGTTTACTTTATTTATCTCACTTTTTTTCTTTTCAGACGCACCGTGTGGCTCGCCTCAGCTTTGATAACGTTTTAGGCTTAGCGATACCCCAGTACTTTTATTCTCGCTTACCTGGCATAGCCATACACTGTGCAAGCATTTGATCTTTATTTTCGTCTGCCGTTTTGGTATTTCATTTTGTCTGATCGGTTCTTCCTTGGCCTCTTGTCTGCACGTAAGGTCACCGTTAGGAGGAAGTGGGATAACGCGACAGGTAAAAGCGGCGGACCAAGCGTCTGGAAAAAGCGCTCCCACCCTCTTCGCCGCCCCCTCCCCCTCCCCGCATCACGTTTTCAATCTTATTTATTTCTAGTACGCTTTCTCGCTTAGAGTTGGTGGAGGTACCGTTGGCTCCGCTGTTCGCACCAAGCTTCAACAACAAGCAAGCAAGAGTCGACAACCAAGCGAGCGAAAAAAGTGCACTTAAAATGGCGCGTTATTATAGCTCCTTCTCCTTAGGCTACGGCGCAGGGGGGGGGGGGGGGGGGGGGTTCGAAGGGGGAGGCTCCTTTCTTCCGGTTTCAGGTTGGGCGGCGGCTGCAAGCCAGCTTTCACTGAATTTTATTTACGTGCACGTCTTCTATTCTCAAAGAAAGTCGAAGACGAGCGAAAAGGGAGAGGGTGTAAGGGGGGGAGAGCTCTAAAGAGAAGAAGGGAGGCTGCCGCTGTATGCGTTTTTCTGAACATGTCCGTTGGCTTGCTTCTTTTTGTCGCGAGTTTTTATTTACTGCATGCTCATCAGTCTTCCTTCGTCGTTTCTTTAAGCGCGTCTTCCGCCCTCTAGTGGAGCAAAAGTGAAGGAAAAAGAGGGTATCTTTCGGGAGGGACAGGCCTCCGAAGCCAAGGCTGCCCGGAAAGCAAACAAGAAAATGGTACAAAGAAGTAAATAGAAAGTCAACAGTTAAGCAACACGCGTAGGCCGACACGTACTGACTCAAAACTGGGGTAACGGTTCTCCACATTTTTGGTGCTTGCTTTCGGGATCCTCGGAAAGAAAAAGTCTATTGTGTTCCGGCTAGCGACGCGTCGCTCTTCGTCTTATATTCTCGCAACCTCGAGAGCGGCCCTGGAGGGATCGTCTGCCGCGCACCCCACAAGGTTCAATTTTTTAGAATGTTTTATTTAGCCTCTTTTATTTTTGCCAGCAGCAAAGAGACGCGACGACGTGGAAAAGGCCGCGATTTGTACGCGTCCGTCTGCTGCTGCTTGCCTGACCCGATCGTCATTGTGTGTTGGAGCCGTAGGGAAATGTGCGTACTGACGCGGAAGAGCAGAGATGAATGTGTTGAAGATGGCAGCACCCTCCTCTGGCGAGGCTATACCATCTTCCGAAACGTCGCCACCACAATCATGTCGTTACAATTGCCACAGCGGACTTTAATAACCGAACACCACTGACGACAACCCGCTTTTGGTTGCAACCTACAATCAAATTACGTTTAGTTTCCATTGTTTAGTCAAGCAGTAATGCCGCACCTGAGAAATGCTGCGTGAGTGTTTCAGTATGCTTGATTTCACCTTTCACCCTTTCTTTTTTTTCCTTTTCCTCTCTTTTTCACCCTTTTCTACTCTTATGTTCTCTTTTTTTTCACCCTCACCTGTAGTAGCATGCTAGGCTAACAACCAGCCAGACCTCTCCTGTATTCATTAAAGTCTATCCTCCTCCTCCTATTTAAACTATTTTGCATATTACGTGGACTACTTTTCGAGGCTAGTGTACGCCACTGACGAACTCAGACGCCATCAGTTATTAGCAAACTGACACTGTTTATCGTTAATTTTCTAAACAAGCCCCGAGTGATCCGTTTGACTGTCTTAAGTGATGCAACGGTAGGATGAGCTCCTAGATATTTGGGACAACAATCTTCGCTAATTATCAACAGCGAAGCTTACGAAAAACTTTGGCAGTTGTGCGATAAGGAGCTCTTCAAGTGCACCAGCATGAGTCCTATGCTATTCAGAAGTGCTGTCATAGCGCCGACTGTGTGTGTGTGAGAGAGAGTAATTTAATGAAAGGAAAAATGGAGAGGGCAGACTGTGAGAAAAAGAGGCATTAAGAGCATGCGGCGCACAATGGGGCGTGGAATCACGCCTCAACCGGAAGGCGGGCCCTAACGGAGGACCCGAGAGCCCACGGTCCAAGGACATTCGGGGCGCGAAACCTGTGCATCTCCTGAATAGCGATTCGTTCAGTTCGTCCTTGTACGAACTGCTAAACTCTTTGTCGCATGCGTTGGGCGTCCCCGTGTCTTCGGCCCACCTTGGGCTGGAGGTCGTCTTTGGCTCGAAGTCTTTCAGGTACGTAGCGTGGCCTTGACCCAGATTCCTTCCAAGCGCTGAGAACTATTGTCGGAATGCAGATATTGTACTTCTATTGAGGTTAACCACAATGCTGGGTTCCAAGGAAAAAAGGAGGGTTTAGTAAAATGCCGCCAGTAGGTATGAAGAGCTTAACTTATAACCACACTCAAGAAGAAAAAATTCCCTCAAGTACTTCGATGTACTGAAACCTCTACTTGTGCTGTCGCCATTTCGGAGGTGTGCACTCTCGGCGCTTATTCTGGTTCGAGAGACGAGTTGTTATTGGCCAGTTTCATTTGAAGCATCTGGACCGAAGGATTACTCAGAGCTAACGACACAACTGCAAGTGTAATTCAGAGGGCATTACTTTTACGTCTTCTGTGCGTGATGGTTCACTCTGGACAGGTACACATGAACACGGGCCGAAAATATTTTTTGTGAAAAAATTTAGTCGACCATCAAAGAGCCATGGCCAGCACAGCCCAATTTGAGTCTTCAAGTGTGTATTCTGTGCTTCCAATGATTTGTGCTGCTTGAGTGACATGTTAACAATTCATGTCTGCTGCCGTTCTTAACGCACTGCAAACCTGGAGACTTAGCGAACTACGCGGTGGTTGTGATAATAATGTAATCTTTAATTGAAACAAAACAATGAGTACCTTCCGACGCCTCTATTGAGTAACAAAATCTTCTATATAATGCATAAGAAGTAAGTGTTTTGAAACTTACAGGTTTGCTCATTTAATAGGAGTACTGAGCTTGTTCTTTTCAACTCCTGCTCAAGAACGAAGACGAATTGTTCCTCATTAACGGGCCTCTCAACAAGCTACCTCTAGCTCAGGTGTTTAGTTCTGTACATAGTGACTGCACGGCACCTGTCTGTTCCGAGTAAAGTCGCATGACTTAAACGAGTTCTTGAAACAATCACTGTTTCTAACGCGCAACGGAATGCACACTGGTTCAATATCCGGCGTGGCTGTCATGATAACACGTTCATGACAATGATGCGTAACTTCACAGCACTGAACAGTGAGGCACACACTGGCATTACTGTTTGTAGCTTGCACAGTTCTGTTCTCAAGCCAGTTACGTTTCATAGTTTTCGCTGTCCTGACGGAGGCATTCAAGGTTTAACCCAACTCTAATCAACGTTTGTACGCCAGTCGATTCTATGCCTTCCACTCACAGAGTAACAAAACAAAATAATATTGAAAACGTTTTGTTTGGTTGACTTTTATTTTAGTAGTAACTGGAGGTGTAGATCAGCAAGCTAGTGCACGTCAATGCAGTATCCCGATGAACATACCCGATAGAATGACTGCCCACAGGAGGCCTAATTGCCGTGGACGCGTTTAAAATATTTTTTTTCTCCCGTACAAACCCGGCATGATGGCGTGACAGCTTTGTGCGAGGTCAGAGCGTCGCTCATTGTTATGCTAAATACTTTTCCGTCCAGCGCAAGCCGGAGGGCGGCTGTGTAAGCGAGCAGAAATTTGGAGCAGATGCCGTCTGCCCGGGACGCCCGCATATCGTATTCCGGATGCAGGTTCCCGCTGCCTGGTGCCCGTACATAACGCCTGCGCATTGTCTCTCTAGAATGGTGCAGTACCGCGCAAGTTGGAACTGGTCTCAGCCAATCAGATTAACGAACAGAACGTTGCTCCTGGACGGCGCAGAAGTGTCCGAGGCTACGACGTCCACTCTTCAGAATCTAGGCAGACGACGCGGTTAAGCGTGCAGTATGGGGCCAATGTCCTTCGCTGAGTTTGGCGCTCAGCGAGATAAACACAATAAAATATCGCCCAAGACTGGTAGTGTGTGCTCTCTGTTGCATACACTATTACAGCTGCCGCCTGCGAACCAGGTATCTCAGCATCTTCAGTGGTGCACGGAATTTCTGTGACGGGGTGTACGTTGGCCGCTGGCAAACTTGGGGCGTCTTGAAGGTGCGTGACACCAGAGGGCGCAACAATGCGCTCGGCATAACGGACAGTTATAGATGGTGCTGCCTGCGGATGAAAGATTTCACACAGGGCGAAGCACAGACAAGGAAGGGGGGGGGGGGGCACTGTGGAGGCCAACATATCCCTAAACGGTACTGCTGTGTGACCGTAAAGTACGGACAACAATTTAACGAAGGGAAGTCGGCTACGCGCGTAAAGAAAAAAATATATACTCGAATTGAAGCTGGCGCGGTGGTGGGGAAAGCGTGGAAGGCGGAGGCCTGAGGAAGCTTCTCACAAAAAACGACAGACTAAAAAAAAAAAAACTTCAAGGGAGAGGGGACGACCCTAAACTGGCGGATGCGGAGTTTCTGGGTCCGATTTCCGGTGTCCTTTTGTGATGGCCGCCAGAGGGAGCAGTGGGAAGCGCATAACGGAGAAAGAGAGCGCGGGGGTTCGAGATTAGTGACCTGCAGCTATGCGGCCAGTCTGGCTACGCCGGAGGGGAACGTTTGTGTCTCACAGCCTGAAGTGGAAGTGCGCGGATATTTGATGCTAAAGTTCTACGCTGGAACATAAAATACAGCATGGACAGTCGCATAAGGACCCTTTCCTAGACTTGAGCTTAGGCTTTACGTCTTGCAATTAAAACAGAGTTGAGCTGCTTCGTATGGGCGCTAATGATGCATCCCACAAGGTGATGCGTGTTAACACGAAGCTTCAAGGCTGAATTGGTTCTTTTTGTATCTTCCTTTTGGCACCATGCTTTCATTGATGACCGTTTCCGATCTATCGGAAGCTTGAATTCGCTTGCATTTGTCAAAAATTAACTTGCGATCAACGATTCATGCTGTCTGGTATTCTTATGTCCTCGCCCCTTCGCGCTGTTTTCCTGGCGGCGCAATACAACTGGGTAGCACATTACCCTCTTAAATGAGCGAACACTCAGCAACGTGTGACTGCGTGCGACGTTTCCCAGTTTTACTGATTGCAGTGACGAGGACTAGAGTGACACAGTGGAAGTAAAATTGCGTGCTACATCCAGTCAGGATGCGGCGGGGTTCTGAAGATCCCAGCCACGGCCAGGCGCAGAACTCTAACAGAAGCACGTCCGGCCCAGTATCAGCACTCGCACTCACCTCCCTTTCCGGCGCGCAGTGTGTTCAGCGGAGCTAAGTGACCGCGTCAACTGCGCCGCCTGCCGCGACACCCCTGTGGTCATCGCAGGTCCGAGCGTATGGGTGTGGTTACCACCTACCCAGTGCACACACACACTGACCCCTCCTGCCCGACCCCCGACCCCCCGCATTCTGTTCCATTGTAGGCAATACCCCTCGCCCCGAAAGTCAAAAGCACGTTGGCCGCACACGCGTCCGGCCTGGTACAAGGCAGGCTCACTAATATAGCTGGACAGCGTGCTACGCTGCGCTGTTCTGGGAGGGTCGAGGCAAGGGGACGTTTGAGGCAAAAAAATGAGCGGTTGTTTGAACTCGCGCTAGTAGAGTGGGACTGTGAGGGGGGGGGGGGGGGGAGGGGGGGCGGGGCGCCACGAGCAGGGACAGGGCCGGCAAAGGTGACCGGGGTGCAAGTGGAACGGAAAACGATTTGGCGGTGAGATTTACGTTTTCCATTTCGCGTGTCGGGGCGGGTCTGTTGTGGTTAGGTCCGATCCGCGCGAACTGCCCAGTCCAGTGTGTGTCCGAGCACTGTGTGTGTGACACCTGTGGCGGCGCAAGAGCCGATCTTTTTTCTTCGTTTTTTTTTCCCGCTATTGTGTCGTGTTGCTTCTGTGTGGAGAAAGCAAAGGCGCTTGTATTTCACTTTTTTATTTGATGGGCATTTGACCTGCATTGGATGCGCTATGATGGCTGAAGTAGTAATGATGTGTTTCGGAAGCTTATCTGTGAATGAAGCGGATGACGATCGTGTTATGTTTTTGGCCTTTTAGTTCAGGAGATTCGACACGCGCGCGCACTCTCACGCATGATCACAAATTTGTCTTTTCATTCTTATTTGAAACTTGACGTAGTGCCGAGGCTCTGCATTTAAAAAAAATGATTTCATTTATTGGAAAGGCCGCACACTATAGAAACTACTGCCGGTCACCGGCAGTTGTAAGTAAGTGTAGCGCACTGTCGTAATGTTGTATGTAATATACCAACTTCTGTGTTGTATCTATTGCCATCAACTGCCCTACTCTAGTAGGCATCCGTACGGTGTCGTCACCAGTGTAGCGCCGCGGAAGGAGAAATTGCTTGTCGTCGTCACGTGACAAAGGAGCAAGGCGACGATTGTAGATTCACGACATGGCTAAACATGGACTCTCCCATATGCATTGACAAGCGGAGCATGCTAAAGACCAATACGAGTTCGCGTGCTCAAGCTCTCACTTGAGCTGCTGTAGAATCTCCGCCGGTGCAGTGTTCAGAATGTGTTCCGCGTCGCTAATTTCGGTATAGAAAAACGTGTTCTTTTTTTTTTTTTTGAAGCGATGTTTATTGCCTCAGGGCATGAAGTGAACTATGAAGTGAGAGATGAGTAAGATGCTTAAATAAATGAAAAAAACTTGAGCTGATCTGATGAAATCAAGAAGTGAACGATGATATGGACCCTGTGCCCATGCAAAAAAAAGCAAAAAAACTTCTGTTTATACAGAGGCTGTACAGTGTGATTGCTTGATTGAGTGAATTTTTATTGGCAATAGGAAAGCAAAGCTGTGCACTTTGTGGGGAGCCCCGGGATGTCGACTTGCAGAATTTACCAATAATTTCTCGCGAAATTGTTTATAAAACGCCCAAGTATAGTCTATAGACCCTCTATTGAAAGGGGAGGTCCTTCAGAGTGCATAAAACTATTAGAACAGGCCCGTTTTTGCATTTCGCCACAATCGAAATGTGGCACAATGCGAAGTATACGGTGTCTAAAACGAAACATCTAACAGGCAATTCAGTTTTCGCTATAAAAAATGGCAGTTAGTTCGTAGCCGCCATACCGTTAGCCGACCTTCGCTTTCACTGCAGGTATTGGTCATGTATTGGGAAGAATTATTTCACGAACACAAGTTCCATTCCACTATTTTAAAATAGTTTCTGCTAGAACAAGCAGACTGCATGACGCGTGGTGAGGGGACGATAGATATAGTTAGTGTATATATCTTAAAGAAAGGGGGTAATGTATCTGTCGTCTGGTTGGAATTCTCAGTCCAGGTGGTTAAAATGGCTCTTCGGCGGTTGACACGTATTCGCGGGTTCTTCTGTAATCAGCTTGTCAACGCCTACTCCTAGGAAGTTGGAATAGGGTTTGGTATGAGGTTTGCCCCGTTACTTCTGATCACTCCCGGAGTTTTTTAGAACATGCGGGCTAATAGGGCGATGGACCTACAAGCTCCAGCACACCGACAAAAAAAAAGACCACGGAGTACTGCCTCAGTTCCCCCCCCCCCAAACAAAAATAAACAAAAAGAGGCAAAAACTGCCATAAATTAAAGCGACAAAGCAGCCATTCATAGGGCAGTCAGGCGAGGATTTCTTTCACCAGCATGACTACGCAGCGGCGATGGCGGTGCATGCATCGAGCATCCACATGCTCATGCTTGCTCTGTAAGCTTGGTATACACAGTCGGTCTATAGTGGGACCACGCAGTGTTCGCGGGCAAATAGTCAGAACACAGAATTCATCGGCACAGTGGCGTTTTCAGACACCTTGCTTTTATTGACCAGCAGCCCTGACCAAGTGCTCTAACGTTGAGGCAGCGTTAAGGGTATACTTCCAGCGGTACAGTCGTACATCGACCACAGTATGTACGTTCCATGACGAGCGCGGATTCATGAGTGGCACTACTGAATTGAAACCACGCTGACTTGACTTCGCAAAAAACATAAAACGCAATCATCATCGTCGTAAAGTTTGACTCCATTGCAGGACGAAAGTCGTCTTTCAGTGACCTCCAACTGTTCCTGCATTTCTGCAGCATTCGCGGCCACCTTACCTCTGCAAATTTCCTAATACCACGTAATCTGCCTCTCAGTTACCCCGATTTTGCCTTCCTTTCCATTAAATTCACTCTAATACTTTTATAGATAACCCGTTGTCGGCTCCAAGCTTTGTGTGTCCTCTCCGTGTCTATTTCTCGCGTTTAATGGGATTCAAGTACTTAATGGGATTTAATGGGATTCTCGTATTTAATGGGATTCAACTGTATTTACCCTACAAACAACTAGGACGCGTTCCTTATAAAAATGGTCTATAGACTGTCTATAGACATCATATCAACTCTATTGCCTTTCTATAGATATTTCTTTTCTCTATTCATAGTCTATAGACTGTCTGTAGACCAGAGTCTACTGAAAATGTATGCCCATAAATATATAGATCGTCTATAGATTGTCAATGGGATTTGTATTGCCTATAGACCATTCTCTTGGATTTGTCTACAGACAGTGTCTATAGACACTCTATGGACTTTATAGACAGAAGTCTATGGACAGCCTATAGACAGCGTAAATAAATTTTTGTGAGGGCTGACAGAAAGGCTTCGCTTCACGTTGCAAGCCACGTCAGGGAAGAGCAAATGGCGCTTCGGACGTGTAATCGCTCGAGACAGCCAGAAGGTGCGCGCAATCTGCACGCGGCAACCGAGTTCGTCCGTGTCCGCATCCGCGGCGACTCCTGGCACGGATGTCAGGCGACGACGCCCAGGACATCCGCCCAGGCGGACGCGACGCTCTTCCTCGGCCCTGTATCGTTGGCCGCTCCCTTCCAGAGCACGGCTTCCGTCCCGTTCGGCGCCGTAGTCGCCGCTGTCGCAGACGTCGGGCTTCTAGACTTCTCCGACATCTCCGGCACAGGCTCCTGGTGCGCAGCGCGTTAGGCGTGGTTACACTTGAAGCAGGTAAGGCGGTGGGCTCTGAACCGAAGTTTTTTTTTTCCGATTCCTTACAACGAATTTAACACGCTTTTATTCTGCCTGCTTTGGTGAATACAATTCGCATATTTGGTCAGGACATACCCAGCAGTTCTGCACCGAAGCAGTTTTCAATGCGAAACAGTTTATGAGCGCAGTTTTTTTTCATATATTGTAAGATTTCACTATAACAATCAATATATCTGCAGATGACCCGTCGACAGGCTTGGATTTCTTTGCTATTAATGTGTTCGCTATCGTCAAAAGGTTTCACCGTTGGTTTTATATGTCAGTCTTAACTGCTCGGTGCGAGCGATGGACTTACTTTAAAGGGAAGAGTTTGGTACGCGTCGGGAGAATGGACCATTACCTACAATGTTTTCATAACACTATCTTACAATATTCCAATATTCACAAAAATTTGGCCCGAGAAAGCTATTCTTGTAAACGTCAATCGTAACTGCTTTCCCTTTTTGTTCTTTCGACAAAATGGCTCTTAATCCATAGTTCGCGTTGAATATACTTAGATGATATTGGTGCACTCGCATTAGCGACGTACGTTTAGTACCGGAACATCTCTCTCTCATTTTTTTTTTTTACAGTATAACCGCGCTGTGCCTGAGATTTCAGCGCTCAATATTTTGGTACGAGATTCGCGCAGCTGTTTTACTGCTTCAAAATTTGAATCATCGGTAAGTTAGTGAGTCCGAGGGACGAACACACAATTCCGGCGTCATGGGATCGTTATTCAAACGCGGAGACATGTCCAGTTTCTCAGGGCGTCATCAACAAACGTCACCTGTCGGCCGCAAGTAGTGAACATCGTGTAAATGAATGGGTATCTCTTATGCTTGTAATTTTGAACGTACTAGAGAATTCCAAGAGATCCTGCGCGAACAGAATTATTATAATGACCATCTCTTCCACCTCGCCACGATATCTGACCTACAAAATGCTTCCTGTGCTGACGCCCACTATTTCCGACAGCCATAGAAAATCAATGGGATGTTCCGAATATTCCAAATTCCCGTGAGGCACGTGGCGGGAGCGGCCGCCGCGGTGGCTCAGTAGTTACGGCGCTCGGCTGCTGACCCAAAAGACGCTGGTTCGATCCTGGCTGCGGCGGTCGAATTTCGATGGGCGCGAAATTCTAGAGGCCCATGTACTGCGTGATGTCAGTGCACGTTAGAGATCCCGTGGTGGTCGACATTTCCGGAGCCCTTCACTACGGCGTCTCTCATAGCCTGAGTCGCTTTGGGATGGTAAACCCCCATAAACCACAAACCACACGTGGTGGAAGTCGTGCTAGCCAGAAGTGTAAGTCCAGCCCGGGATTGTACAATTAAGCCGCAGATTCTTGTTCGCGCCTCCGCACATTACACAGTGCGCGTTCGTGTCCCAGCTAGAAACATTACATTTTTCGCAAAACTGCCTCAGCAGTTGAGTCTATGCGTTTAAAAATAAATGGAGGAATTCTTCGTAGGAAACTGGACAGAAAACAGGGTCCCGGGCGCATGCCCCACTCTACTACGGCTACTTTGAAATGCTCCGCCTAAATAGGAGGTGGGGGGTGCGGCTTATAAGTGATGATCGGGACAGGTAGCCAAGGCGCCAGTATACGAGCCAGAGCTGTACAATCGAACCAGTTGTGGAGTTGCCATAATAGGGCCTCGTGGTTTAAAATCCACCACTCCGGTTCATCGACAATTTGGTGGTTGGTGGGAATAGCATAGTGGTTGGCAGTAAAAAAATCGGTCCTCGGTTTTAATAAATTTTCGAGGTACCCGCTGATAGCTGACGCCACAACTCACAGGCTGTGTCATAACGTGGTGATGACAGGATTAGTGAGCGCAGTTCAGAAGCTAGCGCAAGTAAATTTTGAAATTATGAAGCTGTGGTATTTGATGGTGTCGACCTCATGGCTCACTAATGGTTCGAAGATCTAGCGACACGTTGCTGGGGTGGACGTTAAAGAACTGTGCACACAATCAAAAAGCCAACGTATTTTGTTCAAAGCTACGACTTGAGAACCCTGTTCAAAGGAGCCAAAGGGCATTCTAGGATGGCTTACAGAACACATTTAAAGTCTGGGCGAGCACCCATAACATGCGTCCACAGTCAGTGATCAAAGCAAACCGCGCTCCTTGAACCTGAAATGGAGACGAAATACAAACCATACGGTCCTCTAGTTAAAAGGAAGCTGGCACAAATCAAACACCCTGCGGTCCGCACTTAAGCGACCTTGTGTCTTTGTGAGGTTGCCTTCTCCGCCATTGACCCTTCAAGAAAACTGTTGTAGAGGAAGAGGTGCTTAAATATGACTAACGATCAAGACCGTGTAATTGACGTTAGCGCCTGCCCTATTATGTGTGCATACGCCCAGTGAATTGCCATCGCATATCATCATAACACCAGCAGCAGCGAGTCAGCATCTGGTGAGGAATCTGGCTCTATTCAGTGTTCGCAAAAACTACAGTCTAAACAGAAAGGAGCCCTCTCTTTTATAAAAGGAAGTGCGCTAGATGGCAGCCTACTCTCTTTTTACTTCCATATAAACGTATTAGCGTTGCGAGTGTATGGTGGGACTAAAGTGTCTGTTGTAGCGGTAGACAATCAGCTGGGCAGAGGAGATACGGAGATTTGCTGGGTTGAGTGGGGGCGGCTGGCAAAGGACAGGGACCGAACCGGCGATGATGATGATGATAATGATGATGGTGAGTATTTTGCTGAGCGTCCGAAATGACGGGGAACTGAGCAAGGGATTTTTTTTTACCCGTTGTATACGAATTCAACGGCTTGGATAAAGAAGCCAATTTACGGTAATTACGTATTTTGTCGCGCCGCCACATTTCATTCTCACGTGGCTTCTTTTAATGTTTAAGATAAACATATTCATTCAAAATCGTGCCGTTCCCTCCTGCATCGCCTTTTCCTTTTGACCACGAAAATCATCCACTTTGCTTTGCGCTTTGCATTACTGCGTAAAATCTGATCGTCACACCGCACATACAAGCACGCCCACGAATATATGAACTGTACAATCTATAGAGAAACAGAAAACGAGTGTGCAGGGCTGGGAGAAAGTGGCGCAGATTGCTCAGGTCTTCTAAGGCTCCTGCAAGGCGCCGGCTGAAGACGCGAGGAACGCATCAGAGAGGCTCATCTTGGGGTCGACGCTGAGAAAAATAACTTTCGCTTGAGAACAAAGCGCGCGCTTTTCCGGGAAATTAGGCCACGGCTCAGGAGGAGGACCCCGCCGGCTGTCGCGCGCTCCACAGACACATTTTCATCTTCCCCTCTGTCTCAGGTTTCTCTCTCTCTCTCTCTTTCTCTCTCGGCGTTCTTTAGCACGAAAGTTGAAAAATCTGGAACGTCGGCAGAACAGAGGAAGTGCGGGGGGAGCGCAGAGGGGGAGACAGTTTAAAGCGAAAAAAAAAAGGTTGCCAAGAAAGCAATTAAAGCAAGTGAGTTTGGAGAGAGAGAGAGAGAGAGACCGCGAGGTTTTTGGGTAGATACGGTCACGAACATAGACGACGGCACCCTCTGCTCTTGTTGACTATCTTTTGGTTCTTAATTTTTTCATACTTTCGGCGCAAATTTTGCTTGCGCACGCCTCGTCGTATGGCCGCTCCGCGCTGTTCACGAGTAGCGTGGAAGTGGAAAGAGCTTAGAAGGGGGCGAATATTAAACTCCTCCCCATTTTTTCGGCGCAACCATCAGACCCCACCCCCCGAAAACATGCCTCTAAAAAGATCTAGACAGGGAGCGAGCGAGAGAGAAAGTGAGAGGGAAAGAGACAGAGTGCGAGTGGAACAGCGGAGAGACATGCTCTCCTCTCTATCCTCCTCTCCCATCGCTCACCTTTGCTTCGCGGCGACTGCTCTCCCTCGCCGAAACGTCGCTGGGAGCGGTCCCCCTGTTCTAGTCGAGCTCGCTTGGGAACTTGAGGGGGGGGGGGTGTTCGGGGTGCCTTCTTGCGACGACGCAACGTGCAAAATCACGACTGAAACGCCGCCCGAAAAACACGTAAGCGTCCCGCGCGCCTCTAGCGGAGTGGAGGTTAGACGACGCATGGAAGTAGGGAGGGTTACGGAGAGAGGGAAAGTAAGTTGGTGTTCACGGGGACGGGAGAGCGTTGTTACTTAGAGCCTTATAAAGTGGAGAGGGCTGGGCTTAGTAAAAAATGTAGAAAAGAACGATGCCTGTATTCGTAGGTGGAGAGGGCTAGAGAGCAGCGAAAGGAAGGGAATTAAACTGTAACACTCTCTCCCACCTCTATTTCTCTCTGAGCAAGCCTGGGTTGTGAAATCAGAAGAAAATAGAAAGAAATGCTTCAACAAAGACGGCCGAATTGGGATGCTGTTGTAGAATTACCCCACGTGAGAGATGCGTGCAGAAAAAAAGAAAAAATACTAAGATTGAACGCCGGGCCGCTTCCCGGTTGGTCGTCGCCGGATCGGGGCTGGATCTCCACCCGAGGCCCGAATCCGGCATTCCATTTTGAACCTCGGATTGGAACGGACGCTTGATAGCGTGGTGGGTGAAGTCGGCGACTTGGGTGCTGGTTCTTCAACGGGTGCTGGGTTCGACTCCCGCCCTGCTGGCTACTCTATGGTCGGCTGTCTTACGACGACAGTTCCGGGACTGCTGTATCCTCGTCAAAGTCATCGTTGTATTCTGCTCAGTGTCTGAAATCAGGCCAGCCAAGCGAAAGAAGATCGGAGTGTTTGATAAACCCGGATGATTCTGCGTTGCTAATGCAGGCGCTAAACACCGATAAACCACTGACTGTTTCTAGCCATGTTAAGAAAACTGCTTGGACTGTGGCGGTGGTGAAGATTCGGTGCATCTCGCTCATTCAGGATCGATGACTTCGGCGAATATGGCGTTGCAGGGACGCTTGAACTGTCGGACGCTGTCGCGAACATTGCTGAGGTTCAGATGCAAGACAAGCCGGGGATGCCAGCGACGTATCGCCAGTTGTGTTCAGCGCTGTCCGCTCAATGTACGTGCCAATGAGGTAAGATTTGTCCACATCTCTTGCTGTGGTTGCGCATCGTAATATCTCCAGATCGTTACTTAAACTGTGTTAAAGCATCGCGACTATTTTTGTTTCCCCAAGGACATCGCGTGCTTTCGCGTTTTTTGTCTCGTCAGAACTGTGACCGCGAGAACCAAAAGAAGGTTCACCACTGTGCAATTTCTGTCCAGAAGTAAATAAGGACAAGTGTATATAATGTCTGTCTCATCATAATAGAAACTTTGGTATGTGACACATGCTTTTCGGTCGACCATATCAGCTACATCATCTGTTCTATGCACACAGAACTTGTATTTTCTGAGTAATATTTGCTCTTGTCTCACGCGTGCCTTAGAGCACTGGGTTTCGATTGTGCGCATGCACCAGGAAGCAGCAAAAATGTTTTACTCTGCGGTCCGCTTCATATATATATAGCGGGTCACAGGATGAAGCCATAGGACAGATCTTATTGTTGGGTCCTCCTCCTTAGGCCTCTCAATAAAAACAGCCTCATCGTGTGACCCAGTATTCGTGGCAGTACAGCCTGGATAAATGACGTGACCCACCGGTGACCCACAAAGCAGTGAACGTGTTAGGGTGTGTGCGTACAGGCGTGAGGAATATGAGATGGAACAAAGCTTGAGCATTCATTTATTAATTACTTCATAATTATTACTGACAGGCGAAGTTTCTTTCTGTTTTCTAGCTAATTTTCCTCTTTGCGTGGAGTATCCAAATGTAATCCTCAAGTTTAGAGAAGAAAAAACGATAAAATTTGGAATTTTGTGGAAAAAGTTCGTTCCCTCTTATATTATTCACGACTGCACACACACCACAGCACAAGAGAGCCTATAACGCCGCACGCACCGATTTAATAAAATTAGCACGAAGTACCGAAGAAGTTCATGGGTGGAAGATAAAAAAAAATTGTGTCAATGAAGAGCTAACAAAACTTAATTCACGAAAAGCGCTATCTCGTCTTCAAAAGTCGCCCAGTATATAGAGAGGTGTTCGCTGGTGTGCGAAGCATCAATTTGGGCTGCGAAGCTGAGCCGATCGTTGGCGGAAAAAGGAAGCGAATGAGATTGCCTGAACATTTCGCTCAACACCCCCCCCCCCCCTCCTCCTCAGCTCGCGCCCCCGTCTTCGTTAATGGAGCGGAGCTTCACTCAAGCGCGAAACTAAGTCAACAGGTGTTGACGCTTTGCTCGCAGTAATGGACCAGAAAAAAACCGTCTGTTGCTCGCGCGAACCGAACCGGAAAGAGAGAGAGGGGGAAAAAGTAAAAGATGTATTTATCGTGCGATGAGCAGACGCAGTGTTGTGATGCGGGACACGGTGAATGAATCGTTTGTTTACTTCGATATAGGACTACAGTCATGGCGCCCATATTAAATAAACCCTGCGCACTGCAGCAGCGTCTGGTTGGTAGAGCTTCTGGGATGAGCGCTTGAATGATCTTTCAGTGGCACCTCTTCACACGCATTGTAAACTTGTCGATGTGTACATTTCAGAATAAAATTTCGAAAACGACAAGGTTATATTTTTTTTTTTTTGGGGGGGGGGGGGGGGGGATGATCCGCAAAGATGTCAGCGTGGGCAAATACAGAGACTAACACATAGGATATTAGCGTAAACGGTGAAGTAACCAGCGTATTGCGCGCAGTTCTTCAAATATGCCAACACATACAAGCAGACACAGCAAACAAATGTAAAGACAATTATAGCCCATGCAGCGTCAGATTAGCCAAGCCACTCCAGTTTCCGTTTAGTAAAAGCTTTTTTTAGGTTTTTTTTTTGCTAGATCCTGACTTTCGAAACTAATTCTCAAGAGGGCCTGTTGATCGGTTTCTGGTGACATGATGTCAGCTTTCCTTGAACTATATACTCGTTTCTTGGAGAGTTGATGAAGACTGATGTGAAACATGTTATAGTCGGATAGAACGTAAGTCTGCAGTGAATCTCCGCCCACATTTAGCACCGGCGCACAATATTCCTCCACGATAAAAACGTCATCCGTTTTGGAAACTTCTCCTGTCACCTTAACAAGAAGCTAATCAGGAGAATAAGCTTATAAGGTTTGCAATTTTGACATTTGGCTTGTTTAATAAAGTCAAACATTAAAAGATGATTTAGTTTAATTTTATAACTGGCTGGCGAGTAATAGAGTACGCCGCGGACCAAGCTCAGTGTTAACAACTGCAGTCTTTTTTAAAAAGTTGTATCCTACTATAGTGCGAAAATAAGACGGACACAAAGACCAATGAGACAGGGCTGGCACTACGCTTCCAACTGGCTTATGTAAGACCGCTGCCTCTAGATATAGGCTGCTAGAACGCATGCGCAGCATGCTTCCCGAAATATAAGAAGCTAATCCCTTAGCGTCATCTGATAGCGAAAAGTTTCGAAGTCTTAGTCCTATAGTCAACGCCTGTTCCCTAGCGAATGTGTTGAGTAGGCTCAGCATCTGAAGTTGCTGGAAACATTCTGCATATGAGGCCGAACAATCATATATAGTCTAACATTCTAGTTGAACATTCCGCAGACAAATATATGCCATATCGTCCTTATCATCCATATCATATATCGTCCTTGTTTTCTCATTATCATCTCTCGCAGTGAACGTTATTTTTGAATTTCGCGAAATATCAGGCTTTGTTTGGCGTGTGATAGCCCTAGCTTCTTATTCGGCAATAAAACTTGCAACTATCTAAATCTAACTTGCAAATGATAAATCCATATATAAGACAACACTAATATCCAAAACTTGCTATGTGCAAAGTTTAAGATTATAACTCAACGCAGAAGTCAGTTGAATACAGGAACGGAGAATCACATCTTGCCTTCAACGCATAAGTATTCTGTCCTAGGGCACTACTGGAGCTTCCCTGCCTAGAGCTAGTGCCCATGTCTGTCTAGTTATCTTGCAGTGTCATAAGGCCCCTGAGTAAAGTGAGAAATTCAATAACTATTACCTTAGCATTTGTCTGAGGAAAGATCGAGTGACGTTTCCATTAGACCTTTTCATTCACAGTGAATTAATCTGGGCACACCGGCACCAGAAAAAACAGTCGTTCTCTAGAAAAAAAAATGTAACTACTTTATTTATTTGTTCAATAATACAAAACACCCCTAAAGGCCCTCAATTGGAGGGTTTTACATGGGTGTGGGGGTGGGGGGGGGGGGGGGCGGTACAGGCAAGTAATCAAAAGAAAGAAATAAATAAGGCAAAAATTCAAGAAACTACAAACCAAAAACATAAAAGCATATGGATCCTTGTAATAAAAATACAAAACCGACATAATTAATCATTGAAGCATCAACGGCAAGAAACAGAAACATTAACTGAGAAGCAGACAGTAAAGTTAATACAAGTTATACAATGTCTATCCACAACGGCATGAAAATAAAACAACCAGGATCATCAATAACAGAAATAAAAGACAAAAACCTAATGCACTGGTAAGTTAACAGTGTACTAGAAGACGTTTCGCAGAAGTAGTGGCAGATATTAGTTTATAAAATTTCTCCGGATCAGTGGTGGCAGCAACATCTGAAGGGAGAGCGTTCCAGTTGTTTATAGTGCGTGGTAAGAATGAATGTGCATAGTTAGATGTACGGCATGACAAGCGCTTAACTTTTGAAAGTAATTTTGAAACGTTTACCCCTGAGTGCCGCTCTCTTTTTCTTAGGGGAGCAAAATAAACAAGGCATTAGGCTTAGTTTAGAGTTACGACGGTTACCTATGCTACAACACAGACAAAACTGAATATACGGAACACACACGCGCGCACCTACACGCACATAGTACACACAGGGGAAAAGAAAAAAAAGTGCGTAGGAGTAACGAGCGCACTGTGACGCGGAAAACGCGAGGTTTTACGGGTCCGGATGAGTCGCTCCTGACAGCAACCCAAAACATTACAAACGATCGCACCAATTCGCAGAGACAGATGGTTCGTAGAGGAGGGCACCCATCGGCGCCAGAGCGTGCCGGAAACCAGTTCATCTCTACCTCCGAACTGTTTGCGGGGCCGATTGAGCGCCCAGGGCTCTTCGCGCGTTGGATTACGGCTGCTGCATTTGCACAGGGCTGTCTGTCCGGTGCGTGTAAGTGCTGCTTGTGCGCGGAAGTGTGCGGTTTGCGAGCACGCTTTGTTTCCGGCTCTCATTACGAGTCACGCGCGAGCGCTCTTTTGTTCCGGCACGCGTTTTTTCTTTCTAGCTTTCAACCTAGCGGTGTGTTAAAACTTAAACAAAGACAGTAGGCAGCTGAAGAGATTCCGCGCACACGGTATGCGTTGAATATCAGGATGGAAAGGCGGCCAAGTCTTTGTCTATGTTGGACATCATTTTTTCACCGTGCTGATGAAGAGCCTGAACTTCGGTGACAGATTATTCTTTTACTCTTCGAAAGTTTACAGACAAGGCAATTATATAGTTCTCAGATAACATCGAATTTTAGAATAATGTTATAAAATATTTTCTTTAATTGCTGTAACGTTGCTTGTTTCAATGGAACATTGCGCTAATGTTACAAATAAACGGACAACGTTATATGTAGTATCGTAAACAATGTATAGGTTCTAATCTAATGCTGAAATAAAACATATGCTGGCGTTCTGTTCTAAATGTTAATATACCGTTCAAAACATAACTAAGAAACAGCGTCACAGATATACTTCCAGCAGTGGGGCACAGAACCTTTTCACTGAATTTACGCAATAACGGTGTTCTTCAGTTAGAAGAATTTCGCGGTTAAATTTCTTAGATGGCCGCTGTTATAGATCGCATGCGCAACAGCAAACTTTCATTAGAAAACTTTGGGACGCTCTTGGGACACTCTTGAAGCTATCTATGCAAGCTTGAGGCCATGAAACGTGAGTATAAGAGACGCGTGTATTAGTTGGGCTCTAATGTTACGCTCAGGTGTCACCCCCGTTGCCACTTGCCTTTTACAAAGCGTTGACTTGAGTTGTTTACTGCCACAACTGGCGGGTGTGGTCTTGCGAGGTCCCTTTACCATTTTAGAGAAAGTTGCATATATACATAGTGTCAATGTTAACGTTGGGCGAATGTTTTTGAAACGTATATAGAAATCTTAAAAAAAACGACATTAAGACAGTAAAATTTGGCCAAAACAAAAGGTAACATTGTTTTAAAGCTGATGTGTTGCCTCGGTTTTGTTGAATTTTATGATGCATAAGCAATCGAGCTTTCCATCCACGAAACAGCGACCGCAAGTATTTTGTTTATTAATCAGAAGCTTTGTAGCAGACGATATTGTTTATTTAAAATGTTCGCTGGTTTATTTACGAAACCTAGTAATAAGCGAAGGGCTTGCACGTGCACCAAAGAAAGACTCTGTTGGCAACATCGTGAGATTTCTTTTTGTCTAAAATTCTCATATGCTTGCCAGTAGTGCGCAAGCAGGTCTAAAGACAAAGAACATAGATTCTGTACGGTCGCTCTATTTTCCCACTTTTTTTTTCTCGCAGAATGGCTGAAAGAAACAGCCGGTTTTTCTATGCGAAGTGTTCGTATTTCATGTCTGCGTATGGTTAGTACAAGAGAAACACGCAGAACAGCGCATGAAGTGAATGAAAGATTTGCAAATGAATTTTCTTGATTACAGATACTATTGAATACACAACCAAATATCTACTTGTTTCTCGCAAAGTCGGGACACCAACGTTAACTAAAAGCGACTTGCTGTCAAAAGAGGATGCAGAGCTTGCACGATAGGCACTCGTCAATGAGAAGAATTAAAAATAAAAGAGAAAGAATATTCCAGTGAGGAAGAATAATTGTAAACCAAGTTCATTACAGTCTCTTTCCTTGAAAGCCCACAGCTTTGGGCTGCCAGCAGTACAATAAAACTTACTTAGATGCTTTACTTTTTCCGCGGTTGAATTCGGAGATATCTGATGACTTTCTGCTGGTCCAAGTGTTATATTGAGTGATATGCGCCAGAAAGTTGCTAATTAAATATATAACATTATATCAGCCAACACTGAACGCCATTCTCGTATTGTTTTGGTGTTCGTTCAGGCCTTTATTCACGTAATTCTCTCTCGTAGGCTTCCTGGATGTTTTCACTTAATATATTTGACGTTAGCAAGGGTGGCTTGACGTAATGTTTGGAGCAACCTTGCGCACCCAAATGCAGTTTGACCTCGCTTTCGTAACTTACTGTCCGAATGCCTTTCAGCTTTTGCCTTTTTGAATGTCATAACAAAAATCCCTACTGTAATCGGGAACGAACACAAAGGAGACTCTTTTAGTCATTACCTTAAACGGGACGGCGCGGTGCACCCTAGTGGACGCCGAAAATCTTAATACCCGAATATCATACAATTAAATCCCCGCTCAATTCCGAATAAACAACAAAGAAAAAGAAACAATTAGTGTGGTTTTTACCCGCGGATATTCATCAGAATAAACACTTTTTTTTGTGGCTAATCACTTTCTATATCAGTTGAAAAAGATGAAAGTCATGCATGGTTGGTGCGTAACTAAGAGAAACGCCAATGTTGTTTCAGATAACTGAATCAGTTTTTGTACGTGTTGTCGGTTATTCACCTTCAAATTGGCAGTGCGGAACGAGAATATAGCGAGGCGGGCATCCCGTATATTTAACTTTTATCACCGTCGCAACCAGGTAGCGTGAAAGGAACTGTTCGTGTGTAGTATAAATACACAGGGCACCTAAAATTGCTCGTGGAGTGAGTAATAACGTATCTTTCAGGAAGTTATGCGGCATACTGACATTGCTGGAAGCATAGCAATTGGTGCCATGGCGAACACTGGCCGCCGAGAAGATGAACCATCGCTGGAACCACACTTAAGCAGCGATGCACACTACGATCCAGCGAAAACAGGCCAAATTTCAAGGATAATATGTCCTAGAAAATACGCTTGAAACTCCCGTTTATATCATATCTATGAATTAAATATCCGAGTCAAGAAAACGAATAAAATTCAGCCGCTCTAATTAAATAGCAATATGCTTAGTAGATTTTGGCATGGCTCGTATAAACGGTTAGTTCTACAAAGACTCCTAGAATACTCACTGTGTTTCAGTTCAATAGCGAAAGCGGCACTGCTTTTCACATACCCAATTTGACATGCCACTATAGCTTACAAAAGTATAAGTCAGTAATAATAAATCAAACAGGCATAGAACTTGTTGTTACCGTTGCGGTTGTAGCTATTATCTGTCGGCTTACTTGAATTGAGTCTTGCGCCAGAACTGGCTGTCTAATAGAGCCACAATCGTACGTTCACTTTCTTTATCCGTGGATAAAATCGGTGGGGACTTCATGAAATTCAGGTCAGCCCAGGGATAGGAAGAGCCGTCGATATCGCAAACACGTTGCATTCAGTTTTACCCACGAAATAGCTCAAACCACATATATAAAGCGCAGGCGGAATGGTTGTTGGAAATGTAAGTGCTTGGTCCTGTCGCTGTAGTATAAAATGTGCGATTTGACAGAATATCCAAGGGGCCGTTTAGGTGTATTAAAGATTCACCGACCTGCCTCGTTTGTGTATCATGCTGCAGGATGGGATATAACCCTCAGAGTTTTCACTACTAAAGTCTAGAAACAGAACGCGAAACTTCGTAGCACATAGCAACACATATCACACAATGTCCGAGTGTTCAATGAGTGGGCGTTCACAAACTCAGATAATATAAGAGGGAAGCAGGATATATATCCGTGTGTGTTGTTTGATTTGGAGAGATGCCGGCGTACATTATGTGATCACTGGTACTCGAGGCTTACGTTCAAGGTGTGATAAGCTGGCTATCGTGCCCTGTCATATAGAAGATAAGCAACGCTCTGCACTGTAGTGAGCCACTTTTCTATTAGCTGATTGTCCTTTGGGCTGATGAGTGGGACCGGACGTCCCCCTTGGGCAGTGTGCATGCTGTTCGAGCAACCTACAGTTGAATCCCCTTGCCAGAATTCGGTAAGCAGAAGAAAAATTCTTGGCATAATGTTTAGGAACACCGATTGTTGCATCCACTGTAGCAACATAACCAGCACAGAATGCCTCGGAGCTCCATAACAAATGGCGAGTAACGATGCAGCAACAAAAGGCGTTTAGGCCACTCTAACAAGCTACGAAAAAAGAAAGAAAGAAAGCAGTGGGGAAAGACGGCGGTTCGTAATTGACGTCATTTCTGGTGCCTTAATTGTTATTGCATATGAATTGCGCACGCTGGCAGCAGCGCCATCTGTCATTGTATTTTGTGTTCATTTTTGTAGCCTATGCAGGACTGTTGACGAGCTATAATTGTAATCACACGTATCTGAACGCTCCTAAATGGCATTTTGCAGTAATTCGTGCGGAAACAATGCACGGGCCGAGCAAAATGTCAAGACACAGAAAGCGAATACCGAACTTAGCAACTTTGTGGTCGATGGCATGCAAAATGCGGTAGCAAAATGAACCATGCCAACTGGTATTGAAACCAAATAATAAGCAAGTAAGCCATCTGGCGGCTAATTATTAGAAGGTAATAAATAACACGCTACACTTTGCCAGCCTTCTGTCGCGTTCTATTCTTTGAGCTTAAGTGAAGCCAGCCGTTCTCTTAGAAGCCTAAGTGCTGGACAGAGAGGCTATTTAATACAACGCGGTCAATTTTAATCGTCAGCATTCGGTCAGTTTTGCCGAACTTTCAATTTTCTATCACTTTCAGTCGCGCTCGTTCAAATAAATGAAAATCCACGGGGCCACGTTTGCGTCCATTCTGCCCAGATTTTTCAGAAGAAAATAAAAAGAAGTCACTGTGCCTTCTTTGCTCCTTATGAATACATCACCTGTGAAGTCAAAGTCAACGCCAAGAAGCCGTGCCTACAACGTCACTGTGAGCGACAAAAAAAAAAAGTCAGAGCAGCTTGAAGCCCAGAAGACGGAGTGGACGCTAATTCGCGCCTGAATGCCCACGAAGCAGACTCAGGACACCCGATAGGAGAAAGATGTGGCGCACACCCTGCATAATCTGATGGACGTTTCGGCAAAGCCGCGCAAAGAGTACGAAAAAAAAAAGGCCCTGTCATGCCATAACGCTTTGCTTTTACAACGCGAATCGAAAGGGAGGAGTGGACGGCTAAATGCCATGTCCACGCGGATCGGATATGCTTCAGGAAATGAAAAGAAGGAATGAAGAGAAAGACGTAGGAAAGAAGAGAAGAGTAGCCACTGTGGGTGGGTGCCCCCTGCATGAAAGTGAAAGGCAGGAGCTGACAGGTCGGCGAAATGGCCCCTTGTCGACATGTTGCCCCGTGGACATGAGGGGTTCGGGTAGCCCGCGGCTAGGCTGGCTTGGCGGGGGTGGGCTGGCTAGGGCGATGACGTCTTTGAATGGCCCGGCGACAACCCCTGGGGTCAGCGAGGGGTCAAGCGTGGGATGCGTTTTTTTTTCTCCCTGGATGGAACGGGAGGGTCTGCGGGGGTGGGGCGTAGAAGGATCCCTTTGTGAGCCGATCACTCATTCACCTGTTCGAGCGCCTTTGACCTCCACGCGATGGCTACTATTTCTGTTCATCTATTAAAAACTAGGTGTCGTGGTGGTCGTCGGCGACACTTCTTGCGCCATCTACCGTATACAAGTAGTATTAATAACGGGCACAGCGTCAGAATTGTCTCAAACGATTGGGAAAGCGCTGAGGCAAGGCCAAAGGGGCAGTTGATGGAAACAGAGCAAATTTTGATTTTCTCTTACAGACTTCATATAACTTTTATATGCTTTAGAGCTACACTGAAGCGTTCGCAAATGCCTCACCCCTTCTTCTGTTGTTCTTGTTGTTGTTGCCTGAAAAGATGATGGCACTTCTTCCGTTATCTCCTGTCATGCTGTATGAAGAGCGCTAGCTTGCTATTGGGGACATGACTAGATGTGAAGAACACACTAACAGATGACGAAGCGCTTCGTCCTGTGTTTGTGTGTACCAACTGTCCCCAGTTGTGCCGGTGTGTACCAACTGGGCCACGGCCAGCTCGTGCCAATGGCTAAGCATTTCCACATGCACGTGCACGGATGCATGTTGCACGTGCACCGGCGTCGTCTCTCGGCCGATCGGGCGCTTGACCACGCTGGTTGCTTTGCCATCTAGCCCGTGTGCTTGCTGCTGTGAGGCTTTAACTGCAGAAGACGCGTGGACTAAAGGGTCTGAACACTTAAAGCGTTCCGCTTGCAGCATTGACCGAGGACGTAACCCTTTGAATAAACATGTTAAAGGTCTACATCTCTATCCTCAGGCTTTCTGAGAGTATTCTGAGCATGCATTTTAGGTTAGAAGCAGTGAAATCGGTAGATTTTTATGCGACGCGACAATGCTGTCCCAAAACAGCGGATGATGTGTATCCTTGGATGTATCTACATCAGCCATCACAGTATATATACATCGCTTTTTCAACTAACTACCGGAAACTGCAATAACTGTTTTTCCATGCACAAAAAATTATTATTATTTCGACAAAAAGTGGACGAGCAGTGGTTATGCACAAAAAAAAATCATTATAACAAGTAACCTCTTTTGCTGTAAAAAGCCCGTAGAACTAGAAAGAAAAAAACATCTGGTAAAAAACGGCTGCATTATGTAAAGCTTGTTGTACCTTCCTGTACCTTGAGCTTTCCAGAGAACCGCAAGTAGCATTCATGTTATTCTAAGAATATCGCTACCTCGCTTAATAGTTTGTAAAATGATTATTGCAGTACCGCTCTTTCGTGTGTCGCATCTTCGCTGAGAGGATCATGGTAGAACATCTCAATGTTTGCAACCGCCGTCCGGATCAATGCGCAATATCTTGCTAACAAAAACCTTACAGCCTCGAACGGTAGCCAAGGAAAACGCTAGCTTCTTGCTTTCCACGCAGTTCTATGAGCAGCTCTGGTCCACGAAAGCTCGCGCTTTTGTTGGAGACCCTCGAAAAGCATGCGGAAGAAAAAAAAATTGACGGCACAAGCGTCAAGATTGGAAGCCGGGAGAGAAGCTTCAGCACCGCAGCCACCGCCGCGGTGTGCGTGTGATCCATAAAGCGCGCCACAAAGCGACGCAGACAACACGCCGCGAACGAAGCCATCCATCATGTTCCTTAGCGTTCGGGCGTTGCGGCGATCCCCGATTGCGCCGCCTGGATTGCGCCGCCTGAACTATAAGCGGGAACACACGCCGGCGTCGCTCGACAAGTCGGCTGTTCGTTGTTCGCCCCCTTGTCCGCCAGAGGGCAAAAAGAAGCTAAGGCCTAAATTTGGTTATACAGTACGTAGCACGCTGTATGCGCGCGGCGGCCGACCCAGAACTGTCGGTCGTCGTGTCAGCCAACCGCCGCCAGCGCCGTTGAGTCTCCGCAATGTGTCGTCAACGCTCTTCTGGGCCTACACCTCCCTCCCACCCCCTCCCCTTCTTCTCGGTCTGCTACGGCTGGCTGGCTTGGTGTGCGCTCCGTTTCGACGACTTCTCTTTTTCTCCACGCTCGCGTGTGTTTAGGCGGGAACCTCATTTCAAGGACGATGAAGCAGACCGGGTGCTGTGAGCTGTATGCTTAGCTCTCAGCAGGAGGTCGCGGGCTTGATGCTACTGGTATTGCTGGGGCAGGAAGCCGGAGATGACGGCTCTTCCATAGACTTGTCATCTGCTCACGTTAGAAGCGAAGAAAACAATCAACGAATGAAACAAACAGGAGAATGAAAGTTTTAATTGAAATAGGCCCGCAGAGCACACGGAACAAGAATCATGAAGTAGGTCGCCTGAAGTCCGGAAGCCGATGAGGAAGGGTAATGCATAATGTAAACAGTAGACGGCGAGAGCGGGGAGGGGAATAAGACGTCAAGAGAAAGAATCTGCGTAGCGTTTGAAGAGTTGCCGCACTCTTATTTTTACGTACACTGGTCCATTCATGAGACGCGACCTAGAATGTCGTGAGTAACTGAAGAAGACCGCATTCTTCGGTGGTCGAATATATGTTGCTAGAATGGAAGCGAAGCCACCGCCCATAGTTTCTGATGGGCTGTGTGAAAACCAGCTAGAATGTTGCCTTTGCTGCTTTTTTCATGCTGGTTCGATATTGAAGAAAAAAAAAACACATACACCAGCTTGACGACTTGAGGTTGCGTTTCCCGCATAAGCTTTCTTGTAGGTTAGCTTTTTGCTTGTGTATAGTTTCGGTTTATGAGGTTTAAAGTCCCAAAGCGACACAGGCTATAGGGGTCTTTCGATTTCTATGACTGCTAGCAGAACACGAAGTCGAATGATGAAGCTCTCTTGGATGAAGCGTGGTCTTTAACAGCTCGTTCGAGCGTAAATTAATTTTTTTAGTACACTACTTAACTCTGCATTCGTGGAGCCACTCTCTACATTATCCCACAAAGGCAAAATACTAGTGCGCAGCCACAGAGTGCATCATTTTATATCATAATTAATTGCTGCATCATTCTCATGAAGCCGAGCCCTTAATCTAGTAATCGTTATCAGGAATTTGGGACGACTCCTGGCTAGAGCCGCTAATTAAGCCTTCCGATCTATGCCGTTTCAGTGGAAGATGTCGTGTTTTTTGGTATAGCCAATCGTATAAATAGCGGATTGGGTTGCGCCTTCTGTGGTAATGAGAGCCTCACATCAGAGCTCACATCAAAAGTGCACTCATGAATTATTTTTTTTTCACAACAGTAACATTCCAAGTCTCAAGGTGGTGTGCACTTTCTGACCGTGCAATAAGAAGCGGCCTATGCGATTTTCTTATAATTTCACAGTGGTTGTTAGATATTGGGTGACAGCCCTTACGTTCTAATTATGCCTGACTGTATCAGTTTGGGGCCATTCGACTGAGAACGAATTGAAAAAGTACCTTCCTGAGAAAAACAGTGCTGGCAGCCAAGCAACATATCTTGCTAGAAACCTATAAAAACGACAGCCTGCAAAACAGTAAAGTTGCTGAGAACTGAAGCACAGAGTTTGGTTCCTGATACAGAAAACGAATAAAAATAACAGGAGGAACTAAAAAAAAAGCCATCATGTGGCAACGGCAGTACCCTTCACTGATGTCGATCTCTTGGGGTCTTCTTTCCTGAAAAACTGAAAAATACTGTTGTTAATTCCGAATAACTCAAGTAAAGTTCATATTCGCGCGAAGTAACCTCTGCGCCAGGCATTCATTGGCTCATAACCTCTTCCTCCTGCTTTCAAACCTTTTCGAGAGCAAACCTCAGCTAATTTCTCTTTCAGCTGCCGCGGTGTCTCACTGGCTATAGGCTGCCGACCCGAAAGGCGCGGGTTCGATTCCGGCCGCGGCGGCCGAATTTCGATGGAGGTGAAATTCTAGAGGCCCGTGTACTGTGCGATGTCAGTGAACGTTTAAAGAACCCCAGGTGGTCGAAATTTCCGGACCCTTTCACTACAGCGTCCCTCATAGCCTGAGTCGCTTTGGGACGTTAAACCACCGTGAGTCAGAATTTCTGTTCTAGGTTAAACCATTTTTATGGCTCACTTTTAGCTACATTGATTTTTTTCTCGGCATGAAAAGACGCATTTATTGTTCAGAAAATAGTATTCAAAAATTGAACATTCTATTTTCTGATACTCGCTTCAGTTCTTCTAACGTCAAGACCGAAAAGGACTCCGTGATCACAGTTTAAAAGTGAATGGCGGTGTAACATACCCTCAAAAATCCGCGTTGCTAACATATTTTGTCTTGATCGCAGGTTACAAAAAGGACGATGGCAGCGGTTCCTGTAATTAAGTTTTTTACAGTGTTTAGCTTGCAAATCTACCGATAGTGGCTAACTTCCGCTTGTCCGCCGTGTCTATTTCAGATATGGCGCACTTAAAAGCTCGCGAAAGGCCTTCAGTACCTATGTACTTTTACTCACGGTATGATTTAACTGCAGCGAACCACACGAAGAGCAGACGAGATTCCAGTGGGACTCCCGGCGTGCCTCGTGGAATCGACAACGATGCAGCGCAACGTCTCGATGGGTGCCGATCCTCCTTCTCAGCTTTTGATTGTTGCTCAGAAGGCGTGGTCTTTGACAAGCCTTCGAGTAACCATCAAACTTTGGGAAGTCGCAAATACGTCCGGCCTCCCATCCCCCATTACACCCAGCGTCGTTCGACGATACGTCTGCGGAGGACATACTGCTGGTGAGGCTCCCACGCTCTGCCTCATCGTCGAGTGAAAACATCGGTGGGTATTAGGAGCTTTACGAGGGCGAGATACAAGAAATTGCAAACACATTTAGAATGCTTTGCGCATGGCTTCACTTAGTGCATGGGCGTTCATTAGTTTAAATGGACACTAAGGATAATTGCATGTAAGACACCTCTAGCATACCGTGCACCGTGTTACCGTTACCGGAGTACCAGGAGCCCCATGCACCCCCCTCCCCCTCCGCCAGTGGTCACGCACTGATTGGTCCTCATACGGCAGGCTTGCGCGCAGCTGCCGGGTACCTGGCGCCATCTGGTGGCCTCAAGGCGATCTGCGCATGCGCATTGACGGCGCGCGGGCTCCCGGTACTTCTCTAGCGGTACCGGTAACACGGCAAACGGTATGCTAAACGTGTCTACTGTTCACAGCAAAAATTGATTCTTTGGCGCTTTCTGGCTATGTTGGCGTTTGTCGACAGCAATAAACGCATTACTCGCCGAGAAAATTCGATTTAAAAATCTTCCCGCCAGTTGATTCAAACTCGTGACGTCTTTGTCGAAAGAGACGGGCTGCAACGCTTTGAATTCGATGTCAGTGTAGCGTAGCCTCCGGGATCCGAAAACAAAAAATTGGTGTCGACGCATGCATTTCACACACGAAATCAGCCTGTGATGGCGACATCTGTATTTAGATTTTTGCTCTTTTTTAGCTTATAAAAGCTTTTTTTCTTTGACAGTCGACACAGGTTGACTTAATTTGCCCTCAGTGCCCCTTTAATTAAGCCACCTAGGCTGAAACTTTCTTACTGAGCGTTGCAACTGAAAGGCTTCACATCCAAATGAAAGTTGATGACGCCCTCTTTTCCAGGAGCGCGTCACTTTTCAGTACAGTTCCCACAAGCAACGACGCCCTTCTACCCACGGGGCACTCGTCTCTGTATGCAATCGAGAGATGATTAAGTGCCAGTGTTGATGACATCAACGCCACACCATACTGACAGCTTCTTCGTCGGATGCAACGGGTGTTGCCTTCGGGTGTTCCCTATTTCGAGACACAACCAGTGGTGCCTACGTAACGGTGAGTGCAGAAAAGCAGGACCCCTTGTTCCCCGAGAGCCACGAGTGAAGTGTGCTCTAGGAAGCTCCACGAGTGACTGCTGCTGAAGAAGCATCCCGAGATTCAAAGCTATGTTTATTTATAAAAAAATAGAGCTCATACGATTCTCCGTCTATTTTTATCCATTAAAGAAGCGTCGGCATATACTTGTTTTCATGTAATATGGCTGTTAGAAGTTTCTCCTAATCTACTAGTAGCAATAAACTAACACACAAAACTAACACACCGCAAAAAACTAACACACAATAAACTAACACACAAACAAACGCAATGAAATAAATGAAATTATTTCAAATAATTTTCTTAGTACACAGACGTACAGAAGCAAAGAAACATTTTATTACAAATAAACGCGGCCGAATGTCTAAGAACCAATATAAGTTCTTTTTCTGGAAGGGAAAACCTCACTGATCCCAGTTGCCTTCATTCCAATGGGCAGATGAGGTAGTAGAAAAACTAAACCTGAAGTGAAGAAGCAACTATAAACAACTAGTACTGATGGCACAAATCAGAGGACACGCGTAACTAATAAGGAGAGAAATGGCGGCACGAGAGGGCAGAAAAGTGCCTCGTCTTTTGTTTTCTCCTCGTTGGTTTGCGTTGTCATGGCTGCATGGAGCCGCCAGTGATTTTTGGTGGCCGCTTCACTCATGCGAGCTAAATTGTCCGTGCCTGTGCTCTGACTTCACATTACGAGCCCAGGAAATCTGGAGAAACGCTTTTAGTTTGGATGGCTGCCACCGCGGGCTTCGTGGCGCTGAACACACAAAAACAGCAGAGTCACTGAAAATTTGTCCAGTGACTAAAAAACAGAGCGCAAATTTGGGATATGTTCGGTATACACATCCTGCTGATTTTCTTTGTCCATCGGTACTAGTTGGTGTGAGCATAAAGTTTATTAATATATAACTACACTTCGCTACTTCGCTATAACTTCGCTACACTTGATCCACCACAGATAAGCGCAGGAATGCCGGGAAGACGAGGCTTCTTACATGGCTTGGCTATTGTTGGGTATGAAACCTGGATTCAGCCGTGAAAATATGCCTCTCTCGAGGTATACCTCGAAGAAAGGCTGTGAAAGTTTCCATGCCACCTTCACATCGAACTTTCACTTGTGTGAACTTTCTCGTAATTAAAATTGACTGCAAATATTCTATACAAGGCTTTTAAACTCGGACAGCAATCTGGAACATCTCAGAAGGCGCTGCACGCCGTCGCCGCTGTTCGACAGCAACCTGGTCGCGTCTACCACTGCCGACAAAGTAATAGAGATGGTGGTGGCTATCTATCAAAGATCATGATAAATTTTAAACAAAGCTAAGCGTCTCTATTTACGCCGGTATGGCCTCATTCGCAACGAACCGGCAAAATTTCGGTTCTGATACCGCGGTGTTTATTTCACTACCTTCAGCGTCTAGCTCACTTCATAGAAGCGGTACTTATTTATTAGGCCTAATTACTAACTTTTATTGGGAGTATTGGCGCAGTATTTGTTTATTCCTTTTTTTTTCGCTTAAAGCCAGTCGCAGCTTGCGCTGGAAATGAGTCGAACATTTCGCCAGTGCTGATCCTGCAGTGTGTTAACCCTATATATCCGTTGATTCGCTCAATGAAAAAAAAAAATGTATATACGCGTTTTGGCACTCTATTTCACGCATTTGCTAGGGAACTGTGAAAATGTGATGCCACAGACAGCGCATAATGCAGAATGTTCAGAATGAGTGCGACGCTTCTCACGGTATGCATTACACGCGAACTTGCCGATGCCGCTGTGCACGACTGAATTTTCATTTTAATCGGAACTACAGTGCAACCGTGTTATAAAGAAACAGTTTATAACGAAATAATGGACATTGCGAAGGAATGACGATTACCCTTGGAAGCTCAGTCAACACGGGCTATAACGAAGCTACGGTTATAACGAAGTAATAATTACCAGGCCCCTACAACCTCGTTATAACGAGGTTAAGCTTTATTTTAAAGTTTATTCTCAACATCTACAGTGTTTACAGCGGCCGTTGCAGGAGCCGTGATGACAGGACTCCAGCGAAGAGTGAAAGCAGCGATGCACAAGGAAACCTAGCGCTACACAGATATACAAGTAAGTGCAAGGCGGGTGACACGCACATTTAAATTTCTCTGCTGTGGTACGCTCTTTCAGCCGCACATCCCCAGCATTTCTTGTGATGATGATGATGATGATGATGCAGCTAGTGCCATCTCTTGGCCTTCAGTAAGTACGCCGTGCAAGTCAAAGATGATATTTTAACTTGCTCTTCTGTAAGAGCAGGAGAGTCCTTAGAGACTCGAACATGGCGATTACCATCTCCTACTCTTCCTCCTAGCCGCAAGATCTGACCTATAAAATTCTTCATGCGCCCACACCAAACTATTTCTGACGGGTGTAGAAAATCAATGGGACCAGGAAAAAATTCGAAATTCCCGCGTTGATTCTGAGTGGTCAGCGGCACGCGATACGCGGTGGTAGCCGTGCGAACTAAAAGCGTTTGTCCAGATGTAACCTTTGTGGCGCGGGAGGACCCTCGACCACATAATATGGGAATGCCCGTACTCTCCCGGGGGGACGGACAATATAGACAGTAGAGACACCTGGGAGACCCTGCTGCGCAGCTCGGACCCTGAGCTCCAGCTCCTGCTCGTCCAACTGGCTGAAGAGTCTGCTGGGACCCAAGACCTCCCAGCCTGCATCTGAGGCGGCGGCACCCGCCCCCCTGACCTGCGTGTCGGGGGGTGGGTAGATTACCTTATTCGTTGGGCATTAAAGTTTATTCCATCCATCCATCCATCCTGAGCTCGATAATGCACAGGCAGGTGCTGGGATTAAACCCGCTGCGGTGGCTCAGTGGCTGCGCGTTCGGCTACTGAGTGCAAGGCCAGGGGTCAGAATGCGGTCGTAATACGACGCTGGTGAAATATAAAAGAAAGCAGAAATGTGCACGCTCCCGTACTGAGCGTACGGTGCTCGATGAGCATCTACGAGGGACGCCCTTTAATCAGCAGCTCCTACTTCGTTACCGGCCCGTAACAATAAATTTTTATTCTTAGACCGAATCAAAGGAGCTATAATGGGGGAAGGCAGATCAGACGTGACCCAGAGAAACACGCAGATTGAGTGAGTCTCCGAACTGCGCTCATTAATCGCTTAGGAGTAACGGACGCAGCGTAAAACCCTCCCCCCTTTTCCGTACCCCAGGTCCTGCTTGTACAGGAGGGGCATCACGAATGTGCGTTGAAAACAAACAAGATTCCGGAAGAGGAGAGGAGACTGAGTGAGAAGGAAGAGGGAAGAGTGCGCTAGGAGATACAGAGTGCGCGGTAACAAACACGCGGCACATTGGTAGAGGGGAAGGGAGAAAACGGTCCGCCAGGCGGCAGAGCGAGATGGTGGGTTTGGCGTGGGTTCGAGTGTTGGAAAGAACCCCCGTCGGAGTCTCGGGAACAGTCGCTGCTTGCGAGGAGGAAAGAGAGCAGAAGGAGAGAGGAGGGGTCGTCGGGGGTCGTAGGTCACCAGGGTTCAAGATGCGGCCTGACTTTGCCCACGCCGTTTCCCCTCCTTCTTTAACTGCCCCCCCCCCCCCCCCCCCCGTCCTCCTTTCCCCGTTCCCGTTCGCTTCCACAAGCAGCTCCAGCTTGCGGGCCGTCAAGGGGCACTCATGAACACAAAAAAAAGGAAAAAGTAAAAGAAATTAGCGGGGCTGGGAGGGGAGGGGGGAGCGAAGGTGGTGGGGAGGTCCGGTTCCTCCTTAGATGATGTCGGACGGAAAAGAGGAAGCAGGCTTTTAAATTTTCTACGTGGGGCCCCTGTTTGAGCTACCGCACCCCCCCCCCCACCCCCTCTCCGCTTTTCTTCAGCGCTCCTTGCTTCTTTTTTGCTTTCTATTTTCTCTTTTTTCTCTTTTTCCGTCTGTCTTTGCTTCTTTTTTTGGTTTTGTTGTATTCTTTTCCCATCTTTCCGCGGGGACGTCGGCGTCTTCAGCTATAGGCGTTTTTTTTTTGCGTTGATACTGCATGTGCGTTTCCTTGGTGGAGCGTTAGGATGGGTCACGCCGGCTTGTAAGGAAGGGGGGGGGGGGGTGGCAGACATCAAAGACGGGGGAAGCCTTGAGGAAGAAGAATATACATCGGGGTGCAAAATGCGGCGACCCCCTCCCCCACCAGGGGGCCATCCAGCGTGCCTTTATGCGGCGCTTAACGTTTTGTAAAGTAGGGCACTAATGTTGATTCCGATTTAGAGTCTTCCCTCCTCTTCTCCGTCTGCCCCTTACGCAACTACGGCTAGGCTTTGGGGAAAGGAGGAAATGTTGAAGAGAAGGAAAATGAAAGGCAGCCGCCATTTTGTTGCCTGGCGTTTCATTTTTCCCACATGTGATGCCGGCGTTTGCGGATGCAAATAGGTATAAAAAAATCAAAGGGACGGAAAAGAAAACCTCGCCGTCTCCCGAAGACGGTGGTACGCATTGTAGGGGGTGGGGAGGGGGAAGGAAGAGGGCTGTGGAAGAAAAGTGAGAGTCCTCTTTTGCCGGCACCGGCCGCGGAGCAGGGTGGTGGGTGCCGCCGTGCCTCACGTGACATCATGCGTAAAAATAGTAAAAAAAACAAGAATAAAATATGTTTCACGTGTATGCGAATTAAACACAAAAATGAGGCCGTGGGAAAGAAAAGGACCCCTAGCGGTACTTTTCTTCCCTGCTCGCCCAATAACGCTGTCCTTTTTCTCCTTTTTTATCTTTTATTAATCTCCCGTGATCTCGTCTTCGCGTGCTGCCGCCATCGTATGGACCACCACCATCTGACCTGAAGCTCCTTCCCTTCAAGAAGAAAGAAAGACATGCGAGGGGAGAGAGGGAAAAAAATAAGGTATGGTTTCTTGGCAAGGTCCCGTTTCTTGAGGAGCGGCGTTTGCGTTACGTTGCCCTGATCTTTTTATTCAGTCTTCACGATCAGTTTGCTAAGATTTTTGCAATATTTACAGCTTATATCCATGGCCCCCGCTTTTCGTTCTTGCCCGGACTGTGAGGTGGCGCCACTGAAAAGCGCGGAGGTGCGGTGTGGACGTATACGGCTGGGATGCGGCGGCGGCAGCAGCAGCAGGCCAAGCCAGGCCATTGTGCTGCGGGTGACAACGACGTTTCGCGCTATTACGTGACGCTTTTCACGTGAGCGGTCGCGACGCGGTCGCTGAAAATCCATCGATCACGGGGACGTCAAACCGAGGTGCCAGTGGCACATATGGATCGACGGCGACGGGCTTCTTTTATAGAAAAATAAAGAGAGAATATTACAGGAAAGGTGCGACCGGAGACTCGTACGGCCAAGCATAGACTGCCTGCGCCGCCAGAGTTAGTGGAGGTCATCAAACTCAGCCGGTCTTGTACTCTGGCGGATGTGGGGATATGGATGTTGTTGCGAGAATGAAGAAAGCATGAGCCAGGTTTATGACATGGCGAGATTCAGGAATAGTACTCGATAACTGTGAATTTTTGTTAGAGAATAAACTCGAATTACTTATAGTCTACGCTATACTAGAGAACAACGTGGACTTGGGAATTACGTACAATGACGAGATTAGGTTAGATAATCGATGGACTGTTAGGCGGACAGAGTGTTTCCTATGGCAAGGAAGGCGTAGCAGGGATTAGCAGAGTGTGTGAAGAAGTTTTGGGATTAGGAAGATTGCCGGCCAGGGAGGCAACGGTTCGCGCCATATTGGAATAATTGCAGACTAGAGGAACGAGTTATTGTGTTACACTGGGCCTAATCTGGCTGATCAGACCATGATGACGGCGGTGCATACTACGACGCCCATTGTGCAGTCACATTCATGAGGACCGGTACTCACGTATCAGGCAGGAACTTGAAGGCTAACGAAAAGGGTTCAGCTTAAGTTGAGGACAACGCAGCGAGCCATGGAAACGGAAATGATATGTGTAACGTTAAGAAATCGCAACCGGGCAGAGTGGGTGAGGGAACAAACACGGGTTAACGCCATCCTTGTCGAAATCAAGGGGAAGAAATGGGTTTGGGCAGGGCATGTAATGCGAAGGCAAGATAACCGCTGGCCCTTAAGGGTAACGGAGTGGATTCCAAGAGAAGGCAAGCGTAGCAGGGGGCGGCAGAAAGTTGGGTGGGCGGATGAGATTAAGATGTTTGCGGGGATGCGGTGGCCGCAGCTGGCAAGGGACGGGGTTAATTGGAGAGACACGGGAGGGGCCTTTGCCCTGCAATGGGCGTAGTCAGGCTTATGATGATGGTGGTAACGAAAATTACACAGGCAACGAATCCTCTGTCTAAAAGAATTGTGTCATTTTTGTTCTGCGATTGAACACGCGTGCAACATTCTGCACAGAACCTATCCTTCTGCAGAGAACAAGCACCTCGAGAGTTATTTTGTTAGAGCACGCACTGCAATCTGGAGTTCGCCGATGATGTTCAGTCCACGAAGCTCAATTCGCCTGAGAAAAATAAAATTTTACTGAATTGTCCCACCTGGTACACAATCCGCAGAGCCCATGTGAATGAATGTAACTGCGCGTTAGTCCCAACAAGCGCGCACTGAGGTCAGCACTCTTTTTATCGAAGCCAGTGCAACCACTTTTGTGTACGAGTATGACTCTCTATTTCCCTGCCTACGAGGTGAAGCGCTGTTTTTTGTGCGCTATTTTGTCGCATGCTGTTTTGTCGTGAGTTGTTCTTTCGTGTCTCCCCATTAAAGACCAAATGCTTAGTGTCTTTCAGCTAAGAACGCTAAATAAAAATTATAGTTCAGCACACAAGTAAGCTACCTTCCGATGGCTCATCTTTCGCCTGTAGTAACGAAGGCCAGCCTGGTTCCCTGCTTACCGCGTACACGCTTTAATAGTATGTGGACTGCGGCGTTATATTGTTACGTGACGGCCAGCCGTAGAATGAGACGGGTTGACTGATGGCAATGAGGTGATTTGTTGCTGTGGCCTTCGTGACATGGCACATACCCACGACGGAGGATTGGCCAGGGTTCAGTGAGGAGAGCCCAAAGAAAAGGGTAAACTGGTGCTAAGCTGATGATTGTGCCTTGGGTGAAATATCAGAGTTGTTTAAAAGGAATGAAAAAAAAAAACGAAATATCGACAGAGAATATCTGAGAATTGAATACATGAAAATTCTCAAACGATCTTTTAAATGCGGAAATTTTGGAAACAATTAGCGAGGGAATGTGCCAGTAGCTGTTATGTAATTGTGGATGTATTCGCAAACTTGATGCAATGCAAAACCTCTGGCGCTCGCGCCGAAAGGGCGCAAACTCTTCGTTGTTGTTGTAGGTGTTAGCCTATCAAAAGATGGCACATACCCACACTGGGGGATCGGCCAAGAATCGGGTGGCTATTCACCTGAACGCAGTTAAACGCTTCGTCCCACGCCACTGCCAGCTTCGTCTTCTTCGTCACAGTATTTGCACTAAGGTAGACCGTGGAACAATGAGCCGGTGCGACATGAGGCAAGGCGTGAGACAGTGCTATAGATCATATCTGTTGCTAAATAAGTTGCCAAGCGGCTGCGTGTATTGCGGTGCGTTGCTACATCGCCGAGTCACGGATGGAGATGCCACCACGAAGGAAAAGGAAGAGGCCACAACCGCAGCAAAAGAAAAAAAACAAAAGCAACAAACTAAACCGCGCCAAGATGGCGTCAGGCGGCGATGAAGATCTGTCCAAAGAGGAGAAGGCCCGAGTCCTGGCAGACTTCTGCAAACAAGCGTCAGCGGCCGAGGTGAGAGAAAATTTCGACCAGATCAGCCACATGCTCAGCGGTAGGTCACCCTCCAAGGGGCACAAGCCATCGCCCGTGTCCTTCGCCCGGGTCCGGGAGGTCAAGCGGGGGCCAATAGTGGACGCCGACGGTTGTGAGCACTACGAAGGCGTAGGCGAAGGACTCTGGCACGTGCCCGCTCTGCACCGCCACCTGACCCCTGTGCGTGGCCAGAACACCGCGGACGACTCCATCAGCGAAGGGTCGCTGCCGATGCTCTTCGCGGGGGCCTCGCCCGTGTCTGGCAAGTGGCCCTGGAGGCGGTTCGGTGAACCAAGCCCCCGTGCTCTGCCCCCGAGGGGCGTGAGGCGCCCCCCTCGTCGAGTTCAGCCTAAAAGCCCGGAAGGTGGACCCGACGGCCTTCCTCGTGGAACTCCGGACGAAGGCATAGAACTCGCTGGACTGTCGCTGGAAGAGCGCCTGGACCGTCAGCTCAACTTCGAAGGTTGATGTGAAGGGACTCGCACACGTTGGGCGTCCGCGACTACGAGGACGACCCTGGAATTCTGAAGAGAACTCCGAAGACATCGAGGCCATCTGCAAACAGTGAGTGGGCGGCGAATACCTCAGACACGGCCTTCAAGCTGACCTGCTGACTCCATCCACTGACCCAAGAGACAACGCTGGACGTTCCAAAGCGGGGTGAACCAGACTGTTCAAGTGCCATTTGTGTTTCAGTACATCGCCTCGTAGCCACGGACTCACGCTCTTCCTCCCGGCATCACCTGTGAAGAATAAAGTGTCGCACACGCACTATTCTTCATATAGCGTTTTTATTTCACAACCTTGTGACCTGAAAACAATGTAATCGGTGTACACCTAGGAAATAACTGCACAAAGAAGCCTGTAGGATTTTGCAGACAATGATGCCGTGGCAAAGGGAAGGTAGGTGTCAACCGAAGATCAACATAACATTTGTCGGGAGCAGATAGCGGTAGCACCTTCGTACGGTAAATGCGCTGACCACAGTGACTACAACCGTATGGCAAACGCGGCTAGGTAAGCATGTCAGCGGTAGTAACAGGGATTCATTACAGTTTAGTCCGTGCCAGCAGTTCAGCTGTGCTAAAACTCTCTAATATCTCGTCACTCATCCGGAAGCCCCAGTCTTTCTTCCTCCTTGCTGGTGTCCAGCCTTAATGAGGCATTTGGCATGCCTGACCAGCTTTTTTGGAGCTACTTGCATGTCGGAAAACAAAAATCTCTCTAAGGCATTTGATGCCAAAATAAATTTAGACGGGCTGCAGAGCTCGTCAAGAGATTAAAATATGGGCTTACAGTTTTTTTATGCAACGGCAGTTTTTACGGTGACTGTTACTTGCAGTGCTACAGTGACTGTTTAGAGTGACTCACCATGACTGTTACTTCGCCCAACACTCTGAGCAAGGGGCTCTCATCAAACACTAGATTTTGCACGTAGTGTTATAGCTAGTGTGAGCGGCATAAACGCAATTGACATCCCATTCGCCTACCGAGATTTACCAATAATCAGCTGGCATCAGCGCTTCGCACAACCCACCCACTCCCCCAGCTTTCGCAGACATTCGCAGTACCCCAAAGCAAACGGCCAGTCACCAGTTGGGGAGAAATAGTAAAAATAAGAGCTTTTTTCTCAATCTTTCAAGCCCATGTTCAGAGCGTCTACTCTGACATGCTAGATTAGGCTAGTGAGAAGGAAATGAAGTTGTCTTGTAAGAACAGATTACTGCATTTTAATGACAAAGAGGCTATTTAAACTCAAAGTGGAGGTTTCATAAGATATATGAGACAGATACTGCGCCATTTCCTTTTCCCCAAAACCAATTATTATTATTATTATTATTATTATTATTATTATTATTATTATTATTATTTATTATTTCATAAACTGTAAAAGAGGCGTCATCATCGTCAACCGAATTCGCAAAGCAACCTGCGATTCGCCGACAATTTTGTGGGCGCAGATCACAGAGACTATATATAGGCTACATCACCATTCACTTCAAAGCATTAACCATGGAATCCTTTTCGACGTAAATGTCGCCATATTGAGCCGAGAGATTGCATTCGTACATGCTTGTGCGCAAAAAAATCGTTGTTTAAAAAACCTGTGACACCAACCGGAAGGGGAAACTGCAAGTTACGGTACCGTGTTTTGAGAGCGGAATTACGTGGGACGGCTTTGAGCATACGGTGGCCGCAGCTGGCAAATGACAGGGTTAATTGGAGAGACATGGGAGAGAGGCCCTTGTCCTGCAGTAAACGCAGCCAGGCTGATGATGACGATGACGCTTTGAGCGCAACATTCTTAAAATGGCTGTTATTTTTGAGTACTTCAATAACGGCAACTCTGCAGTTGCAAGGAGATATTACGTGGCGACACGAACAAGTTAAGAACACAAAGTAATAAATGAAATATGGTATACCTTCCTATAATCCTGGCGTAACCCCCCTCAATCATCACTGTGGGTATGTGCCATTCCAACAAACAAAGGACAACAACATCCCCGCAGGGCTGTGCTGTAAGGAACGTCTCATTCAGTCCCTACTACAACTGCTTTTCGACATTACAGTTAATCCCAAGGGTGCACGTATGAAGACCGCAATGACTCTCTCTACGAAGCTCAAGGTTCGACTGTCCTGGACGCGTCAGCACTAGGAGCCATAACAGCGCTGCCGCAGCGCCCTGGTCACCTGGTCCTCATCTCGTCAGAAGTAAGACAGAACAGGCTCGTGCTCCAAACAGACTCCACACCACCCGGAGACGAAGAAGAAACTACAAGTGGCCAAGGTCAAGGCACCCCACCAGCCGCGACAAAAGACAACCTATCCCAGAAATGCGTTGCAGAAGAACTTGCTTTGGGGCTAGCTGGTTCATGATTGAAGTTCTGAAAGGCGCAAAAGACACACACACAGGAAAAAAGGGGGATGACACAAAGAGCGCCTTTGTGTCATCCCCCTTTTTTCCTGTGTGTGTGTGTCTTTTGCGCCTTTCAGAACTTCTATCCCAGAAATGGCCCTTCTCCAGCTGGTACCTGGAAGTGGAACTGATGAATCAAGCACATTGGTGGGAGCAAGGATGCCGGTGTCCGTGTGGATGGCGTCGACTACGCCGACACATCGGAACGAGTTATGCAAGATTCGCTTGTGTATTCCTGGCGCGACACGTGCAGCCGGCAGAGAAAGCACATCACCTGCAACGGCTTCGCAGAGCTTGACGCAACTGCGTTGGACTCGCGATGACTGTTGGAGGCTCGCCACTTCGCCTGCATCACATGACTCGGACTCTGCATGCGACGAACCTGTGGCTGCGTCATGCATTTATGGGCAGCATGAATATTCTGTTTACTATATTAACCCGCGACGGAGAGCCCCTTCTACGAAGCTTCATGCCAACTGCGGCTTCGGTGTTTTGAGTCCTTACCCGTAACTTTTCCAAGCGGTGGAATTGAATAAACCCAACTTGTTAACCGTACTTGGCTCCGTGGGCCACATGGACGGTTCTGATTACTAACTAATCTGTAAGGTACGCATTTGTCGTTAGACAGAGATGTCCCTGTGTTGTGTGCTGTTGTGAAGGGCCACAGTTAATTTCCGACGCCATGCATATACGTCCCATTCATGTATGACAGTAATTAAATTACTGTAATGAAATCATAGCGAATAAATTATTTCTATGGGCTAGTAATTGAATAATGTAATGAATCGCTTAGGGGCAGCAATATCGCTGCAAAATAAATTACCATCCGGAGGGCTTCTGTAAAAATTTCTCTTGGCGTCACTTGCAAACCAACTCATTTCCGAACCCGGTGCTGTGCTGCCTCTACAACCCGGGTGAGTACACTAGCCAGTAAAAGCTGTGTAAAGCCAGAGCTCATCTCTATCACATCCTCTGGGAATGCCATCAGGTCCCTCTGAGGGAAGAAACATAAAGTCTTTAAGCCAATGGGAGACCTTACTCCTCAGCTCCGACCCGGAGATTCAACTGAAGACCGTTGAACTGGCTGGAGCCGCTGCTAGGGTTCATGGACTCCTGGCTGTCGTTTAGGTGGGAGGCTACATCTGTTGGACAAATAAAGCTTTGCAACCCAATCCATTGCTTCTAATTGTGTCGGCCACGCTGTGTGGTAGCGTTTTCACGACTACTGGGTGTCTCGAAATTAGGAAACACGCCCTACGTATAAGCCAGGAATCCATTAAAGCGGCGCATATGAACGAGCGGTGATGTGCGCGCGTGCGTCAGCCACAGCCTTGGCGCAGAGTCTAAGAAAGACACCGCGGTGCATCTTCAAACACTGCAGACGCTCGTATACACCAATAAAAAACATCAAAAACAAAGAAAGCAATAATTACATAATCACAATAATTACGCAATTTAAACAACGCCGGCGTACTTAAGCAACATGAGCAGTGGCGCGTAAGGGAACAGTGTATTTCTGTGATTGAAGCCGAGTGAAATCACTCGCTGATTCAAAGGCGAGGAATGTGTTCACATGCATGCGCAGTTCTTCCTTGCCATCGTGTGCATTTTTATTCCGATTTTTTTTTATCGGATAACGCTGCCTGCGTTTAGGGTACCGCGATATTTGTCAGTGTTTTCTAATTTAAGCAACAAGTGGGAGCTACCATACACTGTGAGAGATACAGGTTGCGTCCTCGTCAACGCCTCATAATCCATGTACTTGACGCGTCGTCGCGATAACGGCATTCTATTGTTTTTGGTAAGGCGTAGTTCCGATAGTTCATCGGCCGAGATTAACAGGGCGCCTCCTCGGAGCTCTCTCATCAGTGCTCATTACGTACAGCTCATAGTAATGTTGCAAATAGATAAAATACATAAGCAAGCTGTTTTTCATAAGGACGCTGCATGGCACAACGATGAAGAGGAATTTCTGTGACATTGTCCAGCGCCTTTAACAGCAACTGAAGACCAAGGTGACTGACAGTTCACTGGCTTAGTTACTGGCCAAGAAGGAAGACGGCTGAGGGTACACGGGCTACAGCACTCAGAATATTCTAAGCAGACATTCTACGCAGTCAGACTCCGCGGACCAGTGATACGTTGCATACTTATGCTATGTAGTTGAAGACTCGCATTCAGACATGAACTTTTTTTAACGGTTACTAATAATATATTAGTATTCTGCCTGGGTATGTACTCTTCCTTTGCTCACTCAAGGGCCACTGAGTTGAGAGAGAAAAAGCAACAAAACTTCGATAAACTCCCCAGGTCCGAGTTACTGCTTCAGTAGGGGAGCTGAGCATGAAGTACGGCGCGAAATGACGAAGTCGAAATGACGAAGCACATCGCTCAAAGAGTGGTTGGTGAGGATCACCAAGAGTTTTGGGCAGGGTGCAGCTGGTGAAGGCGTCCTACTCTCCTAGTTATAACGTATACGTATTTGGGGGGTAGTTTGCGTGCGAAGAGGTAGGTAGCCAAGCTACTCCTGGCGTTTTTAGAAAACACCGGTCTCGTGGGAGAGTGGTAGGAGTTACGCCATACCTTCTTTCATCGCGGATAACAGACGAGGCAACCACCGCCACGAAGCGACTGTCGAGGTCAGAAAAAAAAAATTGTTTGCTGTTTTAGCCACAACACATTTGACAACCTTCAAACCGAGCTTGTCCGAGGCTAGCCACAACCACTACACTGGGGGAGAGGAGTATGGATAATGGATATTTCCGGGAACTATAGTTAAGGTTCCTGGCTGACAAAGCTAAGTGGAATTGTGGCGCCACCCTGTGTCGCGCGCCGTAACTGCTGGAACGAAATGAGTTAGCGAGTTTTACGACATCAATCAGTACTGGTGACGTACATGTACTCTCTTTCTCTTTCTGCCCGGTCAGTCGGTCAGTGCATGCATGCATGAATGAATGAATGAATGAATGAATGAATGAATGAATGAATGAATGAACGGCCAATCTGACGAGGATGGATGACCGAAGCGAGGCTTTGCAGTTTGAGTATTGGCATGCGTCTTGCTGTGTTCCCATTATTACAAATTTAACTGTTCATTCGCTCTGAATTGTCAGGCGAGACGATTTTTAAAGCGCTGCCCCTACAGCTGATGGTGGCTGCTGCAGAAGCGGTGAATGTTGAGCGGAGGTTCTGATAGTGGCACAGTGAGCAATACTAGGGCTTGTGGCAGCAGTACAACCGAACGCATAAATGTACATATATGAAGACGCACCTTTACATACCCGAACTTAAGTCTAAGCTGGCTCAATAAATATTATACTGAATCATTAAACGCGAAAGCGGCGCTAATACAGCGCAATGGCACCGTCCTTTCGTGCCCATATTCTAGAGATTGCATGTTGTTGAGTGCGGCCTAGCGCTTACTTGTGCCAAAGGAATTTCCTTGATTGGTAATAATTTCTGTCGTAGTCTCAACAGTCTATGCGCATGTTTTGTGGAGCGAAATAATCCCTTACGTTTATTGATTTGTGCCACATCGCAAGGCCACGAGGCCGGCGGGTAACGTTTTCATATCCCCCTGCCACAATTGAGCGCTCAGTCCAATGTCAGACGCAAGCTGTGGAACAGGGAAGACTCGAGAATGCGACAGCCCCGCTCCTCGATCCGTACGGAGGAGACATCAGTTGCCGCAGCCACGCCAAGTATCCACGGCCCGTGCTAAGGCACACCAACCTGGGTAGCCTTAGCAGCCGGCTGCTGAGACTATGCAAACTGTGCGAACCAGCAGTTTGCTTATTGTTTTCAAACAATGAATCTATCTGCTCCTATGGCACGTCCGGATGAATCTCGCGGTTGGTAATATCCGTGATAAACAGCTTATTGCAGTAGATAACCACCTCGTGGTGCAATTTATATAGGAAGCATATGCGTAGCGGAACTGTTTTCGTCTTTTTTTGGAGACAGAAGTAACAAATTATAATTGCACACTGACGTTGTCCTTTTCTGCATGGAACAGTGACCTGTATGGAAACAAAAATTACCCGGACATCACATTAATCACAACTGAGGTCAAATTGAAGCTGGTCCGTATCGACATGTTATTCCGTTGTGATAAACAAGCTGCTTTGAGCGGAAACAAGGCTTTACTAAGCAAGTCAAGGTCGAAAATGAAACACGGATTTCGGCACTACAGGGAGATTTCGCAAGCAGACTACGGTGAGTTTACGCAGCTTTTTTAGGAGCGGATCTCTGAGGGCAGGCTGCACCGCCATTCACTTCCAAACGGTGGTCACGGAGACTTTTCCGGCCATGACGTCACCATTTTGGATCAAGCGGCGGGAAAAAAAAACGCCGGCTTTTTCAATCCGATTTTCTCAGCCATGAATGCGTGTTTTGCTGCCGGAAAAACGTCAACATGGCCATAAACAGTGGTATGATTGATACTTACTAATAAATAAAATAGTTAAGAGTTGTGCTCCATGTAGTTTTAAAAGGCTGCAGCAGAATCTAAACTTGAGTAAGTTTGGAAAAAGCTTCTCGAGGAAACCAGCCAAAAGACGAAAGGCTAGAGAAAAAGAGCCCACAGGACGAGGCAGAGTTACTGCTAAGAACTAGTTTCCAGGCATTGCGATGCCTGGACGAGAGCCGGGTAACAAAGAACTGGCTTGTTATAATGGTCACTTAAAGCCATCAGACAATTACAAAATGCGCAGGTATTATTATTGCGTAAGGAAAAAGCGAGTAAGGTGGGCTTGCGGTGGTTCGATGCTATTTTTTTTCAAAGCCGCCCAAACTTTTTCTGAATGTTATGTTACGTTGGCCTCAGGTTTGTGAAAGCTCGGTGGCCCTGTCAAGGTAAAGTGTTCTAGAGAGCTAAAGGGTGCATTTGACTTTGGCTAAGAGAATGGCAGCACATATCAGACCCTCCGGAAAATTATAGAACGTTACAAATTTCAGGATCACGCACCCATTTTACGTCTCAGAGGCGAGATCTTCTACAAAAGATTAGGGGAATAATAGCGGAAATAACATATTTCAAGGTAAGCTTTTTCTGCGTACGATCACACAAACGAATGAACGGTCAACGGCCACAAAATGTTTTCAGATGTATCACGGCTTGGGCGGCTGCAATTTTTGTTTGCTTTTGATTATATCGTGAGAATGTATTTTTTTTTGCACTGGTCTCACAGAAACATTATCTAACCCCCCCCCCCCCCCCCCCCCCAATTTATAAACCTACGGGCGTTGCGGGCATTTTAAGGGAAATGAATGAATCAGTTGAAGGCGGATATAATTACCTGTATTATATTTCTTGAAGTATATCCCCACACTCCTAGTTTTGACTTGCCCTCTTTTCCTTGGTGCAAAAGCTCTCCTAAAGTTGTCTGAAGCTAGTGCAGTGCATATAAAAATCCGGCACTCAAGGACACATCCCCTTTATCACCAGCTCGATCTGCTGATTAGGTCAATTGGACTTCAGTTTTGACAATGAAATATGGAAAAAATATTGCATTTGGAAGGGTTCAGAAATAGTTTGTTTCATTCGAAAACTCATTGGTTTCAACAGCTACCCAAGACAAAATTATTACAGCTTCAGCGCGGGTAAAAACAGTTAACTTGTGTTGCAGCTTCAAAGTCAGCTTGTTCGCAACACTATACTGTGAGCATGGGGTAAAGAGATGTTGTCACCCTCATAGGTGGCATTTTGCGATCAGTTGAAATCATCGAAGTCATATGCCGCTCTAGGCTAAACCAACGTGAACTTACTTTTAATTAAGAATCGATGCTGATTCATATACGGCATTCGTATACACCAAACGGGCGAAGCTTTTTAATTGGATGGACTCTCTAAGATTTTTTTTTTGTACTATAGGACTTTCGTGGTTGCACGTTTGGTCAACTTTCTTTACTTTGACGGAAAATTTCCCCTTGCATAATCGGTTTTCCGTCTATATCACGCGGAGTTAATTCCTGACTGAACAGACGGGTTGTGGCCCCCCAAAAAAAGTTGGCGGTGGTTTAGCACAGGTTAAAGTTGGAGTGACGAGATAGCTACAGCTGGCCGAGTGGAACTTGTTCAGTCGAACTGCAAAGTCAGTCTTTCACCGCTCCGTTTCGCTGGGCGTTCTTTCTTCATCTTCGTCCCAGTTGACACGGCGCATGCGCACAGCTGTGACAGCTCGGTTTCGCTGGCGCGCCGCGCCGCCGGCCGCAGCAGCTGCTCCGTACCACGTGGCTTGTCACGTAACCAACCACGTACCGAACCCGCCGCGCCTCCGGCAGCTGCTCCGCACCACGTGACCAACCACGTGACAGCGTGGCGGCGCCGCCACGCTGAAAGCTCGAAATGCTACCATAATGTAGCTATCGCTACAAAAGCTGCGCACAGACTGCTACGTACGCACTGTCTAATACACCTCCCCATCTACGAACCTTCCACCCTTTAGCCACTGACACTATAATCAACCTTTCGCTCTAGTTTTCACCCTGTCAGAGCACGCTTAGAGCCGAGGTCGTCTTTGTTTGTGCTTGTCCTATAATGGTTCAACAAGGAACTGAGGAATAGGAAGCGTGGACGGCCGAGAGAAAGGCTTCAAAAATACACGCCCCAATGTGGGTTCCGAAGCGGAGCCAGTGTTTAACGTGTGACAGACGTGATCCTCCCAAGGCCTCTCCATATTACCAATTGTCTCTCACCCGCGGAAACACGAACATACACGTTAAACTTTCCGATGTCCACACCGCTCGCATCGGACATACATATCATACACAGATGAGCAGCCTTTCTCAGTCTCGGTCATGGCATTCGCAATTCACCACTCATTATCTCCACAGGATGTTGATGACTTCCTGATCCTAAACGTGCGCTATGCGAAAGTAGTCACTTTCTATTGAACGAATGTCACGCCTGATATTTTGGGCACCGATGGAAGGAAATGGATGGTTCGAGGCGATAAATCAAACCGATTTATTTGACGATATAGCACAGACATGCAAGTATGCGCAAATATGGAATGGACTTTTACCTGATGGCATTGTGGCTATTAAGGAATCATCATCTTTCCGTTCATCGTTACTAACACCTCATGAATCAGGTGCAACACTGCAGTCTGTTAGAACTTGCCGCCTTGTGCCTGTGCATTGCCTTGTGCGTGTACATATTTTTTTTGTTTATTGCACACTCCACCATGCCCACGATGTATAACGCCGACCCAATTTGATTATTCACGCTTTGTTCGTTCAAACTTTTTTTTTGTTTTATGCTGAAATGAACCCTTGTGTATTTAAAGTAATGGCCAGCCGGGCCCTTAGGGTGGTTAAATGTATGAATAATTAAATAAATAAAACAATAAATACTCCCTGGAAAGAAAACAAAAAGCCGTTTACCATGGGAACCACCATGCTAACGACAAGCGTTTCAGATTTGCAGCAGCATCGGCACTTCACTTTTGTGCCGAGGCCTTTGCTATCGCCTGAAACTACGTCTACGATGCCACAATGGGCTCCCGTCATTGAAGCTGGCGAGATCCTGATAACGAGAGGATACGGGAATACTGAGCTTTTGCTTAAGCCAGTCGACATCAAGATGACGGATTATGTTGAAAAATAAAGCTGTGCACCTTATCAACCGCCTTTTGGACTGGCAGATTTCACCCTTTTGATTTGTTAGGTCTAGGGTTTCGGGTAAATGGTACCATTGTGGCTGCCCGAAGCCTCGTCGCATATTAGCGCCACTAGTCTCCACTGCCAAAAAAAAGTAGTAACCGATGATAAAAGTCACAACAAGGACTCAGTGTATATAATCATGTATCCACGCTCAAGATTTTAGTACAGCTTTGTGTTTGCCTTTCTATACGACCAGCGAGGGTCCAAAGCAGCTACTCGGCCGCAGTGGTGTGCTGCCCAGCGAAGAATGCTTTTTCCCCCGTAGAATAATGAGCGGAGTAGTTTATCTTGTGACATCTTTTTGTAACTTTTCGGTTGTTAATACTTTATAATATTTCGCATATGTATCCTGAAGTCAACTGTAAACGAATGAATAAACGCCATTACACCGATAACCATGTTTTGAAGTGGTCACACTCGCTGCACAATGTGTATTCAATTCATTTTTCACTTTTCCGTCAGCGTAAAGACCTTAGTCGGTGCGGCCACTAAATTGACGAGATTGAGAAAATTTTGAAAACTTCTGCTTGATTCATACCCTGAAATTCTGAACCAGCGCATTTTTTCAACAGGAAGTTGTTTATGAATCCCATTATTTCACATATTGCAAGAGTGCAGATAACAATCAGTCTATCCACAGATAAACTCTCGGGGCGCTTTTAGGTTTCTGCTGTTTAATGTCAGAAACGCACCCCATCGGTTTTCTATGGCACTCCTAACTACTTGTTGCTAGCGAAGGACAATGCTAAAAGCAAGATTTTGCTACCCATTGAAAGGTTAGTCCATTCCCATCAATAAGTTCATAATAACATCTTATAATATTCGACAGTTACCTCACAAATAACAGTCCCGAAAGTTTGAACTTGTCATATAGGAGCGGGCTCAAGCGTTCCTCGAGAAGATGTTTGGTGCAAATTTCAGCCAAAAGCACTTTGATATTCCGTTGCACAGAACAGGAGCCTAAAACCGTGCAGGCTCTAATTTGAGCATAGAAGTCTAAGAAGAGCTGCTGCGTTCATAGTTGTGCCAGAAATGGGTTCCTAATATTCAAGTCAACGTCACGGACACGAGAATTCCAGAAAAATGGGCCAAGCAGCAGTTGAACGTGTCGTTTCAGTGCTTAGTGCAAAACCAGTCGTTGATTATCATAATGTCAAGGTTACTGTTGGAGAAGTGTAATCCTAGGTATAACGAATGTGACACTGCCATAGACTAGTGCGGTGGTCTACCTGTAAGCGATTAACGCAACTTGGTCCCTTCGCAGAGACGGTAGCCGGGCGAGCTCTTCTGCAGTGCCTTGGAAATTGATCTGAGTCCCGGGCCTACTTGATACTTAAAACTCTTCGTGCTCCAGGTCTTAACTTTCGGAGAAGAAAGCAGCGCTTAAACTCAACTTTGTCATTTGAGAGTCTCGACTATACGTGAACCAGTCCGGGCTGGGCAAGTCTATTTTTATTTATTTTTTCTTGCCACTATCTCTCTATGTACGTCAACCATTCCACGCAGTCGCGCTAAGCTGAGTACTCCTCTGGAGCATTAGCTCGTGCTCAGAATTCAGAAACAGAATACGCTCGTCATATCCAAGCTTTTATCGATGGCTCTGTGGACGAGGTCAGCGGAGCTAGCGCAGTGGCATCCCATATTTAATTTTTCACTATTGCCTGGTATTTCGCCTCACTCGAGTCGTGTCCGCCCCAACGGCTGAAGCTTTACAATTGAAGACAGCAATACGCAAGCTGTGTTCACCGGCCCAATCTGTTGTTACCCTAACGAATTCGAAATCTTTCCTTCAAAGGTTACAGCGTGGGTTCCCCTCTGAAAGGCTTCCCCTCAGCTCTCCGCTTGGTGCATAATCTTCACAGCAGAGGCTTTTATATACGTTTACAATGGGTACCCTCGCACACAGGTGTCTTGGGCAACAAGGTGCCGGACAACCTCACCCATGAAGTGTTCTCTGGGAGTTCATCAAGAAAAGTCCCGCAAGATGTCAAGGAATTCTTGAAAGGAACGCTGCTCAGCCATTTGAGTTCACTGTAGTGTCTGCCCAACCATTCATATATGTGACCAAGAGACTACAGAGACCTCACGTCACTTTACTACACCGCATTCGCACGCATTCCGCTCTTATCCCAGCGTGGATTCAGAAGAAGGGCCTGTAAACGCCTGCGCTATATTCTTTACATGGTTGGCGCGGTGTTTTAGAATATTATTTTCTATGCTGCCCAGGTCTGAACGGGAAATGAATCTTCTTGGCTTCCCTCAAGAGGGAAGCAGCGCCACACTGTTCACTGTTCACACTGTTCACTTTTTGCCCCCTCGGGAACCGGTTATTTGGGATGGAGGCAGCCAAATTTTTCTTTAGTTCTTTCGAGGTTCTGATCTGGACTCCAGATGGTGACAGCAGAAATAGGTGAATATTACCGGGGATTGTGTGCATAGGGACGTACCAGATTTTTTTGAACGCTGAATCTTGGGGTCAGTAAGTAACGTTATGAAGCTTTGCAAAAAAAAAAAAACATGCAGTCCGGTTATGTACAGTCTTTGTCAAAAGTATACAGCCCAAGGGATCTACTTCTGAGCCCTACAGCGTGGCTCCTCTTGCATACTCGGGGACCCTAATCTCGCGAAGGCGGGAGGAACTCAAGTCCTCAACCATCCCAAGTTTAGGACAGTGAAATGTGCTTCAGAGCCCCGCTACCCGACTTGGAAGCGAACCCCTTGGGCTGTTTTTTTTTTTACAAAGGCTGTACAAAAAGTACCGCCAGGAGTCAAAAAGAGCGTGAAAAACTCTCAAGCGGTCAGCGCCCCGCTGCACTCTGGGTCCTGGTGAGCGGAGCCCGTGTTTCGAAAGCCAGGTCACAGATCTGCGCCCGAAATTCCCGATTTTAATTAACATCTACGACGGAGCAATTTCCGGCGGAATTATCTCAAGACTAATGCCAACAATAGCTTACAACAACCTCAACCTCTCAACCAAGGTGTACGTGGATGGGCACAGCCGCCATTTCACGTTGATCCGTGGGGCTTCAAGGCGCTAAAAAATAACTGACTGCACACGCCCCGACTGGTTTGCCGTTATCTACCCCGAGACTGCCGACAGAAACCTCCATGGCACGCTTACAACCCCACGCTGCCTTAGATCAACAGGCCTTTGAAGACTGATGATCGTTTTGAAACTTTCCAGCAACTTCAACACTCAGGAAACGATGTCAATAAACGGAACACCACAAGTTTTTGGAGTGTTTCGACTCACTTTCAGTATCGAAATGAGGACTGTTTAACCTGCGATTCCGTTATTGCGGGAACCGGACGAAAAAAAATTCATTCCACGTCCATACTATCCGGCAATTGTCAAAGCTAGACTTATTGCCGTGAAAGCGACTGGAGGAGTAGTGCAACGTTTTGCCGTTATCAGAGGATGCCCTCAGTCCACTGATAACGTTATCATCGGTTTTGTTTCCCGCACGGTGTTAAGCATCCGGTGGTCGATTACTCACGCCCCCATTCATTTCCGCGGCATGTCAGCAGCGACTAACAAAATGTACCCCAGGTGCAGATAATCTTCTAATGAATGTCATATAAGTCGCAAACAACGCAGGGGTCGCGGGTAAACGTCATCGTCTCGCCGCCGGGTACGGTGTCAACAGAGACCAGCGCTCGTTGCGTCAAAGTTTGGAGGCGCTCATCGTAAGAAGAAATAACAGCAAAACAGGTGTGTATATACGGTTCACTATTCGTAGCCGATACATGTTTCCAGCAACGTGTGACAATAATTAAGTGCAAATACCAGCTCTGGGGCTCAGTGGATTTGGCGTTCGGCTGCTGATCCCAAGGTAGAGGGTTCGACCCTGGCTGCGCAGTCTTTATTTCGATGGAGGCGGAATGGGGCGGAATTGTGGAGGCTAACGAAAAGGGTTCAGTTCAAGTTAAGGACAACGCAGCCAGCTATGGAAAGGGAAGAAAAATGATAGGCGTAACGTTAAGAGACCGAAAGCAGGCAGAGTGGGTGAGGGAACAAACGCGGGTTAATGACATCCTAGTCGAAATCAAGAGGAAGAAATGGGCTTGGGCTAGGCATCTAATGCGAAGGCAAGATAACCGCTGGTTCTTAAGGGTAACGGAGTGGATTCCAAGAGAAGGCAAGCTTAGCAAGGGGCGGGAGAAACCTTGGTGGGCGTATGAGATTAAGAAGTTTGCAGGCAAAGGGGGGGGGGGGGCGCAGCTGGCAAAGGACAGGGTTAATTGGAGAGACATGGGAGAGGCCCTTGCCCTGCAGTGGGCGTAGTCAGGCTGATTATGATGATGGCATCGAAAAGCGTCCGTGTGCTGTGCGATGTCAGTGCGTGTTAAAGAAGCTGAGGTGATCTATAATAAACCGAAGTACTCCACCACGGCGTCCCGCAGAACCAGCGAGTCGCTTCGGAACGGCAAACTAAACAATTTACAATTTCAGTGAGCAGATCAAGCGTAACATGTGCGCTGTAAAATGCGTTGAAATCTTGTGCGTTGCGCAGCAGCATAATGTGAGAATATAGGACCGCTCTTCAATACAGCGGCTGCACGGCACCACAGCCTGATATAAATGGAGACGAAATGACAAGAAACATCTTGCAACAGTAAATATTTCAATGTTTCCTGAGCACCGGATGTTGAAAGAGATTACACTGTTGTTCCCAGTCGGCGTGCACTCATATACAAGGTGTAGTAGCCTTGACAGGCGTACAATGTATTAACTCCTGTCTGGTGCTTTTGCGAAAGCTAATAACTACCTGATTTGCGCTAACATCAAGTTGCAAGGAAAAGAAAAGAAATGACGAACTTTTAGCAACTGATTGTTTATTTCCACGATTATTTGTTTTCGACTCTTTGTGTTTATACTAAGACTACCATCCCGAATTCTCAGCTTCATTGTTTTAGTGGAAGCTAGTATTAATAAAAGCAGTATATTATATTTTGACCAGTTGGTACTGTACTAGCAGTTCCACCCATTCTTGTAGAGCCGTAGCCATTGATCAAACTCCGTTAGAATACTGAATTTGTCAGCCGGACACTCAGTGGACAGTAGCCACTCAGATATCGATATAGTAGGTTGTATAGACGCTCGTTAAAAATATTTGCACCATTTTAGTCATATCGCTACGAGCAGTATGCAATGTCCTCAAGAAAATTTACCGCAGTTTTCTAAAAAGAATGCCGAACGTCTGGTTTCCATTAGTCAGCCTTTAAGGAAGACGTTGGTGGGAGGCAGTACCTTAAAGTGTGTTCATCCAACGAGTTCCCTGCAAAAGGCCCTAGTGGGACGTTTTATCTGCAAGGTGGTAGATTCGGTTAACCTTTTACTTGCCAGTGTTCGAAAATAGGAACCTGCGAAATTTATTTTTTTACCGCCCTTGAAAATATGCCCTCCTCTGAGGTGTTTTTTTCTTCGCATATTGTGGGAAGAGTGTGGAGAACATTGAAACCATAATATTTATTATCGACTCATTTAAAGACTGAATTATTACAGGGAAACGAACATGTTATTTTGGGACTTAGTCGAATTTAATTGCGCCCTTTCGCTGGAAAAAGGTGTTGAAAGAAACAAAACAGAGCAATGTTAATAAAAAATAGTTGTTGATTTCGTGAAGGAAAAATACAGAACTGCGTGTCTTTCACTGGCAGCGAGTTTTATGCAAATGTTCTCTTTCTGGAACAATGGCAATTGCTAGCAGCAAAATTCAAACACAGGCGATACCCCGCCCTAGAGTCCCTCATTACGCCGGCTGGCGTAAATTATGTCCCATTCTATCTTTCAAATCTCAAGGGAACACTTAAGTTCCGCCTTAAGGGTATGAAGCGATGGCATTAATTGGTCAATGCTCATATATGCGGAATTGGCCAATCTCGAATTTACATTCATAGATCCCTGGGAGTCCTCATGCCAGTCCTGGCAGTGCAACTGTTAGGCGCTATGCCACCGCTCTGCGATGGCAGGTGCTGCCACCGGTGGGGATTATTAGACCCAGGTTGCACTTCCCGAGCAACCTCTCGAGCAACCGGGACAACCTGAGGACAATAGACTACCACCCTGAATAAATATGTTGAGCTCCAATACAGAACTCGTGACTTCCTTTTCCTCTGTTGCTGAGAGTATTTGCCCACAGTTCGAGGACAGTCCTTGAACCCTGGTTTTAGCGTGAAAAAAGTCGTTGTTCATCCCCCAAATTGTTTGCTTACTATGTTTGCAGGCCCGTCGAGGCCAAGACCAAAATGGAGACGGTGCCTTGTTTCGCGGCCGCTCTGCTGTTTCTGTTAAGCACCGCGGCATCACTCAACATCGACACCTCGGATGGAGGTTACAGAGAAGTGTGGGTATCCATCAGTGAGAGCGTCCCTCCAAATCAGTCCATCATTGACAACATCAAGGTAAGCTTTTTCTGTCACGTCGTTTCTGCGTAGCCAAGCGCTGAATTCTCGCGGAACTTTTTTGTACTTGCGCTTTGTTTTGAGACTAAATCTGTATAGTCATCAGAATACATGGCGAGGATTAAACTTGCACATCAGGATACATAATACCGTGTCTGTGCACTGTTCTGCGGCCCTCCAATCGACGAGCTTTAAGGCACCGCACGACGCTGACACTCCAAACAAAAATAAGCCTATGTGGGAATATAAAAAGAGAAATATGTCCTCTTGCACACTCCCTTTTAGGGAAGGGTGATAATAATATTAATAATAATAATAATAATAATAATAATAATAATAATAATAATAATAATAATAATAATAATAATTGGTTTTTGGTGGAAAGGAAATGGCGCAGTATCTGTCTCATATATCGTTGGACACCTGAACCGCGCCGTAAGGGAAGAGATAAAGGAGGGAGTGAAAGAAGAGAGGAACAAATAGGTCCGTAGTGGAGGGCTCCGGAATAATTTCGACCACCTGGGGATCTTTAACGTGCACTGACATCGCACAGCACACGGGCGCTTTAGCGTTTTTCCTCCATAAAAACGCAGGGAAGGATGTGCTGCGCAAATTTTGGAGCATATTTTTATCACTAAATATACGGAGTGCTTACTTTTCGCAACGGAGGTATATTCACACTGCAAAGCATAGTAACTCCGGTGCGCTGCACCGGAGGTCCTGATTTTAGTGATGAAGTTCACTGGTCATTGGAGGCACATGGGAGAGGCCTTTGCCCTGCAGTGGGTGCAGTCAGGCTGCTGCTGCTGCTGCTGCTGCTGTTGTTGTTGATGATGATGATGATGGTTAGCGAATAGAGAGGATTGAAACCTCGATTAAAATCTTGGTAACTGCTAGAACTTCGCATGTTTTGAAAAGGGAATTTGTTTCAGTTGCCAACCGCAAGTATTCCGTAATTTTAGTGATGGAAATCTATCCCAGGGCTTGGGAATCCTACCCTGCTAATAGAGAGGATTGAAACCTCGATTAAAATCTTGGTAACTGCTAGAACTTCGCATGTTTTGAAAAGGGAATTTGTTTCAGTTGCCAACCGCAAGTATTCCGTAATTTTAGTGATGGAAATCTATCCCAGGGCTTGGGAATCCTACCCTGCTAATAGAGAGGATTGAAACCTCGATTAAAATCTTGGTAACTGCTAGACTTCGCATGTTTTGAAAAAGGAATTTGTTTCGGCTGCCAACCGCAAGTATTCCGTAACTTTAGTGATGGAAATCTATCCCAGGGCTTGGGAATCCTACCCTGCTAATAGAGAGGATTGAAACCTCGATTAAAATCTTGGTAACTGCTAGACTTCGCATGTTTTGAAAAAAGAATTTGTTTCGGCTGCCAACCGCAAGTATTCCGTAACTTTAGTGATGGAAATCTATCCCAGGGCTTGGGAATCCTACCCTGCTAATAGAGAGGATTGAAACCTCGATTAAAATCTTGGTAACTGCTAGAACTTCGCATGTTTTGAAAAGGGAATTTGTTTCAGTTGACAACCGCAAGTATTCCGTAACTTTAGTGATGGAAATCTATCCCAGGGCTTGGGAATCCTACCCTGCTAATAGAGAGGATTGAAACCTCGATTAAAATCTTGGTAACTGCTAGAACTTCGCATGTTTTGAAAAGGGAATTTGTTTCAGTTGCCAACCGCAAGTATTCCGTAACTTTAGTGATGGAAATCTATCCCAGGGCTTGGGAATCCTACCCTGCTAATAGAGAGGATTGAAACCTCGATTAAAATCTTGGTAACTGCTAGAACTTCGCATGTTTTGAAAAGGGAATTTGTTTCAGTTGCCAACCGCAAGTATTCCGTAACTTTAGTGATGGAAATCTATCCCAGGGCTTGGGAATCCTACCCTGCTAATAGAGAGGATTGAAACCTCGATTAAAATCTTGGTAACTGCTAGAACTTCGCATGTTTTGAAAAGGGAATTTGTTTCAGTTGCCAACCGCAAGTATTCCGTAACTTTAGTGATGGAAATCTATCCCAGGGCTTGGGAATCCTACCCTGCTAATAGAGAGGATTGAAACCTCGATTAAAAGCTTGGTAACTGCTAGAACTTCGCATGTTTTGAAAAGGGAATTTGTTTCAGTTGCCAACCGCAAGTATTCCGTAACTTTAGTGATGGAAATCTATCCCAGGGCTTGGGAATCCTACCCTGCTAATAGAGAGGATTGAAACCTCGATTAAAATCTTGGTAACTGCTAGAACTTCGCATGTTTTGAAAAGGGAATTTGTTTCGGCTGCCAACCGCAAGTATTCCGTAACTTTAGTGATGAAAATCTATCCCAGGGCTTGGGAATCCTACCCTGCTAATAGAGAGGATTGAAACCTCGATTAAAATCTTGGTAACTGCTAGACTTCGCATGTTTTGAAAAAGGAATTTGTTTCGGCTGCCAACCGCAAGTATTCCGTAACTTTAGTGATGAAAAGCTATCCCAGGGCTTTGGCATCTTACCCTGTTAATAGAGAGGATTGAAACCTCGATTAAAATCTTGGTAACTGCCAGAACTTCGCATGTTTTGAAAAGGGAATTTGTTTCGGCTGCCAACCGCAAGTATTCCGTAACTTTAGTGATGAAAATCTATCCCAGGGCTTTGGCATCTTACCCTGTTAATAGAGAGGAATGAAACCTCGATTAAAATCTTGGTAACTGCTAGAACTTCGCATGTTTTGAAAAGGGAATTTGTTTCGGCTGCCAACCGCAAGTATTCCGTAACTTTAGTGATGGAAATCTATCCCAGGGCTTGGGAATCCTACCCTGCTAATAGAGAGGAATGAAACCTCGATTAAAATCTTGGTAACTGCTAGACTTCGCATGTTTTGAAAAAGGAATTTGTTTCGGCTGCCAACCGCAAGTATTCCGTAACTTTAGTGATGAAAATCTATCCCAGGGCTTTGGCATCTTACCCTGTTAATAGAGAGGAATGAAACCTCGATTAAAATCTTGGTAACTGCTAGAACTTCGCATGTTTTGAAAAGGGAATTTGTTTCGGCTGCCAACCGCAAGTATTCCGTAACTTTAGTGATGGAAATCTATCCCAGGGCTTGGGAATCCTACCCTGCTAATAGAGAGGATTGAAACCTCGATTAAAATCTTGGTAACTGCTAGAACTTCGCATGTTTTGAAAAGGGAATTTGTTTCGGCTGCCAACCGCAAGTATTCCGTAACTTTAGTGATGGAAATCTATCCCAGGGCTTGGGAATCCTACCCTGCTAATAGAGAGGATTGAAACCTCGATTAAAATCTTGGTAACTGCTAGAACTTCGCATGTTTTGAAAAGGGAATTTGTTTCAGTTGCCAACCGCAAGTATTCCGTAACTTTAGTGATGGAAATCTATCCCAGGGCTTGGGAATCCTACCCTGCTAATAGAGAGGATTGAAACCTCGATTAAAATCTTGGTAACTGCTAGAACTTCGCATGTTTTGAAAAGGGAATTTGTTTCGGCTGCCAACCGCAAGTATTCCGTAACTTTAGTGATGGAAATCTATCCCAGGGCTTGGGAATCCTACCCTGCTAATAGAGAGGATTGAAACCTCGATTAAAATCTTGGTAACTGCTAGAACTTCGCATGTTTTGAAAAGGGAATTTGTTTCAGTTGCCAACCGCAAGTATTCCGTAACTTTAGTGATGGAAATCTATCCCTGGGCTTGGGAATCCTACCCTGCTAATAGAGAGGATTGAAACCTCGATTAAAATCTTGGTAACTGCTAGACTTCGCATGTTTTGAAAAAAGAATTTGTTTCGGCTGCCAACCGCAAGTATTCCGTAACTTTAGTGATGGAAATCTATCCCAGGGCTTGGGAATCCTACCCTGCTAATAGAGAGGATTGAAACCTCGATTAAAATCTTGGTAACTGCTAGAACTTCGCATGTTTTGAAAAGGGAATTTGTTTCAGTTGACAACCGCAAGTATTCCATAACTTTAGTGATGGAAATCTATCCCAGGGCTTGGGAATCCTACCCTGCTAATAGAGAGGATTGAAACCTCGATTAAAATCTTGGTAACTGCTAGAACTTCGCATGTTTTGAAAAGGGAATTTGTTTCAGTTGCCAACCGCAAGTATTCCGTAACTTTAGTGATGGAAATCTATCCCAGGGCTTGGGAATCCTACCCTGCTAATAGAGAGGATTGAAACCTCGATTAAAATCTTGGTAACTGCTAGAACTTCACATGTTTTGAAAAGGGAATTTGTTTCAGTTGACAACCGCAAGTATTCCATAACTTTAGTGATGGAAATCTATCCCAGGGCTTGGGAATCCTACCCTGCTAATAGAGAGGATTGAAACCTCGATTAAAATCTTGGTAACTGCTAGACTTCGCATGTTTTGAAAAAGGAATTTGTTTCGGCTGCCAACCGCAAGTATTCCGTAACTTTAGTGATGAAAATCTATCCCAGGGCTTTGGCATCTTACCCTGTTAATAGAGAGGAATGAAACCTCGATTAAAATCTTGGTAACTGCCAGAACTTCGCATGTTTTGAAAAGGGAATTTGTTTCGGCTGCCAACCGCAAGTATTCCGTAACTTTAGTGATGGAAATCTATCCCAGGGCTTGGGAATCCTACCCTGCTAATAGAGAGGATTGAAACCTCGATTAAAATCTTGGTAACTGCTAGAACTTCGCATGTTTTGAAAAGGGAATTTGTTTCAGTTGCCAACCGCAAGTATTCCGTAACTTTAGTGATGGAAATCTATCCCAGGGCTTGGGAATCCTACCCTGCTAATAGAGAGGATTGAAACCTCGATTAAAATCTTGGTAACTGCTAGAACTTCGCATGTTTTGAAAAGGGAATTTGTTTCAGTTGCCAACCGCAAGTATTCCGTAACTTTAGTGATGGAAATCTATCCCAGGGCTTGGGAATCCTACCCTGCTAATAGAGAGGATTGAAACCTCGATTAAAATCTTGGTAACTGCTAGAACTTCGCATGTTTTGAAAAGGGAATTTGTTTCAGTTGCCAACCGCAAGTATTCCGTAACTTTAGTGATGGAAATCTATCCCAGGGCTTGGGAATCCTACCCTGCTAATAGAGAGGATTGAAACCTCGATTAAAAGCTTGGTAACTGCTAGAACTTCGCATGTTTTGAAAAGGGAATTTGTTTCAGTTGCCAACCGCAAGTATTCCGTAACTTTAGTGATGGAAATCTATCCCAGGGCTTGGGAATCCTACCCTGCTAATAGAGAGGATTGAAACCTCGATAAAAATCTTGGTAACTGCTAGAACTTCGCATGTTTTGAAAAGGGAATTTGTTTCGGCTGCCAACCGCAAGTATTCCGTAACTTTAGTGATGAAAATCTATCCCAGGGCTTGGGAATCCTACCCTGCTAATAGAGAGGATTGAAACCTCGATTAAAATCTTGGTAACTGCTAGACTTCGCATGTTTTGAAAAAGGAATTTGTTTCGGCTGCCAACCGCAAGTATTCCGTAACTTTAGTGATGAAAAGCTATCCCAGGGCTTTGGCATCTTACCCTGTTAATAGAGAGGATTGAAACCTCGATTAAAATCTTGGTAACTGCCAGAACTTCGCATGTTTTGAAAAGGGAATTTGTTTCGGCTGCCAACCGCAAGTATTCCGTAACTTTAGTGATGAAAATCTATCCCAGGGCTTTGGCATCTTACCCTGTTAATAGAGAGGAATGAAACCTCGATTAAAATCTTGGTAACTGCTAGAACTTCGCATGTTTTGAAAAGGGAATTTGTTTCGGCTGCCAACCGCAAGTATTCCGTAACTTTAGTGATGGAAATCTATCCCAGGGCTTGGGAATCCTACCCTGCTAATAGAGAGGAATGAAACCTCGATTAAAATCTTGGTAACTGCTAGACTTCGCATGTTTTGAAAAAGGAATTTGTTTCGGCTGCCAACCGCAAGTATTCCGTAACTTTAGTGATGAAAATCTATCCCAGGGCTTTGGCATCTTACCCTGTTAATAGAGAGGAATGAAACCTCGATTAAAATCTTGGTAACTGCTAGAACTTCGCATGTTTTGAAAAGGGAATTTGTTTCGGCTGCCAACCGCAAGTATTCCGTAACTTTAGTGATGGAAATCTATCCCAGGGCTTGGGAATCCTACCCTGCTAATAGAGAGGATTGAAACCTCGATTAAAATCTTGGTAACTGCTAGAACTTCGCATGTTTTGAAAAGGGAATTTGTTTCGGCTGCCAACCGCAAGTATTCCGTAACTTTAGTGATGGAAATCTATCCCAGGGCTTGGGAATCCTACCCTGCTAATAGAGAGGATTGAAACCTCGATTAAAATCTTGGTAACTGCTAGAACTTCGCATGTTTTGAAAAGGGAATTTGTTTCAGTTGCCAACCGCAAGTATTCCGTAACTTTAGTGATGGAAATCTATCCCAGGGCTTGGGAATCCTACCCTGCTAATAGAGAGGATTGAAACCTCGATTAAAATCTTGGTAACTGCTAGAACTTCGCATGTTTTGAAAAGGGAATTTGTTTCGGCTGCCAACCGCAAGTATTCCGTAACTTTAGTGATGGAAATCTATCCCAGGGCTTGGGAATCCTACCCTGCTAATAGAGAGGATTGAAACCTCGATTAAAATCTTGGTAACTGCTAGAACTTCGCATGTTTTGAAAAGGGAATTTGTTTCAGTTGCCAACCGCAAGTATTCCGTAACTTTAGTGATGGAAATCTATCCCAGGGCTTGGGAATCCTACCCTGCTAATAGAGAGGATTGAAACCTCGATTAAAATCTTGGTAACTGCTAGACTTCGCATGTTTTGAAAAAAGAATTTGTTTCGGCTGCCAACCGCAAGTATTCCGTAACTTTAGTGATGGAAATCTATCCCAGGGCTTGGGAATCCTACCCTGCTAATAGAGAGGATTGAAACCTCGATTAAAATCTTGGTAACTGCTAGAACTTCGCATGTTTTGAAAAGGGAATTTGTTTCAGTTGACAACCGCAAGTATTCCATAACTTTAGTGATGGAAATCTATCCCAGGGCTTGGGAATCCTACCCTGCTAATAGAGAGGATTGAAACCTCGATTAAAATCTTGGTAACTGCTAGAACTTCGCATGTTTTGAAAAGGGAATTTGTTTCAGTTGCCAACCGCAAGTATTCCGTAACTTTAGTGATGGAAATCTATCCCAGGGCTTGGGAATCCTACCCTGCTAATAGAGAGGATTGAAACCTCGATTAAAATCTTGGTAACTGCTAGAACTTCACATGTTTTGAAAAGGGAATTTGTTTCAGTTGACAACCGCAAGTATTCCATAACTTTAGTGATGGAAATCTATCCCAGGGCTTGGGAATCCTACCCTGCTAATAGAGAGGATTGAAACCTCGATTAAAATCTTGGTAACTGCTAGACTTCGCATGTTTTGAAAAAGGAATTTGTTTCGGCTGCCAACCGCAAGTATTCCGTAACTTTAGTGATGAAAATCTATCCCAGGGCTTTGGCATCTTACCCTGTTAATAGAGAGGAATGAAACCTCGATTAAAATCTTGGTAACTGCCAGAACTTCGCATGTTTTGAAAAGGGAATTTGTTTCGGCTGCCAACCGCAAGTATTCCGTAACTTTAGTGATGGAAATCTATCCCAGGGCTTGGGAATCCTACCCTGCTAATAGAGAGGATTGAAACCTCGATTAAAATCTTGGTAACTGCTAGACTTCGCATGTTTTGAAAAAAGAATTTGTTTCGGCTGCCAACCGCAAGTATTCCGTAACTTTAGTGATGGAAATCTATCCCAGGGCTTGGGAATCCTACCCTGCTAATAGAGAGGATTGAAACCTCGATTAAAATCTTGGTAACTGCTAGAACTTCGCATGTTTTGAAAAGGGAATTTGTTTCAGTTGACAACCGCAAGTATTCCGTAACTTTAGTGATGGAAATCTATCCCAGGGCTTGGGAATCCTACCCTGCTAATAGAGAGGATTGAAACCTCGATTAAAATCTTGGTAACTGCTAGAACTTCGCATGTTTTGAAAAGGGAATTTGTTTCAGTTGCCAACCGCAAGTATTCCGTAACTTTAGTGATGGAAATCTATCCCAGGGCTTGGGAATCCTACCCTGCTAATAGAGAGGATTGAAACCTCGATTAAAATCTTGGTAACTGCTAGAACTTCGCATGTTTTGAAAAGGGAATTTGTTTCAGTTGCCAACCGCAAGTATTCCGTAACTTTAGTGATGGAAATCTATCCCAGGGCTTGGGAATCCTACCCTGCTAATAGAGAGGATTGAAACCTCGATTAAAATCTTGGTAACTGCTAGAACTTCGCATGTTTTGAAAAGGGAATTTGTTTCAGTTGCCAACCGCAAGTATTCCGTAACTTTAGTGATGGAAATCTATCCCAGGGCTTGGGAATCCTACCCTGCTAATAGAGAGGATTGAAACCTCGATTAAAATCTTGGTAACTGCTAGAACTTCGCATGTTTTGAAAAGGGAATTTGTTTCGGCTGCCAACCGCAAGTATTCCGTAACTTTAGTGATGGAAATCTATCCCAGGGCTTGGGAATCCTACCCTGCTAATAGAGAGGATTGAAACCTCGATTAAAATCTTGGTAACTGCTAGAACTTCGCATGTTTTGAAAAGGGAATTTGTTTCAGTTGCCAACCGCAAGTATTCCGTAACTTTAGTGATGGAAATCTATCCCAGGGCTTGGGAATCCTACCCTGCTAATAGAGAGGATTGAAACCTCGATTAAAATCTTGGTAACTGCTAGACTTCGCATGTTTTGAAAAAAGAATTTGTTTCGGCTGCCAACCGCAAGTATTCCGTAACTTTAGTGATGGAAATCTATCCCAGGGCTTGGGAATCCTACCCTGCTAATAGAGAGGATTGAAACCTCGATTAAAATCTTGGTAACTGCTAGAACTTCGCATGTTTTGAAAAGGGAATTTCTTTCAGTTGACAACCGCAAGTATTCCATAACTTTAGTGATGGAAATCTATCCCAGGGCTTGGGAATCCTACCCTGCTAATAGAGAGGATTGAAACCTCGATTAAAATCTTGGTAACTGCTAGAACTTCGCATGTTTTGAAAAGGGAATTTGTTTCAGTTGCCAACCGCAAGTATTCCGTAACTTTAGTGATGGAAATCTATCCCAGGGCTTGGGAATCCTACCCTGCTAATAGAGAGGATTGAAACCTCGATTAAAATCTTGGTAACTGCTAGAACTTCACATGTTTTGAAAAGGGAATTTGTTTCAGTTGCCAACCGCAAGTATTCCGTAACTTTAGTGATGGAAATCTATCCCAGGGCTTGGGAATCCTACCCTGCTAATAGAGAGGATTGAAACCTCGATTAAAATCTTGGTAACTGCTAGACTTCGCATGTTTTGAAAAAGGAATTTGTTTCGGCTGCCAACCGCAAGTATTCCGTAACTTTAGTGATGAAAATCTATCCCAGGGCTTTGGCATCTTACCCTGTTAATAGAGAGGATTGAAACCTCGATTAAAATCTTGGTAACTGCTAGAACTTCGCATGTTTTGAAAAGGGAATTTGTTTCAGTTGCCAACCGCAAGTATTCCGTAACTTTAGTGATGGAAATCTATCCCAGGGCTTGGGAATCCTACCCTGCTAATAGAGAGGATTGAAACCTCGATTAAAATCTTGGTAACTGCTAGACTTCGCATGTTTTGAAAAAAGAATTTGTTTCGGCTGCCAACCGCAAGTATTCCGTAACTTTAGTGATGGAAATCTATCCCAGGGCTTGGGAATCCTACCCTGCTAATAGAGAGGATTGAAACCTCGATTAAAATCTTGGTAACTGCTAGAACTTCGCATGTTTTGAAAAGGGAAATTGTTTCAGTTGACAACCGCAAGTATTCCATAACTTTAGTGATGGAAATCTATCCCAGGGCTTGGGAATCCTACCCTGCTAATAGAGAGGATTGAAACCTCGATTAAAATCTTGGTAACTGCTAGAACTTCGCATGTTTTGAAAAGGGAATTTGTTTCAGTTGCCAACCGCAAGTATTCCGTAACTTTAGTGATGGAAATCTATCCCAGGGCTTGGGAATCCTACCCTGCTAATAGAGAGGATTGAAACCTCGATTAAAATCTTGGTAACTGCTAGAACTTCACATGTTTTGAAAAGGGAATTTGTTTCAGTTGCCAACCGCAAGTATTCCGTAACTTTAGTGATGGAAATCTATCCCAGGGCTTGGGAATCCTACCCTGCTAATAGAGAGGATTGAAACCTCGATTAAAATCTTGGTAACTGCTAGACTTCGCATGTTTTGAAAAAGGAATTTGTTTCGGCTGCCAACCGCAAGTATTCCGTAACTTTAGTGATGAAAATCTATCCCAGGGCTTTGGCATCTTACCCTGTTAATAGAGAGGAATGAAACCTCGATTAAAATCTTGGTAACTGCCAGAACTTCGCATGTTTTGAAAAGGGAATTTGTTTCAGGTGCCAACCGCAAGTGTTTCGTATTTTTAGTGATGGAAATCTACCACAGGGCTTGGGAATCCTACCCCGCCCATTAAAGAGAGTGCTCTAGAGAACATTTCACTCCCTTTTTACTAATTTTACTCCTAGAGTATGCATCGCTGCTTTTCAGCTGTAGCTACATGTTTTTTCCGCTGATATGGTGCGTCGATTAGTCAGCGTTTCCGTTTGCTGTTCCGCCATGGCATAGATCTGAGGTGAGAATTATATCCTGTAGTTTGAAGCTACTGTTCACTCGCTACATACTTGTATGAGCTGCGCAAAAACAGTGCAACAATAGAGTGCATAACAATGTGGAATTCTTTCATCGAAGATAACTGCGACGCTTATCTCTTACTAACGCTCTGAAACCAGTGCGTTGGTGTTATGACTTCTGAAGTAATGTTGAATGGAACGCCGTTCTATGCGAGTCTGGAAAAGCGTCATCGTATCTTTAACACATACTTTCGATATCTATGTTCGGTCTCTATTGTTTCGGCGAAAAATAAAGAAGGGCACCTCGGCTCAAGCTTTCGCACAAATGAGTTTCATTCATTGTTACGCGACATGCCACTAGCTCAAGCCCCGGTTTGGATTCGGCAGGCCCGGAAAGTGTCCTTCATGCGATAAAAAAGATATTGTTTTATTATAAAGCCATCAAGAAGCGCAAGCTTCACACAGGATGCGAATGAAATACGCTGAAAATATCGCAACATGAAAGTTATTTTCTTTTGAAAGGCAAGGATTTGGCACTGGTTGCAGCGAAAAGCAAGTACATGAAACAGTAGAATGGTTACAAAATTTTCTACCTAACCGCGGCGATACAGCTACGAACATATTAAGAATGCTTTCTAATGACTCCTCAGAAGTATTTGTTTCACGTAGTTACTGCTCACTGTTCTGTATAGCTTATACTATACTGGGCGCCTTCCTGAAGCATACCGGTCGAAGAACTGCGCCTTAGCAGCCAGAGCACTGGTGAACAGGATCGACAGATAGATTAAAGGGGGCAAAAGTGGGGAAATGAAAATGTAGAGCCTAGATGTATGCCATCCCCGTATAAGGCGGGAGATACTACAAAGAGTATGGTGGAGCTGCCATAAAAAAACGTAAACCAATAAGCTCCTGCCTGTACCACTAAAGTATCACAGGCGGGAGATACTACAGTCGGATACAACTCAAGACAGAGGCGGCATATGCCCCTCATAGGAGGCTCTCATGCCAATGGCATCACTCGATTTTCATGACGCCGCGGTTAATTCTATTAAGCCGTTGTTAAACCATTTTAATCTGCACACCATGCGATGTCACACTAGCAGTTCCAACGGGATTGGCCACAACGCTTTGAAAATCCGTCAACGCCATTGGCTCCAGGGTTCGAACCCGACCGCGGCGGCTGCGTTTTTATGGAGGCAAAACGCTAAGGCACCCGTGTGCTGGGCGATGTCAGTGCACATTGAAGATCCCCAGGTGGTCGAAATTATTTCGGAGCCCTCCACTACGGCACATCTTTCTTCCTTCCTTCTTTCACTCACTCCTTTATCCCTTCCCTTACGGCGCGGTGCAGGTGTTCAACAATATATGAGACAGATACTGCGCCATTTCATTTCGCCCCAAAACCAATTATTATTATTATTATTATTATTATTATTATTATTATTATTATTATTATTATTATTATTATTATTATTATTATTATTATTATTATTATTATTATTATTATTACTATTGGCTGGAAGGCCTTCTTTGAGGGACATTTGCCGCCTCTGCCTTGAGTTGGGTTCGACTATAGGAGACTACCTGCAATGAAAGATCACCGAATTGTGTTTTTCATTCGTTTTTCATTTGCAGGCGCTATTCCGGTCCTCGTCCGAGTTCCTTCACAAGGCCACCAATGGACGCGTGTACTTCAAGCAGGTCACCATCGAGGTTCCCAAGACGTGGCCCAAGAGAAGTAGCGCCCGAGCGCTGTCGTCCAACGCCTTCGACAAGAGCGACGTTCGCATCGACATGCCCACGAAGCAGTACGGAGACAAGCCCTTCACCCACCAAGTGAAGCCGTGCGGCCAGCCCGGAGACTTCATCCAGCTCACTCCCGGATTCCTGGCCACGCTTACCAACTCCACGGCTAAGAGGTCTATTAACCCAGGTATAAGAGAGCTTCCCGCATTATACTTTAGCATTGTCCAAAATATACATTTACCCGCCGTGTTGGCTCAGCAGTTATGGCGCTCGGCTGCTAGCTGTCCTGAAAGACACGGGTTCCATCCCGACCGCGGCGGTCGAATTTCGATGGAGGGGAATTTCTACAGGCCCCTGTACTGTGCGACGTCAGTGCACATTAAAGAGTTGGTCAAATGTTTTATGGGAATCCCCCAACTGAAGCGGTGGTCCCGGGTTCGCACCCCGGACACGGACGAATTTTTTTTTAACTGCAAAGTTTCTGAAAAAGCTGTTTAGCTTTCCTTTGTAGCTGTATGGCTGCTCTTGGGTGGATGTCAATGAGTAATTACTCCCTTATTGCGCGTTAAATAACCGCAGGTGGTCGAAATTATCCGGAGCCCTTCAGTACGGCGTCCTTCATAGCCTGAGTTGTCTTAGAACGTTAATTAAACCCCCTTAAAACCAAACCAAATATATATATATATATATATATATATATATATATATATATATATATATATATATATATATATATATATATATATATATAATATATATATATATATATATATATATATTGAGTTCTTTCTTATGCTTAGCGCTTAAGTTCTGTGTCACAGATATTAGGAACTGCATACTTTTTCCACACTTTTTCAACCCATGCGAATGGTTCACATTAGGAGTAGTATATTATTCGGTAAATTGTTTCGTGCATTTTTGGTACGGTGGTTACAAAGAACTGTAACAATGTGGAGCACTGCGCTGCATGTACGAAGGTAAGATCGGAGAGTGGGAAGGCGGCCAGAGCCTTAACTGTAAGCGGAAAGTTTTCTAAAGGGGTTGAAAATTGGGCGAGTTGGTACGAATTCATAGCAGTGTGGCGTCACAAGGACAAGGACGTAGACGGAGTGACGACAACACAAGGGCTCACGAGCTCGAGCACTTGTGTTGTCGTCACTCTGTCTGCGTCCTGGTCCTTGTGATGCCACAGCACTATGAAAAGTTTTCTGTTGGAAGAAAACGACATTGTTCCCAATTTTTTTTCGGCAAAAGTGTTCAAGAAACGCATTGTGCAATAAAATCCGCTCCAGCCGTGTGCTTAGTATATAATTAGAACATAGTAGTGGACGGGTACGAAGTGCATTTTGCTGAATATAACACCCTCTTTTTGGGCGTGTGAGATGTGATCTTAACCCGGGTAACCATCAACAGCAGCAAGGGAGGCACTGAGGCCGTGTTACGAGCAGTGAACTGTGCATCATGAGTGGCATCGTGGAGCAACTTTCGGCTCCTTTAGCTTCATATTTCGTTTGTTGCGATATTTTTTAGAAGATTTTGAGGTTGTAAATGAGATCCTTGTTTCCAGCGTATGTCTTCGTGCACGAGTGGGCCCACTTCAGGTACGGCGTGTTCGACGAGTACGGCAGCCTCAACGACAGCAGGTACCCGCTCACCTACTGCCACAGGGAAAAGGTGAGCAGCAAGGGAAACTGAGTCGGATACAATTCATTTTCTGCCACGTTCACGCTGAGATGGTTAAGCGAAAAAAGCTACGAAATTCAGCTTGACATGCGCCTCGGGTCTTTCAACAGAAAACAGCCGGCAACAAGCAAGGTAAAAAACTCAAAAACGCCAACAGAACCCACCCGTGCAGTATACAAACGATAATCGTCGAATAGCGGACGTATCCCACAGAAGCTAAAAGCAGAAAACTTATAAAAAATACTGAAATAAAAATTACCCGACGCATTACCAGGAGTTCGTTACAGCACCCAGCCAGTTCCGCTATGCCTAGCACTTCAATGGCAGCCATTCGGTCATCCATTTCTTACGTGACGAATAATAGACGTTTTTAGCATACCGAAGACGTACTACCGGAGACGTATACCGGTTTACCGGACCCCTCTCGTTCATGCGCAGAGGCATTGTTGGGGTCAGGGGGAGCCACTGCGCATGAGCAGTAGGGGTCCGTTAAACCGGTATACGTCTCCGGTATGCTAAAAACGTCTAATGTCACGTCATGCGCCACGTGATGGCAGCCAAAGGAACTAGAAGCGTTTGTCACTACTTCTGCTAATGTTACCACGACTGTGATCAGAGAGATTCTTCCACAACAGTATGCGGAATCTTCACCGTCCCGCCTCCGCAATCGCGGCACGGAGACCGGATTTTTATCGCTTTCTCTGCTTTGCCTCTGCGATTTGCGCGCAACTGCGCGCCGAGGACGCCACGAATCCTAGCAGTGGCAGTCTGCGCAAGCGCTACTTTGGTCTGCTGCGCACAGATGGCGCCAATGATCGGACGGATTCAGACTTGCCACTCTGCCAGCTCGACAACGCAGTGCCGCTTCTTCTTCTTCTTCGTCCTCTTAAGGCATGGCACAAACCCACATGGGGAGATTGGCCAAGGTGTAGTGGCATAAGCAAGTGCCTCCGGTTTTTTCTTCTCTCACATTCCTTCGTTTTCTACGCCATGCTGCCAACGGTACAGAAGCGGGCCCCTATGTGCTGTGAAACTTACGTTACACATCGCAAAAGTCGCAGAGTGTTAATATTATAACGGGTAAAGTGCAAAAAAAAATGTCGACAGTTATTCTTACCGGCTCAGTGCATAAATCGACGAATGCTGTTACAGTTTGGATTATAATTAACCATATATAAGCCTGAATTCTGTCGTGCAACCACTCTGGGGTTGCGCATTCTTCCCCCGTCATTATAACCTCCTGCCTCCACGACAGACTGCCTCTAGGTTCTTCCCATCACAACCACCGTCCGGTTGCGCAATCCTTTGCTGTCTTCATAACCACCCAATCGACAGGGCCACCATTATCTTCACTCACTCCCTCTCTCTCTCTCTATTTCCTCTCCCTCCTGTCTGTTGGATGCGTGAACCTATCTTTTCACGTGAGCGTTGCTTTTCGAGAGAGCCAAGGTCGGCAAAAGAATATTTCTTTTTTAGATAAATGATAAATGTAGAGAGCTGACAATAGCTAATTGGGGCTGTTGATACCTGCGAGTACAATATATAGTTCGCTGCTCCTTTGTCACACTTTGGGACGAATTGTTTTGTTTCTTTAAATCAGCAAAAGTTATGAAATAGTTCAGCAACTAAGCTCAATACATCGGACATTCAACCCGAATGGCAGGCATAGTGTTCAAAAGTAATAAAAAAAAAATGGGCAGCAGTACACGGACATCAATTTGGCTAGCTCGTTTATGAGGGTTCTTTCTGCTACCTGATTGGCCAAGTGCAGATCTGTAAAATGCTCAGTAAGGGATAACAAGAAAAAGAAAAACTTTCGCAGTAAATTCTTATCCTGATTGCATTTCTGTAGTGGACACATTATTGCGAATATTGGTCCTTAAATCTGTTTTATTTGAATCCCGCACGTGCACTTCAGGCTGACTGTGTTATGATGGTCTGCTTATAAGTTGGTTGTATTTGTTTTGTATGAAGTATATTTCTGGCCCTATGCACTTGTTGAATTGTATGGATCTCCGTTCACCTTGTATTGGCATTACGGCTGCCAGTATAAATAAATAAATAAATAAATAAATAAATAAATAAATAAATAAATAAATAAATAAATAAATAAATAAATAAAAATAAATAAATAAATATAAATAAATAAATAACTAAATAAAAAAATATATAAACAAATAAATACTGCATGAATTATTTCTTTAGGTGCGGTTGAATGCTTGCTCGAGCAAAATCGCCTTCGTCGCGAGAACGGCGGACGGAGGAACCTGTTCGATGGACACCGAGTGTCGCTTCCTGGATGACTGCGTGGTTACTTTCTACCAGCCGCCAAAAGATGACCCCGTCGAGTCTTCCATCATGTTCATGCCGTACATCGCCAATGTAAGGGCCTCTTTCGATCTTCACTTGCTGCTGAGAAGAACAGCAGTATCACTTGCTCTCAATTGTTCCGGTTGAAAAGTCTGAACGCTCGAATCAGTTGGCTCAGCCATACCCAGTAATTTTAGACAAAAAAATTTTTTTAGCTGCATACCGCTGCTGAAAGCAGTTTTTTCATGTAATGCAAGATTTCAGTACAACGATCAATATATCCGCAGAACACCCGTCAGCAGTCTTGATTTTTTTGTCTATTAACGTTTTTGCTATCAAAAAAGCGTTCCCCGTTGGTTGTCATGGCAGTCTTAACTTCTCGATGCGATTGATGGAAACACTTTAGAAGAAAGATCTTGCTATATATGAGATGAACGGACCATTACCTTCAATATTATCGTAAGCTATCATACAATTTTCCGATTTTCAAAATTTTTATCCGAAAATGTTGGACATGATCAGAGACGAAGTGTTGAGGATGGCAATGAGGGCAACTTAACAAAAAGATAGGACCTGGCGGTAGTCCTAACGTCTTTCGTGCGTTGTGCCTTAACCTATTGAAATGCAAAAGAAAGTGCGCCAAAATTTCCTATAACCGGCAATTCGATTACTGACCTGCCATGGATTATCTCTCCCCGCTTGTCCAGAACGGAAGTTGATGACTTATCGCACAACATCCGCTGTGCATCTACGCACTCTCTCCCGTGACAGGTGAGCCAATTCTGCGATAGCAGTGATGGACCTCGTCGCCACAACCCGTTCGCCCCGAACAAGCAGAACGACAAGTGCAAGCAACGGTCCACCTGGGATGTTATCAGAGAAAATGACGACTTTAAAAAGTGAGTAAGTCTGCTTTCAGCTGCTGTCTGACAGAAGCAATGCTAACAGTAATTTTTATGTCTACTTTCAAGATATGCCCGAGATCCACAAGCAGTGTTGTTAGTCTGCGTTGTTAGTCTGTTAGTTGCAATCTAACAACCAGTTAGTCGTTAAAGTTTGCATGCGTATTTGCCTCCTCGACGTCCGTGTCTCGTTCACGCAGTTCTTTATTCGTAGTGTAACAACCATGTCACATTGTAAGATTTGATGCAATTTGACATAAGTGAGATTCAGTATATGTGTCAGTTCTATTTCAGCGCTACAGTAACTTTTAACACCATTCGAGAATGATAGTGATAGCATTTAGAAGAGAAAAATTTGAGAGGCGAATAAAAAAAAAACTAAAGCACGGTTATACATCGTGTTACACCTATTGCGCCAAAATACCTAAGCTTTCGAGGAGCTTGCAGGCAAAGGAACCACTCCAGTGCACGAAACGCGTTGAAACAGCCAAAATTTTTTGGGACACAGGGCCGAGGGTAACAACGTTTTCGAAATTCTAAATACTGATGTTTTTATTACTTACGGTTGGCCGCACGTCTATAATTAATTCAGGAGCCTAACAGTAATTGTTAAAAAGTTAACTATTCAGCATTAGTTCACCAGCCTGCTAGTTAACACGTCTTGGCTGTATTCTGATGCACAACACTGCTGACTATGCTGCGCCAAAAAAATCGCTGTTCTAACTCGAAAAGCGTATTCTTAAAATTGTTTAAAGTCTTAGGTGAAACACTATGTATATGTATACACTCGCATAAAGGGAATCGCCGGAATGAAAAACATAACAAGGTTTATTGCAATGTTTCGGCCGGTCGACCAGCCTTATTCAAGTGTGCATCTGTAACTACAGATTAATATTCTGACTCGAAAGTAAAAACGAACACTGCATTCCTATGCGCATTACCCGCCGAAGCCCGTTTTGCCTGGTGTGTGCTATGATGACGTACCACGAGACGAGAACTTGTAGAATTTAGGAGTGCAACAGACAGAATTTTTGAGCCCTCGTCAGCTCCACTTTTTCTCTGTGACTGCGAACATTTTTTAGTGGCTTCTGAAGAAAGCCTCGCCACAAATTAATTTCCTCATTACATGCCTTCCACATTCCAGCCTGCCGAGTCCTGATGTCTCCAAGCGAATCCAGGTTACCTTCCAAGAAGCACAGCAGAAAGAAGACCTCGCCCAGCGAGTGGTGCTAGTGCTAGACGTTTCAGGAAGCATGACCGTGAGCACGAACTTTTACTCACAATTTTCGCTGCTTTACTAGGTTTAAGATATGCCAAAGCATGAAAGCCTCTGAACCCACCGACAGAACAGAACTGGCAGAGCTGTTAAAGCTAAGAAATAAGTTCAGTGTAACTGACATAAGGAAGTTTAATATTGAGAGAACAGAGAATGCTCTAAAAAACGGAGGCCTAAAAGTGCTGGAGAGAACACTAGGCACATGTAAAAATCAGATGCGTTTTTTAAGAGGCAAGGAGGGCCATGTCATTAGCAACATGGCTAAGATAGTTAATGTAGCCAAAGAGTTCACACAAATCTATACATTAGCCAATGTAATCTGGACGTGGTTGAAATAGGTGATATCACACAGCAATGGGACATCCGACCAGTAACGAAATAGGAAGTAAAGAAAGTCTTAGGAGCAACGCAAAGGGTTAAAGCAGCTGGTGAGGATCAGGTAAGAGCAAATCGGTTGAAGGATGGAGGGGAGATTGTGCTAGTAAAACTAGCCAGTCTGTATACGCAATGCCTCATAACTTTGAGTGTAGCGGAAACTTGGAAGAACACTAACGTCATATTAATCCATAAGAAATGGGACGTCAAAGACTTGAAAAATTACAGACCGATAAATTTATTATCTTTTACCTGCAGGGCATTTACTAAGGTAATCACTAATAGAGTCATGACAACGTTAACCTGTAGTCAACGAAATGATCAGGCAGGCTTTCTTAAAGGCTACGCGACAATATACCATATTAACGCTATCAATAAGATGATAGAGGAATGCGCAGAATATAACCAACCTCTATATATAGCGTTCATTGCTTATGAGAAAGCATTTGACTCAGTGGAAACCTCAACAGTCATACAGGCATTGCGTAATAAGGATGTAGATGAGCCTTATGTCAAAATACTGGAAGATATATATAGGAACTGTACAGCTACCATAGTCCCCCATAAAGTCAGCAATAAAATTCCAATAAGGAAGGGCGTCAGTCAAGGAGACACGATCTCTCCAATTCTGTCCACCGTCTGTTTACAGGAGGTATTCAGAGGCCTGAATTGGGAACAGTTGGGGATAAGAGTTAATGGAGAATACCTAAATAATCTGCGATTCGCTGATGATATTTCCTTGCTGAGTCACGCAGGAGATGAACTGAAAATCATGATCAATGATTTAGACAGACAAAAGAGAACGCTGGGTCTAAAAATTAACATGCAGAAAACCAAAGTAATGTTCTAGCAAGGGAACAGGAGTTCACAGTTGGCAGCGAGGCGCTTGAAAAATGTAAAGAAATACGTCTACTTAGGGCAGGTAGCGACCGCTGACTGGATAATGAGAGGGAAATAACTAGAAGCGTAATACTGGGGTGGAGAGCATATGGCAGGCTCTCTCAGATGATGAATGACAGTTTACCGATATCCCTCAAGAGAAAAGTATACCGCACTTGTTTGTTTCTTACCGGTACTGGCCTATGGGGCAGAAACGTGGAGGCTAACGAAAAGGGTTCAGCTCAAGTTAAGGACACCGCAGCGAGCTACGGAAAGAAAAATCATAGGTGTAACGTTAAGAGACCGAAAGCGGGCAGGGTGGGTGATGTAACAAACGCTGGTTATTGACACCCTAGTCGAAATCAAGAGAAAGAAATGGGCTTGGGCAGGGCATGTAATGCGAAGGCAAGATAACCGCTAGTCCTTAAGGGTAACCGAGTGGATTCCAAGAGATGGCAAGCGTAGCAAGCGGCGGAATAAAGTTAGTTGGGCGGATGAGATAAAAAAAGTTTTCGGGGATATGATGTCCCCGGTTAGCACAGAAGAGGGTTAATTGGAGAGGCATGGGAGAGGCCTTTGTCCTGCAGTGGGCGTAGTCGGGCTGATGATGATGGAATCGAAAAACGTCCGTGTGCTGTGAGATGTCAGTGCGCGTTAAAGAACCCCAGGTTATATCAAATATTCCTTAGTCCTGCACTACGGCGTCCCGCAGATCCCAGCTTTGCTTCGGGACGGCAAACTCAACAATTTACAATTTCAGTGAGCAGATAAAGTGATGATGATGATGATGACTTGGCTCCGAACACCTATCTCATAACATGTAACGATGGCTGTGCACATATCGGACCCGCTTGCCGTCAATCGGCGAGCCTTTCAATTGAGCCAACGTTAAGGAGATGCGATACATTCCTTTTCATACAGCGCTAATAACAAAGTGCAGTCTGGCCGAAGAAAGAATATGCCAGTCAATGACATCTTAGTTGAAATGAGTAAGATGAAACTGACCTTGCTATGTCGCGTATAGAGCGTAAAACAGAAGCGGAATGTTTTTTTGGGAGGGAGTGAATGGATGGATTTGCCCGCCGAAGGCTTTGAAACACATGCATTTTTTTTAATTGCGGATCACTATCTATTAAAGTTTAAATGGGGACATTCATGTTATTTGTTTTGTAGCCGTTCCAGACAGAACGAACTAAAATGGCTACGGTATTTTTATGATTCATAAGCGAGAAATATTCTGCTGCATCTCATGCTATTGATTCGCTACGACTCATGCATTAGCCACAACGACGTGGTTTAGCTTTTAGATTTAACAGGCTATTATTTACTACTTCGAATGCTTTTAACAAAGCAGCAGGTGACAACAAAACCTGCAAATTTTAAATACACTACACGACTTGGCGCAACACGGCCCATGTAATGAAACGTCAAACACCCTCCTGAGGAATGGTCTCTGAACTCCGTCTCACAAGTAGTTTTCAGAAGTGTGGAACTTACAGCTCTGTCGTGCAATGAGGGCTGCAGGAACGCAGCAGACAATCTTTCGATTGTCTTTACAGTGTAGAACTGTACTCGAACAACTGATACACTTATTGAATAGGTAGTTCGGACTGCTGCGTTTAAAATACAGCCAGCGTTTCGATCCCTGGTTGAATTAATGGAGAAAGCCTGAAACAACACAGTTCTGTGGAGGCCCGCTAAAAAGTGGTGCACCTGCCATTCGCAAGCATGGCGTCCGCCGATTCGGTCTGGCCTCCTGCGAGGTTAAGGGACACCGAACATCATTTGCTGCGAGGATAGATCAGCTTACTACCGGTATTCCTTGCTCCTCAGAGATGGAGCCACCAGTCGCCGAATACGGGCTCGGAGGAGCACATTTATAGCGCGCGTGCCATCTTGATTGGCTCGTGTCGCTGTAGTATGTACGCTACTACAGACTACTTGTGAGTTGAAGTACAGGATAATAAAATCGACTCTAAAGGAGCGGGACCGTAGCTGTGGGCAGCTGGATATTATATGGGGGGAACCTCGTTGTTTGTAAATCTTTGAGGAACTCGTTCTCGCATTTTGCAGGACTACAACCGCATCGGCTTTCTGCAAGAAGCGGCAAAGCGATACTTAGGGGACATTGAGGACGGCTCCCGAAGACTGGCCATCGTTGCCTTCAGTTCCCACGCCCAGGTGGTGCACACGCTGATGCCTGTGAACGTGAACACGAGGCACAGATTCTTGGACGCTATCGAGAAGCTTAGTGCCTATGGAGGCACCTGCATCGGATGTGGCCTGGATACTGCTCTGAAGGCAGGTGACAACAATTGAATTTTCATCGTTTGCATCATACAGATGTTCTTTCGAGCCCTCCAAATATGCCTACAGTGCACTGAAACTTCCGCATGATGCGTCTTTATATGGCACTGACAAGGTATTGGCATTAATTTTATGTCGTCATGTGCATCCAATGCGATGAATTGTGATCGGATTTTTTTTAGGGGAACACCCGTTTTACTTACAAATCTTGTTGTAAATGCGTTTTGCTGCTTTCCTGCATTACGTTAGTTTCCTGCTCCTTCTTCGGGTGATCATAAATAGGGCCTCTAGTTGGCACCAGAGGCCAGAAAGCCATGTGAAAAAGCATACTGACTTCTATTTTTGTGCAAAAGGAATTCAAGAAATGCATGATGCCTCCAACTCTTCCACGGCTGTAGCCCCATCTGCAATGCCAAAGCCTATGTTGCAAGAAATAGAATCGCCGTATCTACCTCGTTTCAGCAGTAACGGGCTGCAGCCTCGTGGCTGGTTAGCAAAGCTTAGTGTTGTAGTTCAACGTACCTTCCGCTGATTCAGCCAATGGGCGATCACCTTCAGGGATCGATCCTTCGAGGAATCAAATTTTTATTATGCTGCAGTGTCATTTTAGGCAGAAACGTTGAACTAACTTTCATGAGGCAAGTCCGGGAACGCAGTGGCGCTAACGGCTTATCTAATAAAGCAAGGTTCAAGCAGCACACCCTTGGGCAAAGCGACAGCTGATGCCGTCAGTCACAGCAGAACTTTACTGGTCGTCCATAGATTAGAACCCTTTTTTGTTGTTGTTGTTTCTAGATCCTCAAAGGCAGCGTCGAAACTACAGAGGGTGCTTTCATAGTCCTCATGACGGATGGGGATGAGAACGAGTACCCGTATATTAGCGAAGTGCTGCCGCAAGTCATCGCGTCGAAGGTGGTCGTCAGCACCCTTGCTCTGGGCGCCGCGGCCGACCCCAAGCTGGAGGAACTGGCCACCAAGACACGCGGGAAGGCGTTCGTCTTCAGCGACCTCCGGGGGAACGTGGCGCTCGAACTCGAGAGCGCCTTCGTTTCTTCAACTACGACACAGGCCGACAGCACTGCGCGAGCACACACGGTACGCACTATTCTGCGATCGTTGCTGTTTCGTGATGGTTTCAACCGTAGGGAACATATACAGTCTAGGAAAAACTCTTTGACCGCATGCTCCGTGAGGGAAACCGATAGCTCTATTATTAGCTACCGGCTGAGGACCACGCTTGTAGAAGTGAAAGTCAAAATCTTGTCTTTCAACTCCACAAGTGAGTAATCGGCTTCGTTTAGGGAGAACGCGATCCAGAGACTTTTGTCCCCGACTGTACATGTTCGATCAGTGTAAAAGGGAACACTTAGCTCATTCACGCAAGAACAATATTTATATTGGCATCAGTAAAAACCTTGAAACAGGATAAAAGAGGTCATGGTCCTAAAGTAAAACTATATGAAAAGCTTTCAGTTTCAATCACTCTATTCTAAACCACCCTACTGTATCTGATGCTGTTGAGTATTCCTCTGTGTAGTAGGTACCTCATCGCCGCGTTTGCCTCAAAGAAGCTACCATTGAGGCGAATGTGTTCTTCGAGTCTATAACCCCACATGTAAATTTATAGGTGTGTCCTGCCTTTTAATGAGCTTCGTCCTGCGATTTGGACATATGCTTCCCCTGAAACCAGTGCATTGAGGGACAAGTTGTAGGCACAAGAAACGTCAGCCCGCTTGACAATGGCGTTCGTACAGGTGCGGACGAAGGGACAAATTGTGCGCACACTGGAACCCGCACATGGGAATTATCGGTGTGTAAACGTGCACTAAATTTCAGGCATTAAAAAAATAGAATAGGGTTTTGATTCGTACTTTGTGAAAGAAAATAGCGCAAAAAATGGGACAAGAGGTAGAAAGGCCACCATGAGCGCTGATTTTTCGCCGCACTTTTTCGGATGTTTTCTTTCACAATGTTCAATCACCAACTCTCCCACCGACGTCGATTAATTACTCTTGTGCGTGCTATTAAAGTGTTCTCTTGCAGGATACCTAGGCCTGTACGCAGTAGGATAATTTGCTTCTGAGATAGTTGGTGCATGATCCAAAGCGACTACAGCCAGCAAATAGGCGCCACACAGGAAAGATTACATGTATACGAGGACGAGCCCTCGCACATTACATGGCTTGAGAACTTTTATGAGGGCCTGTAGATTGCTAGCTATACCTTATCTCGAAGATCAGTGTGTTGTGCACGCGTGTTTTTCCCTCTGTGGCATCGATTTGTTGTCTGTAGTTCCTTTGGACTTTACGCAGTGATGTCCCATTGCCCAGTGCGCTAATGAACCGGAACGGCTGTAGAACGATGCGCTGGAATATGTTAATACTTCTGATATGCTTTGAAAGCAGAGTTCTCCTTGCCTATCGCAGATTCGAACATGCAAAAGGAGTGCCAGGCAGCAGCCTATCTGCACTACTCGGTGGTCGCACCGCACGTGGCTTGAGAATGGCCTGTAATTGGCTAAATATAAATGTCCAACATTGGGGGACAAAAATTATGAATATTGAAAAATTGCAAGGTACTGTTACAAAAATATTGAAGGTAAAGATTCATTCTCTGACGTATAGCAAAAACTTTCTTTAAAAGTGTTTCCAACGCTCGCAACGAGCAGTTAAGAGTGCCATAAAAAACCAAAGGGGAACGCTTTTTATGATAGCAAAAATGTTAATAGCAAAAAAATGCAAGCCTGCCGACGGGAAATCTGTGCATATATTGATTGCTATAGTGAAATCTCACAATTAAAAAAAATTGCACCCAGAATCTCTTCCCCGTTCAAAAATGCTTTTGTCCAGAATTTTTGGCTATGTCCTCACACATAAGGTCAGTCTGTTGTCGTTCCCGTTATTCTTTTTAATTTTAGTTTCCTACTAATTTAACGAAGATAAGCCTACTTGGAACGTAACTATACGTTGTGAAAACGGTTTTATTATCTCTGATCGTTATTTCACAGCAACGCATCAAAAACTTCATTTCGCAGTGATTTTTCATTTGTTAACATAGACGAAATTGCTCAGGCCCCTAGTGGCGTCTGCAGCCGGTGGGCATTTGGTGTACCGTGTACTGCCACACGTGCCTCAGCACGAGTGGGTTGGACGAATACGCGCCCAATACTGTGCATAAATTTACCGAGTCTGAATGAAATGAAATACTGATCATTTAGGCGAAATCGAAAGCACTGTCTTTTTTGCCCCCCTCGACAGGGGTAACGTAGAGCAATGGTACCTATTCCTCATTATGGGCTTCCTCGGCCAAGCGGAATGCTAAACACGACCATCCTGAACCTAAACAGTGTGCTGTTCTTTTCTGCCTTCAATTAGTCTCCGCGCTCTGAACGCTGAGACATAAGAGCCGGTCTAGTAAATGTAGACCAAAACACAGACTTCCCAGCTCAGGCTCATTCAGCGAAAAAGCTTGAACATGTGCAAGACATACTCAGGTTTAAACACTCTTTAAGCGACCCGACGCGGTGGCTCAGTGGTTAGGGCGCTCGACTACTGATCCGGAGTTCCCGGGTTCGAACCCGACCGCGGCGGCTGCGTTTTTATGGAGGAAAAACGCTAAGGCGCCCGTGCGCTGTGCGATGTCAGTGCACGTTAAAGATCCCCAGGTGGTCGAAATTATCCCGGAGCCCTCTACTACGGCACCTCTTTCTTCCTTTCTTCTATCACTCCCTTTTTTATCCCTTCCCTTACGGCGCGGTGCAGGTGTCCAACAATATATGAAACAGATACTGCGCCATTTCCTTTCCACGAAAACCAGTTATAATTGTAAGCAGCGCAGCTCACCAAAATGTACATTGCGTCCAGCTTCTAAGAGACCAGTGAACTTAATTTTATTTAAACACTAAATATCTTCTTAACTCATTAACTAATACAGCACCAGCACGTTTTCAGAGAAGGGGGAAGAGAGCTGACGGGGGCGCACGCTGCTAGTCGAATTACTACGAAAATTCTCGCGCGTTTCGCTCCTACGAAGTGCGATCATATCAACCGCCAAGCATCGGACAAGCTCAGTGAAAGCCAATCTCTTCACGCACGTTTCTTTCCTCTTCTGTTTTTTTTTCGTGATTAATTCATTAGCCCTACTTCCACTTACAAGACGGGTTGTATTAAATTCATCATCATCATCATCATCATCATCATCAGCCCTACTACACCCACTGCAGGGCAAAGGCCTCTCCCATGTCTCTCCAATTAACCCTATCCTTTGCCAGCTGCATCCACCCTTTGCCTGCAAACTTCTTAATCTCATCCGCCCATCTAACCTTCTGCCGCCCCCTGCTACGCTTACTTTCTCTTGGAACCCACTCCGTTACCCTTAAAGACCAGCGGTTATCTTGCCTTCGCATTACATGCCCTGCCCAAGCCCATTTCTTTCTCTTGATTTCGACTAGGATGTCATTAACCCGTGTTTGTTCCCTCACCCACTCTGCCCGCTTCCGATCTCTTAACGTTACACCTATCATTTTTCTTTCCATGGCTCGCTGCGTTGTCCTTAACTTAAGCTGAACTCTTTTCGTTAGCCTCCACGTTTCTGCCCCGTAGGTGAGTACCGGTAAGATTATGCTGTTGTACACTTTCCTCTTGAGGGAAATTGGTAAACTGCCACTCACGATCTGCGAGAATTTGCCATATGCGCTCCACCCCATTCTTATCCTTCTAGTTATCTCCCTCTCATGATCCGGATCAGCTGTCACTACCTGCCCTAAGTAGACGTATTCCGTCACCATTTCTAGGCTCTCGCTGCCAATTGTGAACTGTTGTTCCCTTGCTAGGCTGTTGAACATTACCTTGGTTTTCTGCATGTTAATTTTTAGACCCATCGATCTGCTCTGCCTGTCTAACTCGTTGATCATGATTTGCAGTTCACCTCCTGAGTGACTCAGCAAGGCAATGTCATCAGCAAATCTCAGATTATTTAGGTATTCTCCATTTATTCTTATTCCCAACTCTTCCCAATTCAGGCCTCGAAATACCTCCTGCAAACATGCGGTGAACAGCATTGGCGAGATCGTGTCTCCTTGCCTGACGCCCTTCCTTATTGGAATTTTATTGCTGACTTTATGGAGGACTATAGTAGCTGTGCAGTTGCTATATATATCTTCCAGTATTTTGACATAAGGCTCTTCTACCCCCTGATTACGCAATGCCTGTATGACTGCTGAGGTTTCCACTGAGTCGAATGCTTTCTCGTAATCAATGAAAGCTATATATAGAGGTTGGTTATATTCTGCGCATTTCTCTATCACCTGATTGATAGTGTGAATATGATCTATTGTAGAATATCCTTTACGAAAGCCTGCCTGATCATTTGGTTGATTAAAGTCTAACGTTGCCCTGACTCTATTAGCGATTACCTTAGTAAATACTTTGTAGGCAACGGATAGTAAGCTGATCGGCCTGTAATTTTTCAAGTCCTTGGCGTCTCCCTTCTTATGAATTAAGATAATGTTTGCATTCTTCCAAGCTTCTGGTACAGTCGAGGTCATAAGGCATTGCGTATACAGGGTGGCTAGTTTCTCTAGCACGATGTCCCCTCCATCCTTCAATAGATCTGCTGTTACCTGATCCTCCCCAGCTGCTTTTCCCCTTTTCATTGCTTCTAAGGCTTTCTTTACTTCATCTTTCGTTACTGGCGGGATGACGCATTGCTGTGCACTGCTGTCTTTCTCATTAGCGGTCTGATTACATTGGCTACTGTACAGGTCTGTGTAGAACTCTTCGGCTACGTTAACTATCTTATCCATATTGCTAATGACATTGCCCTGCTTGTCTCTTAGTGCATACATCTGGTTTTTACCTATGCCTAGTTTCCTCTTCACTGTTTTTAGGCTACCTCCGTTCTTTATAGCATGCTCGATTCTCTCCATATTAAACTTCCTTATGTCGGCTACCTTGCGCTTATTTATTAACTTTGATAGCTCCGTTAGTTCTATTCTATCGGTAGTGTTAGATGCCTTCATGTTTTGGCGCTTCTTAATCAGATCTTTCGTCACCTGAGATAGCTTCCCGGTATCTTTTCGAACTGTCCTACCGCCTACTTCTACTGCGCACTCCGTAATTATTGATGTCAGGTTATCGTGCATTGAATGAACATCAAGATCATCTTCCTCAGTTAAAGCCGAGTATCTGTTTTGCAGCGCTATCCTAAACTCCTGTGCTTTCCCTCTTACGGCTAACTCGTTAATGGTCTTCTTCTTCGCTAGCTTCTTCCGTTCCCTCTTCAAGTCTAAGCTAATTCTAGACCTTACCATTCTATGGTCGCTGCAACGCACCCTTCCGAGTACGGCCACATCCTTAATGATGCCAGGTTTAGTGCATAGTATGAAGTCGATTTCATTTTTAATCTCACCATTGGGGCTCTTCCAGGTCCACTTCCTGTTTTCTCGTTTGCGGAAGAAGGTATTCATGATCCGTAAATTATTTCTATCCGCGAATTCGACTAATAACTCTCCCCTGCTATTTCTAGAGCCTATCCCATATTCACCTACCGCGTGGTCGTCAGCCTGCTTCTTGCCCACCTTCGCATTGAAGTCACCCATCAGTACAGTGTACTGTGATTTTACTTTATTCATTGCTGATTCTACGTCCTCATAGAAGCTTTCAACGGCCTGGTCATCATGGCTGGATGTGGGTGCGTAGGCCTGCACCACTTTCAGCTTGTACCTCCTATTCAGCCTAATTACTATAGCTGCTACCCTCTCGTTAATACTGTAGAGCTCCTCTACGTTGCCAGCTATATCCTTATTAATGAGGAAACCCACACCTAGTTCTCGTCTATCCTCTAACCCGCGGTAGCACAGTATGTGTCCGTCCTTTAGTACTGTATACGCCTCACCTGTCCTCCTAACTTCGCTAAGCCCTATCACATCCCATTTAATTCCCGCTAGTTCCTCGAACAGCACTGCTAGGCTAGCCTCACTAGCTAAAGTTCTAGCGTTAAACGTTGCCAGGTTCAGATTCCAATGGCGGCCTGTCCGGAGCCAGAGATTCTTAGCACCCTCCGCTGCGTCACAGGTCTGACCGCCGCCGTGGTCAGTTGCTCTGCAGCCGCTGGGGACTGAGGGCCGAGGGTTAATTGGTTTGATCATAGAAGGTTGTGGCCAAGTACTACACCAGGGTGGCCAAATCCTGTTCTGGTGAGAGAGTGCGTTGTCGGTTCTGGTCACCGAGATAAGGCCGCACTCCAGGCCTGGTTATGCAATTCCATCGACACGCGGTTTTTTTTTTTCTTTTTAAATCCGGTGGAGAATTGCGCGGCACCAGGATTTGAACCCCGGTCCTCTTGCACGCGAGGCGGATGTTCTACCTCTACGCCATCGCTGCACCTCTTCGCAACTTTCGCGTCTCTCGACAGTTGGTGCAGGACGAAGAAGAGTTCACAAAAGTGCTGGAGAAGAAGTTTCGAGTGGACGCCGACGTCGGCAACTCGACGGTGGTCTACGTCAAGAGGAACAGCCCCGGGACAGCGCGAATTCAAGCTCGACTCATCGACCCCAACGGGCGGCCATGCCAGGCTTGTCAGCAAAGTAGGAGCGAAGAGGACATAGCGATCTCCATCCCGAGTCCCGCAGCGGTAAGCCAACCTCTAATTTAATACGACGCTCCTGACCTCCTTTCACATTTCGTAGAAGACTTTCAATGGCTCAAGATGTTCGTAGCTACTGGATGGATACGGGCATTCTCACTGATGCAAGGCTGGACGGGGGGCGGGGGATATAATTTTCTGCTTTATACCCACCTCAGTGCTACATTCCCAGCGTCTCGTTGTTCTAAATATCAGATGTTTTTGTTTATAACTATAATAATAATGAATTTTTATGGCGAATTAACAGCTTTTGACCCGCCGTGGTGGCTCAGTGGTTAGGGCGCTCGACTACTGATCCGGAGTTCCCGGGTTCGAACCCGACTGCGGCGGCTGCGTTTTTATGGAGGAAAAACACTAAGGCGCCCGTGTGCTGTGCGATGTCAGTGCACGTTAAATATCCCCAGGTGGTCGAAATTATTCCGGAGCCCTCCACTACGGCACCTCTTTCTTCCTTTCTTCTTTCGCTCCCTCCTTCATCCCTTCCCTTACGGCGCGGTTCAGGTGTCCAACAATATGTGAGACAGATACTGTGCCATTTTCCTTTCCCCCAAAACCAATTATTATTATTATTATTATTATTATTAAACAGCACCACGCACTCAAAACAAAAATACGCCTATAATGGGGGACCTCTCATCCTTTCTTCTTTCACTCCCTCCTTTATCCCTTCCCTTACGGCGCGGTTCAGGTGTCCAGCGATATATGAGACAGATACTGCGCCATTTCCTTTCCCCAAAAACCAATTATTATTATTATTATTATTATTATTATTATTATTATTATTATTATTATTATTATTATTATTATTTTATGGGTAAAAAGTAAGTAAGCTTTTTACTCCTTTTTGTTTAGAGTGTGGCGCGAGGCATTTTTGTTTACACCAATCGAGGTCGAAGACCCTGTTACGCAGCACTTAACCCCAAATAACCCAAACAGTAGGCCAAGGAAAAGTTTGTACCCATTATATCACCGGTAGCTACCCGGCGGCCCTAGCTATTAAACCTCACACCTACCGCGTGTGAAGCGGATGCTCAAACAACTAGGCCACCGTTGCCTTATTTTTTTCTTTATTGCCTGACTTCGGTAGGCCACCGTTGTCGTGGAGATTTTTGTTTATTACGCGCCACTTGATGTCTGGCATCTAACAGTTTCCGCCATCACAAATACTCATTCCTGCCGCTCTGGTGTCCACAAGGTCGGAAACTGGACACTTCACGTGACAAGCTCCACCTCAGACACAGTGGAGGTCAGCGTCCGGGTCAAGTCTGAACCCAGAACAAAAGACGACGAGCCGATACGTGTCTCCTGCGAGATGAGCAACATGCTCGTGGACAAGTTCGACAAAGCGATCGTCTACGCCAAGGTCACCAAGGGCAAGAAGGTTGTTCTGGACGCCGTGGTCTTCGCCACAGTTTACCGTCCGAAGATGCAGGACGCTCCACAAGCGATAACCATTCCACTTCACGACGACGGAAAAGGTGAGACGCATCGCTGATTAGGTTAATACTCACTAGGCTCTCTCACAGCACAACACTAATACCGGCGAAGAATAGGGACAATAGACGAGTGCTTTTCTTAGAACTTGTCCAGTCTCTTTTTGTTTCGTCCTTGTTTGAGGTGTAATATAGAAGACGGAGGACAATATTGCCAGCTAATCCGCATACTCATATTAGGGCCGGCAGAGCAATCTTTTACTAAATATTGCTAAATGCGAGATAAGAGAGGGTACGAGATTACTGGATTTTTTTGGTGGAAACCTCTCTGTCAATCACTTCATAACTTACCCTCTATGAGCCTTGGACGAGCCAGACACGTCATAAACCGACTTTCGCGTGCTTTCTGGGGCTCCATGTCTGGTTTAGAGGTGATCAGTGACCAGTACACCTCTTCACCATGATTCCTTACCAGAAGGTATGCCGTCAAGCCCTTGATTACATCATGTCTGGTATAATTTAAATTGGGTTCGTTCAAAACATTTCTTTTTTTTGCCGACAGATGGAAGGACGGGAACTAAATGATTATTTGGTTTCATTCTCGAAAACGAATGTGTCTGTTGTGGAGTTAACGGTACTCACTTTAATAAGGTTTTTCCTCCTCCTCCTCCTCCTTTGATACTTTTGAAACCCGAGGCATATGAAGAGGATTTTTTCATATTATCAAAATTGATTAATAAATCCTCCGAATAACCAACAAAGCACTGCGCCTGTTACTTGAAGCTTTCCTTTTGTTTCCGCATTTTTTTCTTTTTTCTTTTTCTTTCCTCTTTTATTCCTACTCTTCAATATTACTTTCATTCCTTTCTTTTCTTTTTCCTCTCTTTCTCTGTTCAATTTATATTTCCTTCCTTATTTCTTCCTGTCTAGTCCTTGTAAAAACTACACAGTCCAAGGGGTCTGCTTCTGAGCCCTGCAGCACGGCTCCCCTTGGATGCTCAGCGACACCAATCACACGAAGGCGGGACTAATCCATGTCCTCAACCCTCCCAAGCTTAAGACTGTCAAATGTGCTAAAGATCCCTGCTACACGACTTGGAAGCAGACACCTTGCGCTGCATATTTCTGACGAAGACTGTACATTCCCTGAACTTTTTCCCAGATCCCGATGTTCACCCAGACGACGGCACCTACAGCGGCTACTTCACACAGTTCACTGGCAAGGGTCGGTACGCCGTTGCGGCGCACGTCTCTAACCAGAAAACGACTCGCCTGGCCGAACCGTTGAGTGGCTCTGGAAGCTTTTTCACGACGGCCTTGCTTTCTGCGACGACGGGTGAGTCTCCATCCCTTGCAAAAATGGCCTATAGACAGTCTGTAGACTTCTTGTAGACTCTATCGCCTTCCTATGGATATTTTTTTATCTATTCGCAGTCTACAGAAAGCCTATAGACAAAAGTCTGCTAAGAGTGTATGGCCATAAGTCTACAGATTGTCTCTGGACTGTCTATAGGATATGTATTGCCTATAGTCAGTTCTCTAGGGCTTCTTTATAGAGAATCTATAGACTATAGACAGAAGTCTGTGGTTAGTCTATAGACTGTCTAACGAAATTTTTATAAGAAAGACTGGACACATATTCTCCGACTTTGGCATTCAGGCGCCCTAAACTTATGCCGAAAAAAGAAGCTCTTCCTGTGATCGCGTGGGCTGCACCTCACTGGAACGAGTGCTAGTGTCATCAGGGCGTTATTGAATTCCGAGCGGACGCCGGCTTTGCTGGCGCTTGAATGCAGAGGCATACCGGGAACTGAAACATCCAGGCTTGCGTAAAATATCGATGCTTTTGATTCTCTTCTATCCGTCTTTATTGTCTTCCTTACCAAATGATAATGGTGATGCATCTGCATGATACATTTGCAGGCACCTGCACGAAGCAGGTGAGTCCTCAGCAGGCCGAGACATTGCCTGGGTGTCGATGATGCGTACGTTATCCGGGAGAGTAGTCTAGTTCACTTGTTTTGCCAGCGCCGGGTTGGTGCATGACAAGAAACTAACAGATGTATTTTTTCTTTAAAAGTTTACACGGCGGTGGTAAAGATTCAGTCTGAAGGTGTCGTTATCTGGACTATGCAGCATTAGACCGCTCAGAGGGTGCCAAGTATAGTAGCGTATGGACGCAATGGTTTTTAGCCCAAAAGCAGTATATAGGGCAACTAAGTTATAAAAATATCGATTTTGGACAATTTTTTGTTACTCGTGTTCGAACTCGACCGCGGCGGCTGCGTTTTTATGGAGGCAAAACACTAAGGCGCCCGTGTGCTGTGCGGTGTCAGTGGACGTTCAAGATCCCCAGGTGGTCGAAATTATTCCGGAGCCCTCCACTACGGCACCTCTCTCTTCATTTGTTCTTTCACTCCCTCCTTTATTTCTTCCCTTAAGGCGCGGTTCAGGTGTCCAACAATATATGAGACAGATACTGCGCCATTTCCTTTCCCCAAAAACCCATTATATTATATATACAATTTTTGTATGTTTCGACAAGCTTTGCAGTCAACAACAGAGTGCAGTCCCTGTTACGTTAAAGAGTATAAAAGAATGCGATTGGATCTACAGATCGTTCCAAAATCATGTTTTTGTCAGCGAAAAGGGCTCTAAATTTTCATCTTTTCGATAGGCATTCATTGTTTAAACTTTCAATGATTTTGGAACAAACGTATGGCAGGGCATCGAGAAGCCGCTGCCTTTGGCGTGTGCGGCAGATGACCAGGGACCTTTATCTTGGGGGAAAACCCGGTCGGTATTTATACTATTACTCATAACAATCCTGCTTCTAGCCGCCGCGGCGAATCAGTGGTTATGGTGCTCGGCAGCTGACCCGAAAGCCGCGAATTCTGTCCCAGCCGCGGCGGTCGAATTTCGGCGGAGGCGGAATTCTAGAAGCCCGTGTACTGTGCGATGTCAGTGCACGTGAAAGAACCCCAGGTGGTCAAAATATCCGGAGCCCTTCACTACGGCGTCCCTCATAGCCTCAGTCGCTTTGGGACGTTAAGCTCCGTAAGCCCAACAATAAACGGAACCAATTCTATTTCCCCCACTGAAGCGCAATAGGCCGCGAGGCTTAACGGCACTGGACAGACGCTCTCCCAAATTCCTGACAACGCGCATTGGTTACTGGCGTTCGTGGCACGCAGCGGAGGTAGCAATACGCACAACAAGAAAACTATCGGTTAGACATTTTTCTGAACATCCAGTTCACAGCAGCAGCCCGATTTTGTTGACTTCATTCGGCATTTCCTTGTTCAGATTGTAATCCCGAATCCTTTTTCCGCCCGTTTTTTTTTAATACGACCAACGCCAGAAGTACCTACCGGGACGAGCTTCGAGCCGGCGTCCGAGTACCCGATACACGACTTCGTCGTGGTCAACACAACCACCGAAACGAGGAACACCACCGGCGCACCCGTGCAGACGGTGGACCCGTTCGAGCGGGTGGCGTCCGGAGGGTCCTTCCAGGTCACGGTGGAAATTCTGGAGAAGCAAGTCCCTCCGGGAGACATCCGGGACCTGGCCGTGACGGACGTGCTCCCGGGAGACAACGACACGCTCATGGTAAAGCTAACGTGGACGTGGCCAGGAGCTCACCTGACGTCTGGAAACGGTAAGCGCTTTAAGAAGAGACTTGTATTGTCGAGCTTATAGTCGATTAATCTGCATATTACGTGTGGTGTTCCTGGAAGAAAAAGTGGGGAAGTTCGCAACAAATCACAGGGGAATTCTGACCAAATGCTTGACGACAGCAGAGCAAAGATAAAGAAGAGCCCTCGCGGCGTTTTCTTGTTTTTTCTTTTATTTTAATGTGATAAGCAATAGAGCACATTCCGTAGTAAAGGCGGCGCGTCTCACAAAATTTGCTGAGTGGCCCAGAAAGGTCACGTTACCTTGTGACATCTTCACAACCTGCCAAGCAGAGCAGGTGGCAAAAGGCCCTCCGGACTGTGAGCAACCTGCCCAACCTAGCAGGTGGGAATGAAGTTATTATTGGTAGAGAGAGGTCCCGTGACCTGGTGACGTCATCACAACCTGCCAAGAAAGAGAAAGCTGAAAAAGAGAGAAAAGAAGAGAAGGAGAAGGAAGAAAAAATGGCAGGAAAATTTGGTTAGAACCAGTTCTTGGATTCTGGAAATTGGATCTCTAATGCCGTCGTATTAACATCTTAAGGTGCATAAAGTGTGGCCCAAGCTTTTGGTCATCGTACTGTTCGTGCTGCTTTACCAACTGCAATCGGGAACTCTCCAGTAATTCATGTTTCTTGCAACGTACGCAGCATTAATTTGATTACTGCTATATACCGTAAAAATAACTCCTCGGAATGCAACTGATTCTCTAAGATAAAACTAGCTGTGCATTTCACTTATGAACTAGCAGCAATGTGGGGAAAGATGAATACAGTGCATGTCACCTACAGTGCAAGTGTACGAGATAATAATAATAATTGGTTTTTGGGGAAAGGAAATGGCGCAGAATCTGTCTCATATATCATTGGACACCTGAACCGTGCCGTAAGGCAATGGATAAAGGAGGGAGTGAAAGAAGAAAGCAAGAAAGAGGTGCCGTAGTGGAGGGCTCCGGAATAATTTCGACCACCTGGGGATCTTTAGCGTGCACTGTCATCGCACAGCACACGGGCGCCTTAGCATTTTTCCTCACACCCGCCGCGGTGGCTCAGTGGTTAGGGCGCTCGGCTACTGATCCGGAGTTCCCGGGTTCAAACCCGGCCGCGGCGGCTTCGTTTTTATGGAGGCAAAACGCTAAGGCGCCCGTGTGCTGTGCGATGTCAGTGCACGTTAAAGATCCCCAGGTGGTCAAAATTATTCCGGAGCCCTCCACTACGGCCCCTCTTTCTTCCTTTCTTCTTTAACTCCCTCCTTTATCCCTTCCCCTACGGCTCGGTTCAGGTGTCAAACGATATATGAGACAGATACTGCGCCATTTCCTTTCCACAAAAACCAATTATTATATTTTTGATCTATAAAAACGCAGCCGCCGCGGTCGAGTTCGAACCCGGGAACTCTGGATCAGTAGTCGAGCGCCCTAACCACTGAGCCACCGCGGCGGGTGCAACTGTACGATAAGATTTTTAAATCTTCTCGCAAGTGTACGAGAAGATTTAAAAAACCGCATGCAACCTGCGAACAAGTCTGTCAGCTTCCTACTGACATTTCAGTTGAATACGATAGTCAATCCAAAATTTCACGGGCCTTTCAACGACAAGATCGAGAGCTTATATAGATAACATAATGCCAACAAAGAACATTGTTGAATACAAAGTATCACTCAAGGCAAGAGTGATAAACAAAAAGGAAAAAAGAACAAAAGGTGCTGCACATCTCACTCAAACAGAGCCAGGCCTTGTACAAGAATGATACGCCCAATGTGCGCATTGAAGATTATTACGTTTCGAAATATTGCATTGCGTTATTTTACATTATACTACATTGCAAAATAATCCTTTACAAGTATTTCTCATTACTTTCCCTCTGGTTCATATATGGACTCCTGTAGTTTTATGAGACCAGATATATAATTATACGAATCTCATGTGCACTGTGAAACGAAAACCCTACGAGTAAAGCACCCATGCCCGTGGCTTTTACACCTTGCCACAATCTTTAGGCTATGAGGCAGATGGTGTGGGAGGCCGCCAGTGTAGGGTTCACGTATTAATATTCCTGAATATGCGGAACAAATTTTAACTTCATTCAATCTCACGCTCCACTAAAATAGGCGTGCCTTTAGCAATGACACCAGCTCAAACGAGCTCGGCATTAGGGATGAATCAGGGATATTAAAACCAGTCATCTCTACCTGCAACGTTTCTACGCATGATCCGGCTAAATTCAAGTTCAACGTATAGAAAATTCATGATTCGCTGTGAGCGTCGAGCGGAGATGCGACATGCTACCAAGCGCAGCGTTTTTCCTCGGCATATGCGTACATTATTGATGACAAGTGAAACTCTGCCAGAAAAAGTTAGATCAGGACACCTGAACCGCGCCGTAAGGAAAGGGATAAAGGAGGGAGTGAAAGAAGAAATGAAGGAAGAGGTGCCGTTATTCCGGAGCCCTCCACTACGGCACCTCTTCCTTCATTTCTTCTTTCACTCCCTCCTTTATCCCTTCCCTTACGGCGCGGTTCAGGGGTCCAACGATATATGAGACAGATACTGCGCCATTTCCTTTCCCCAAAAACCAATTATTATTATTATTATTACTTAACAAGCGCCAGTACATTTTTCATCAGCGGCCTTCCTAATTCGCAGCTTCTGCCGTGGAAATCCGAGCCGGAAAACACTACGCCGACCTGTACGCCGAGCTTCGAAAACCAAACCGAGATCACGGGGGCGCACGTCGTGCAAGGTAACTTGGACCCACTGCCATCTGGCGCCCAGCACGTCGTCACTGTCTCTCTACCGCGTACGCTGTCATCGCCTCGACAAGACGGCGCCTTCAACTGGAACGTCTTTCTGGCAGCCCGAGTAGCCAATAGTGATGGGCTCAAGTCCAAGACTTCGAACATAGTGCCAGTGTCTTACGTTCCTCCACCTGTTACGACAACAGTGGCTACGACCACGGAGGCTACAACGACAGAGGCAACCACGACAGAGGTTACGACAGAGGTTACCACGATAGAGGTTACCACGACAGAGGTTACCACGACAGAGGTTACAACGACAGAGGTTACCACAACAGAGGTCACGGCCACCCAAGAGACGACAACCGAACCTCACACGACGACCGGAACACTTGATGCAACCAAAGGAAACAGCCAGGAGTCGCGTTTTGTCGGGTCCCCCTTGTTCTCGGTTCTACTTGCCTGCATATCATTGGTGATTTCGATTGCAATCGTGATCACAGTTTGCGTAATGATGAACCCGAAGAAGCGCAGGATCTACCACGTTATCATGAACCGACGCAGGCCACAAACTTCTGTTTAGCGCTTATATAGCAGCTCCTGCCAAACAGAACTGCCATCATCGCCTCATTGCACCTGTAAAGCCCATGGTTCTCTCCGAAAATCAATTAAAGCCCATCGTTGTTCGTACGAAAGATTACCTTAGTAACTACACGGCAATGTGTTTATTTATACCATGCTCCCTTTTTCAACCTCTGCCCTATAGTACGTATAACGAAGTTCTGTTCATTCTTTTTCGAAAATTTTCTAGGACTGCAAGCCTCTTTCAAAGCGAAAAAAACGAACATCCAAAAGCTTTGTGTCTGTCCCCATTTAATGCCTCGACTCGCACAATCTCCTGAATAAGCCGCCTTCTCCGTACTCCGCAAACAGCCGCTGCCGTCTTTAGCAACCGGCCCTAATCATCCATTCGCTACTGTTTCCACGTGACCAGAATGCATATACAGGAGAAACGACCCCTGGACATCTACTTGACGGTGCTTCCTCTCAGTAAAAGGGGTCAATGTAAAAGATATCCTAACGTCAGCTTTTATTTTCCTGACCACGTGCCTTTTTTGTTCGCACTTAATTAGCACTCGGACAATGTTCACAGGAAGAAACTTTTGGCAGTGAACCGAATACGCTCTTAAACGGGCAGCATTTGCCACAGGAGGGTACTGCGAAAACGATAATATAATAATAATTGGTTTTGGGGGGAAAGGAAAAGGCGCAGTATCTGTCTCATATATATTTGGACACCTGAACCGCGCCGTAAGGGAAGGGATAAAGGAGGGAGTGAAAGAAGAAAGGAAGAAGAGGTGCCGTAGTGGAGGGCTCCGGAATAATTTCGACCACCTGGGGATCTTTAACGTGCACTTACATCGCACAGCACACGGGCGCCTTAGCGTTTTTCCTCCATAAAAACGCAGCCGCCGTGGTCGGGTTCGAACCCGGGAACTCCGGATCAGTAGTCGAGCGCCCTAACCCAGTCCAGTTATCCTGCAACACGAGTTCTGGCGTCATAAGCTCGATAAATATCTGGATCACATAGCAACTTGGACGCTTGAATAGTTTCATACTAATGTGAGGCTGATGTCTGCTATCGACATTGACACGGCAGCTCGTCAGAATTAGAATGATGAGAGCTACGAACGTCCTTTTGCCGTCGTATAGAAGGCTCTTGAATTCCAATCTGGTGGTTTAACGTGTGCCTGCTTAAGAATTATTCAGTTATTAAATTAAACAGCTTCCCCTTGATGTTTTCTTGCTTGCAAACATTCCAACAAGACTTTACGTTGTGCAAAACTAAAGAAAAGAAGCAGCATACATTGTTATCCGACTTGCTAAAGAACAATCTTAAAACAGCGACAAGTATGCAAGGATGGTTCACTGGAACATTTCGACAAAGCAGAAAGGTTAAGTGATAAGGTGAGTAGCCCATCATCATGAACCGCAGCGGGGCACAAGCGGATTGAGCCTCCGCCTCACATGCGGGTGGTGCGGGGTTCGATCCCCGGTACCGTTGATACAATATGTACAAGCTTTCCCCTGATCCTGGTGCTCGGCTTCTTTAGGGGGAAATGCTTGGGAAATGGGTCTTTGACCCCACCTTGCGTAACCGAAAATTACCCTCTGACATGGCGCCCTTTGGTCGCAGGCGCTCTTCCGCATAAAAAGTCACCATCATCGCCACCATCATCATCATCACCTCGAGCATCATCACGCCTGTCATCATAAACCAGTGGCGCAATTCGAAGCCATACCCTTCGCCAGAAACGCGACATCACATCTGTATTGGGGCCGCTACTATCTGCTGGTGCTGCAACTGCGGCCCGCTATTGCACCTGCCAAGCTATCACTGATATCGAGAGGAGTCCGAGTATCGAGCCTTTGTCGAGGTGATTGAATCGAGGTGACTGAATCTGTCGAGAGATAAACTTATCAATTTTATGAACTGTCCTTGGACAGGCATATTTCACCCTGTTGGTGTTTCACGCCTAAAGCTTCAGATTATTTTCGTAAAGTACAGCACATCATTAGCACCACTACTCTCTGCTCCTACAAAAATGTAACAACCGCTACTAAAGGCAACCATCGCGAATTAATGTATCGCCGTTCAATCAGCGCGCAAGTTTTTACGCAGCTCTGAGTTTGTTTGTTTGGCGGATTTTTTTTTTACCACTCAGGGTTGTAGGTCGCTTCTCTGCAGCTGCAGGGAGCTGCACTGCGAAGAACGCTTTCCCGCCAGCGAGGACTATTAATTAAGAAATGGATTCCTTGCCTGCATCTCGCACTTCTCGCGTTTCCGAGCGGATTCTGAGGCCTACAGAGAGTCTGTTGCAGTTATGGTACCTAGATGCTCGCGTCAGTCTTAGACACTGATCTGAAATTAGTTTTCAATGCCCAGCAGCTATATTGAACGGTTTCATTTTTCGTTGATGCAATATAATATATAATTGGTTTTTTTGGGGAAAGGAAATGGCGCAGTATCTGTCTCATATATCGTTGGACACCTGAACTCGCGCCGTAAGGAGAGGGTAAAGGAGGGAGTGAAAGAAGAAAGGAAGAGAGCGGTGGTTTCCTTTGGTTTCCTTTCAACCCCCAACAACATTCAGTCTGTTCACCTTCATCACAGTGAACATCAAAGTGAAAATTATAATTTCCGCGAAAATATTTCAGTGTTGCTAGTTTAAGCACGTGACCCAGGCTATTACGGAAGTCATATTAACATAAGTAGTTGGTTTTTGAGGAAAGGAAATGGCGCAGTATCTCTCTCATATGTCGCCGGACAGATGAATCGCGCCTTAAGGAAAGGGATAAAGGAGTGAGTGAAAGAAGAAAGGAAGAAAGAGGTGCCGTAGTGGAGGGCTCCGGAATAATTTCGACCACCTGGGGATCTTTAACGTGCACTGACATCGCACAGCACACGGGCGCCTTAGCGGTTTGCCTCCATAAAAACGCAGCCGCCGCGGTCGGGTTCGAGCCCGGGAACTCCGGATCAGTAGCCGAGCGCTCTAACCACAGAGCCACCTTGGCCCCCCGTCTATTTTCTATCGATATCCACTGGATCAAGTTGGCAAAGTAATTGCTGAGGTTCTATTGATTGGCGAGTGCCCGATATGTTTTAAACGAGAGAGATATGTCCATACTGTCATTCTAAGAATTGATGCGTTATTAACGCAGAAATGCTTTTTTGGCAATCGCATCACACATTGTGAGTTGTCAAAAATCAGCCCGTTTAATGTTCTTTGACCGAAATCGTCGTCATCAGGGGCGACGTGCTGTCGCAAGTTGCCAAAAAGCGCTCTGAGACGCCTTTCGAACTCTTTGTGGGCGTCGGTACGTGTAGGGGTTATAATTGGAAAAGATGGGATAACAGCCCGTCTTATACTGGGTGGTTCGCTATACAGAAGCGACTAAAGAATTGATGGAAGAGGTAAATAGATAAAGATAAAATGCAATGTTACGCTTGCGCTCACCGAGTTTTATTAAGTATAGCGTAAACGTACTCAATTTTTCTTCATTATCATTTGTCGACAATTGCCGCCGCGGTAGCGCAGTGATTATGGTACTCGTTCGATGACCCGAAGGATGCGGGTTTGATCTAGGCCGCAGCGGTAGCATTTCGATGGAGGCGAAGCTCTAAATGCCCGTGTACAGTGCGGTGGCAGTGCACGTTAAAGAACCCCAGTTGGTCGAAATTATCCGGAGCTCTTCACTACGGCGTACCTCATAGCCTGAGTCGCTTTGGAACGTTAAACACCATGAGACCAAGCCATAAACCATTTGTCGACAGTCTTGCAGCAGGATGTGCCCACACTGCATTTCTGCATCAGAAGGTTCAGTGGAGCCAAGAGCGGGTCGACATTTATACCACGTGACATTTTTGTCAGTTTATCGCAGCAATTTAGGCATAGCCTGATTATCTGCTCTAAGTTAACGATGAAATAAACAAAATTACCCGCACCATGAAACTTAACAGTAGTTCGCACCAACAGCACGAAAGAAAGATTGGCCGTATGCAACTGATTTTTCAGATTTTTATCAAGCGCAAAGTAACTTCGCCAGTGCTGCCTCTAGGCTACGATGACGGGGAAAAACTATCGATACTTCGGCGTGATACCGCTGGAGAATGCCGGCGAACCTTTCATAAATGACGATGTATATGGAAGATCTCCTGCGGATTTAACCAAAACGCAAAGCTTACTATTACATAATGGAAGTGAGAAACCGTAACCCCCGGCATACTTCAATTAGATCGCATAACTTACGCAAGCTCTTCACGTTCACATTCCTTCCTTACGGAGCGGCTCGGGTGTCCACAGATATGTGTGAGATAGTCATTGCGTCATTTCCTTTCCTCAAAGAACCAATTTTCATTTTTCCCTCCTTTATCCCGTCCCTTACGGCGCGGTTCAGGTGTCCACCGATATATGAGACAGATACTGCGCCATTTCCTTTCCCCCAAAACCTATTATTATTATTATTATTATTATTATTATTATTATTATTATTATTATTATTATTATTATTATTATTATTTCATAGGTCGTCGGCGTTCATTGTGTTCATTGGTGTCGGTGTTGACAGCGTTCTACACTGCGATGATTTTGAGGAAAAGAATGCATAACTGGTTCACTGGGTCAGTGGACACCTCAATCGCGGTTTGATATACGTGGCGGTGGTATGAGAGAAAGAGAGAGAGAGAGAGATGTGGGCTACATGCGTTAGCGCTGACAACACTGTGCAACGCCACCTTTACAAAACTGCCTGTCAGTTCCGGCGCCACACAAAAGGACCGCCGCGGGCGCTCGCGGTTCACGTGCCGCTCGCAACGCGGCGCTGCTAGCTGCCACTACGCCGTAGTTGAGAACGCAGCTGGACATGTGCGCCGCCCCCGACTTGCGCTGCTCATGTCGGTTGTAGAGTTGTACATCGAACTACATTTAATTCAGATCGTCGATTATGCTAACGAAGCGCTGTTCAAGAGCTTTTATCGCGAATAGTTAAAGTGATACAAGCGATATGATTGCGTGGCATAGCTGCCGCGTTTCTAGCGGTTTGGAAATGGATTTCCTGTGAAACAGCATTATGTCGACAAACCGCTTGACGTCCAGTACCTATCAAAACAGACGGCATAACTCTTTGGTTGGATACTTTAGTCCATCATGCACGCCCTTAGTTTGCAATCAGCTCCTCAAAAGGGGGCACTGCCCTTTGGTTTTTCCACAAGTTGAATGCAGCTCTCGCAGCTGAGCCTTTCTGACAAGACCCCTGGCCAGATATCCCCCAATAACTGCATACACTAGCCACTTCGTGGTTGGGGAGTCATGGTGTAGCGCAAAGATGTCGCGATCTGTTCTTTGCTGCTGATGGGAAAAAGCCCTTGCTTGTACGGCTGCGTTAATTTCTGAGTGTCTTCATTGGAAACCGCTGCATCAGTACAGAATGAGGCTGAGCTGTTGACATTGCTTCGAGCTGATGCAGACACAATACCGGTCTTCAATATCTTCTCAAGTCCGCAGAGTACAGTCTTCACATCCATAGCATCATTGCAACCTGCTCGCCTTCGAAGGAACCCGAACAGTGCCTCAATCGTATATCACTCGAAAACTTTCGATTCAAAACAAATATGAACTCGTTTTCCTTCAGAAGGTAACGAATGCATACTACATTCGGTGTTGATGTCAGGACCAGTGTTGTGTATGTCTCGTTGGTAAAGAAATTTTGTCAGGGTGGCTGTCCTTTCTCAGTCCTGTCGATGTATTCAAGGAAATCAGCCATTGCAACGCTTTAGCCATCGCTGGCGCAACTCGAGGTCGGCAGGAATCTTGTGGAGTGATACCACGCGGCGTCTTTCTTTTTTGCACTTGATGTGCACATATATAGGCACACAGCAGTACCTCATTATGCGCGCTGTCAGTACACAAACGGAAGGGAACCAAACGTCACGGTGTATTCCTGCGCTCGTTGACACCAGCGAATAAAACTTTGCCTTGTTGATCTCGCACGAACCAACGCACGAACGCGCCCAGCAAGCCTGCGCACGGTCGGGCCAGACGGTACTAGTGTCAGCCGGCAGCGCCACGAGCGGCAAGCGCTGGCGAATGAGAAAGAGTGACAAGAAAGAGTGTGATTCAGCAAGAGGGCTCTTTTGACAGGCATAGTTTCATAAAGGAGGTGTTGCATTGTGGGAGCACGCGCCACTGCACCAATAGGCCGCAGCGTTCATTTCAGCTTCCGCTTGCATGACCAGGGTTAGCTGAGCTAAGCCGCAGCCATTTTTTTTTTCAGCAGTGCGTTTCTTTTCTTGAGGCATACCGGAAGAGCCTGGGCACAAAAGAACGTCACTTTGCGCCTTTGTGGAGAGCAAAACCATTATTTCAGCCATCCTTTCTCCATATTTGGAACATTGCTACCCAGTTCCAACGGATAAGATGGGCACGGTGACTGGCTTCGCGCCCACTCTACTGCTTTTGTTAAGCACTGCGTCGTCAGTCGACATAGACACCTCGGATAGAAGCAACAAGGAACTGGGGGTATCCATCGGCGACAACGTTCCTCCGGACGAGTCCATAATTGACAACATCAAGGTAAGCAGCTGCTCCATTTCTACTGGTACCTGGTACCTGCGTTCCCAAGCCTCGTATTTTTCCCGCGAAGTGTTTTTTTTTGTTTACAGCGCATTGTTTTTGCCATAGGGCTGTGAAGCGACCAAAATACGTGGCAAGGGCCTCTAGAAGATAGAACAAAATGCAGAATGCATGGTCAGAGAGGTGTCCAACCGCGCTTCCACTGTGGAAGCTCTAGCGCGCTTTCACGCGAATGCGTCTACAGCTCGTTAACCCGACACGGTTTTGAAAACTTTTCATACAGATCGATCCCCATATCCTCTGTTTCTGTCCCCTCACCTCTTTCATTTCATTTCTCCATTCTGCCTGCTATCCTTTATTTCCGCTGCCCCAGCTAAGGTGTTTCAGTATCGATGGCAGATGCCGGGGCTAGATTACATGCAGCTCATTGGTCGAAAAGCCGTCGGCGCCGTAGTGGTGTCGTTGGCACCCCGCGTCGGAGATATCCTGCGTCCCAGTGTCCTTCGTTTCTGAACCGGTGTGATGAAACCGCAGCCGCATACGAGTGCTAGTATGGAACAGCGTCCGTGTTGTTTTCAGAGGCCTCCTAGAGACTGCGAGCGAATTGTCCAATGGGCAAGGCGATGGCGTTCCGTGGACTTCCTGGCAGCTCTGCAACACGCTGTCGGAAATATTGGGGGTGCCTAAAAATCAGATGGCACGTACAAACAATGAATAAACCGTGAATTGGCCGTGGATCGAACCAGGGAATTTGGCGTTCGACACGGGGACGCTTCCACTAAGCCACGGCGGCTCGACGTTTGAAGATTATCGATAAAGGCGCGTCTAGTGAATGCACGGGTTTCGTAGAAACGTATCTTCGAGATCTGTACTGAGGCGTACATGAGTAATTATGAGCATGTAAATTGCAGACGTCGGAATTAAGCGAGTGCCATATGTTTCCGGTATTTTTTTTATTGGAAAACGTTCAATGCCAGCACTGAACCCTAACGGCCACTATACCAGATGGCTGCGGGCCTCTGGCTATCGGCGACATTGTGAGCCCACTCAGTGGCCCGGACTTGCGTCAACGGGTCTGAGCTGGCCAGTATAGCCTCCCTACGCTCCAGAGAAGGGACTGGTAGTAGGTCCGCCGGTGGTGGCGCCTTTTTTGCAGCTCCATAGAGTAAATTTGCACCAGTGCTTCGCGTGCAGTCGTAGCGCCATCGTCTTGCACACACTTAAACCGCCCTTAATCCCCCCTGTGTCGTAGTAGTTAGAGTCACTAAAATTATTTAGTGACTCTAGTAGTAGTGTCGTTCGTTTCTGAACCGGTGTGATGGAACCGCGACCCGCCGCGGTGGCTCAGTGGTTAGGACGCTCGGCTACTGACCCGGAGTTCCCGGGTTCGAACCCGACCGCGGCGGCTGCGTTTTTATGGAGGCAAAACGCTAAGGCGCCCGTGTGCTGTGCGATGTCAGTGCACGTTAAAGATCCCCAGGTTGTCGAAATTCTTCCGGAGCCCTCCACTACGGCACCTCTTTCTTCCTTTCTTCTTTAACTCCCTCCCATATCCCTTCCCTTACGGCACGGTTCAGGTGTACGCCAATATATGAGAATGATACTGCGCCATTTCCTTTCCCCCAAAACCAATTTATTATTATTATTATTATTATTATTATTATTATTATTATTATTATTATTATTATTATTATTATTATTATTATTATTATTATTATTATTATTATTATTATTATTGAACTGCTGCCATATACGAGTTCTAGTGTGGAGCAGCGCTGTTGTTTTCAGGGCCTCCTAGAGACTCCGAGCGATGAGTCCAGCGGGAAAGCCGATGGCGTTCCGTGGACTCCCTGGCAGCGCTGCAACACGCTGTCGCGCTACACGTGCGTCCTCAAATTTTTTAAAGCGAGAGCTTTACGGTCCTTGCAGGAGCGAGCAAACTCGGCTCCGAGAAAGCCTTGCGGCAGCCGGAGCGGGACGTCACAACCACGTGACATGTTTTTCTCTCTCTAGCTCTCCTTCCCTTACGGCGCAATTCGGCTCTGCAGTTAGATATGTGAGATAGTTACTGCGCCATTTCCTTTCCTCAAGACCAGTTCTAGACTCCGTCGCTTACCCGCCGCGGTGGCTCAGTGGTTAGGGCGCTCGGCTACTGATCCGGAGTTCCCAGGTTCGAACCCGAACCCGACCTTGGCGGCTGCGTTTCGATGGAGGCGAAACGCTAAGTCGCCAGTGTTCTGTGCGATGTCAGTGCACGTTAAAGATCCCCAGGAGGTCGAAATTATTCCGGAGCCCTCCACTGCGGCACCTCTTCCTTCCTTTCTTTTCACTCCCTCCCTGGAAGGTGATTACTCATGCATACCATATACGGTCAATAGAACTGGTTTCCTCCACAGTTTTGCCAGCAATATCGCTAGTACATTAGACATTGATTTCAGACACCGTAGCAGGCAACCTAAATGCTATCGCATTTTCTGGTTTAAGATTGTGTTTAAAAACTACGAAGATACTCAGACTGATTTATAATAGCTGCTCATAAGAGGCTGTTAAAAGTAAATGCTGCATCGTTCGACAGCTGCAAAAACTTGGGTACCTCTTAATAATGCAACATGAGGAAATTGGCATTAGACTCCAGGCTACTGGGGAATAACGACATATAGATAAAAAGAAGAGCAAATAAAATAAAGACGATAGCGTGGATAGGTAAAGCGAAAGGTTCCAGGAAAACACCTTCTCAGCGACCGCAGTCACTTCTGATTTTATAATGTCTCATGACGCGATCTGTATGGATTGTGAGCGGTATAAAAATGTGCAGGCCCTGCTCCGATCCGCCTCCGAGTTCCTTCACAAAGCCACCAACGGACGCGTGTACTTCAAACACGCCACCATCGAGGTACCCATGACGTGGCCGAAGAGAAGGAGCGCACGGGCACTTTCGTCGAGCGCCTTCTACAGGAGCGACGTGCCCGAGGAGCAGCACGGAGACAAGCCGTTCACAGAACATGAGCATCTGTGTGGCCAGCCAGGAAACTTCATCCACCTCACTCCCAGATTTCTGGCCACACATGACAAGTCTGCGGGTAAGAGATGGCTTAAGCCAGGTATGGCAAGTAGTTGCCTGCACAATATTTTCGCTTTAAGTTCATTTACGGCGATAGCGATTATTGGTGAGGAAGCCCAGGGAAAGTACGTGTGTTCGCGTGACAACTTCCGGGATGTCGGAAAGGTCAAAAGACGCTCCCACAGTGGTAGGGACCAGGAGTCGAGAGATGGAGAGAGAGAGAGAGCGCCTAAAAAGGAAACAAAATTGAACTGGCCAAACTAGGCAATGACCCAGTCAAACAATCGGCCTGAACTGCGGAGGCTGGGCGGCTACGACTGCTTTGCGATCACACCTTCTCTGCTCTTGCTCCGCTTATCTGTTGCTTCAATATGCTGTCGACAACAGCGTCTCTCCATTTTCTCTCTTTCCTTCTTCCCTTTTTCCCCCCTACATTCGTAACCTCGCATACGCTCCTGACCGCTTCGGTCGGTGACCTTGGACGGACTTCACCCACGCAACGGCTCGAGGTGGACTCCGTATTGTAATCATAAGCTGCTACGGACGCGGCGAGGAGATATTGAAAACGGGTGGGTGGGTGGCTGCATAACCCCGAGATCACCCGGATGTTTGGGAGAGGAGGTGTGCTGATTAGGAAAAAAAGCAAACCTTGCCGCGACGAAAGTGACGAGGAGTGGACCAAGGCGTGCGCAGTGTGTTTTGTCTCGCTCTGTCGTGTCGGCCTTGTTCAGCGTTGATCGCCGCAGAAAATTTGTTTTAATGCTGTCCCCGTTCATCCCGCACTTAGACCAAATAGGCTGCCAAAAAGTTTTAACAAACTCTGTCCACGTAGCATTCCTTTCCAGAGCGCCTCTTTTGCGCGCGCACCGGAACACCCAACAGCGCACCTCTCTCCGTGGTCACGTGCGCTCTGGAGGGACGTGATTGGTGGGTGCTTCAGTGCGCGCCCCAAAGACGCACACTTTTTCAGCCAGAGTGCCGCAGTTGCTCACGTTTCCAAATTTCAAAAAACTAATTTCGCTATTACTGACGTCCAGCTACGAGGCGCCACGACAACGAGGCGTCAAACGTGCAACAGTTAAATAGTCGGCTATTAGTAATATTTTCTAATAATTTCTTCGGGTGAATCATATTGAGTCTAGTAAGCATAATTCCTTGATCTCCAATGTTCGTCAACACTGGTATAACTATGTCGGTTTTGTACCTCAGAAAGCTAACCTAAAAAATCAGTTGCGGGCCTCTTGGAACACATTGTAAATGACATACAATATGTTTAAATAGCTGAGGTGCGAGTCACTGTGTGTGCGTGTGCGATTTGCTGTTGGATTTCATGAGACAGACATCCAGAACACCTTAGTTGTAGACGGCCTCGCGTCACATAGGGGGCATTCGACCTGTCTCACGTCGAGTGAGGAGAAATTGCACGACCAGTACACGATGACAGCTTTCTCCTTGCTATGCTTGAGACTGCGCTAGCACGTAATGCTGAGGCTACAGTTTGGAAATAAAAACAGAGCTGTTTAGAAAGACTCTCACATTCGCAGCGTACGTGTTCGTGCACGAGTGGGCCCACTTCAGGTACGGCGTGTTCGACGAGTATGGCAGCCTCAACGACAGCAGGCACCCCTTCACCTACTGCCGCAAAGAAAAGGTGAGTAGCACGGGAAACGGTACTCGGGTCAAACAATAATGGGAGGGGTGCACTGCTACCGGTACGCATTTGTCGAAGAAAAAAACTGATTACACATTGATATTAGAACTACTGCATGAGAAGGAGGTCCTGGTGGACACGAAGGGCTGAAATCAAAATCCCAACGTTCCGCGACCAACTCGGTACCCTTAATTTGCTCATAGGCGGCTAAAATTGTTAGCACCCAGCAGACAGCATGAATGAATGATGAATAATGAATGAATGAATGAATAAGAAAACTTATTGGTCCACCGAGGACGAGCCCTCAAATCCCCGGTGCCGGCACGCTGGTAGGGGATGCTCCGCAAACCAAGGACAAGTGTGCATTGTTTCTTCACGGCCTCAGCCGCCAGGCAGGCGGCTTCAAAGGCTTCTCTACTGTTGATATATGCTATAGACCATCCTTAGACCTCGCCTCTTTTCCGTCGTTACGTGACGTAGGTGACTTTCATTGGTGGAAATCAGACATCTTAGACACGCCTTTATGCTCTATTTTGTGAAGGACCGACTTAATCTCGAAAGGTTGCTTGGACCCAGGTTTCAGTACATGGGAGCTCCAGCGACTCCTTCTGCGTTGCAAGCCCAACCAGACAGACTTTCGTTAAAGATGTCGCTTTTAAAACAACTGTAGACACCTTGAGACCCAACCTGAACGTTTCTGGTGAAGGCTTTGCCCTCTTCAACATCAGCGAACGTGCCGCTTTCCAAGGCACGTTCGCAGCAAGAGATAAATTTAAACGCCATAAAAAATTTGCAGTGGCTTAACTTGGCTAACCCTGGAATTCATCGAAAAGCAAGGACGTGTGGCTTCACATCAACCGATCGGATGTTGTTAAGGTCAGCGGTCAACTAAAGGTCATGGACCAAGGCCAGGGGTCAAGGGTTCGACTCCATAACTGTACGACATATGGTCATGCACGGCTAACGTGGTTGGGCTGAGTGTTTCAAGGTCATTCTTCAGCCTACGCGACGACTGCTTTTCTCAGCGTAGAAGGAAGCTTTTCGCTTCAATAAAACGCGAAGACGCACAGAGACTTGCTCTGCAACAAGGTCTTTAGTGCTCCGCTTCAGGCGGGGCAATCTCTATTTGTGCATGAGAAGAGTTCTGAGAGCTTTATCGCTTCGGCGCTTGATGCCGCCACGTCAATGCGTCGATAGCTCCACAGTATGACCGAATTCGAATGCTTCTGGTAGCGAATAAAAAAAGTACATTTGGCCTGTTTTCATGCTGTTTTTTATAAAGACCTCAGGCCTAGGGAAAAACTTGGTGTCATGAAACAGCGATTGAATACAATGTGCAGCAGTTAGAGTCCCGTGGGAAAGAGTCTGCTCTCTGGAAAACAACTATAGTCTATATAAAACCAACAATTATTAATCCCGCAAGCCTTTTAGCCAAAACCGGCGTCGTCGATTCGGTGGACGCGGTTCTGCGGCACGCCTCTTTTTCAGACTGTCCTCTCGCGTCTCTGAACTGTCTGCGCGTGGCAGCGATTGTGGCCCAGCTGGAGCCAGTGGGCAGGCGCCGTGCAATTTCTTTTCCATTCTTCCATTTAATATTAAAGCAGTCGGTTTAATTACAGCCGCTTCCTTGCGTTCGCCTGACCCTGTTTCCTAGTAAGTGGTAATTTCAGAGCAGCCAAGGTAAACTATGCGAGGATGCTTAAGCTTCGCTTTTAAGAGTGGAACGCGACAGCGTGTTGCAGCACTGCCAGGTAGTCCACGGAACGCCATCGCCCGTTCGGCGCGACGCCTTGCCCGTTGGGCAAATCGCTCGGAGTCTCTAGGAGCCCTCTCACAACAGCCCATCCGCCGCCCGAAGAGATCACGAACGGGCTGCAGTGACCTTGCTCCCCGAGTTGGCCGGTGTGCATCTCCGTTTATGTTTATGGGTGTTTAGCGTACCAAAGCGACTCAAGCTTTGAGGGACGCCGTAGTGAAGGGCTCCGGAAATTTCGACCACCTGGGGTTCTTTAACGTGCACTGACATCGCACAGTACACGGGCCTCTAGAATTTCGCCTCCATCGAAATTCGACCGCTGCGGCCAGAATCGAACCCGCGTCTGTCGAGCGCCGTAACCACTCAGCCAGCGCGGCGGCCGCGTCTCCGTTGTGATTATAATTTGAGAGGAAAGGAAAGGTGCAGTAACTGTATCACATATCGGCGGACACCTCAGCCACACCGTGAGGGTGTGGGAGGAGGCAGGTGAGCCGGACGTTCCGGGGAGGTCCACGAAGGATGGGCTGGCGTCCTTTCACGACATTACTATAATCATTACAAACTTGAGCGGAGAATTTACCCCCGTCCCCGGACAAGCAATTCATGAAGGCGCAGGAATGCGTCTGGCAAAGACTGTAGACGAGATCGTTCGTCAACCCATAACCCGCCGCGGTGGCTCAGTGTCTGATCCGGAGTACCAAACCCGACCGCGGCTGCCGCGTTTCGATGGAGGCGAAACGCAAAAGGCGCCCGTGTGCTGTGCGATGTCAGTGCCCGTTAAAGATCCCCAGGTGGTCGAAATTATTCCGGAGCCCTCCACTACGGCACTCTTTCTTCCTTTCTTCTCTCAGTCCCTCCTTAATCTCTTCCCCTTCATGGAGCGGTTCAGGTGTCCGCCGAGATGCGAGACAGATGCTGCGCCATTTCCTCTCCACAAAAACCAATTTACCGATTTTCAAGTCTTCGCTTAATTTAGTGCGCTCCTTACCTCCTTTGAAATGTGGCACCTTAATTAGTCCAAGCTGCCCGTCACTGCTGCGTATACGTGCGAATTAATGAATTTAATGCAATGAGCATTCTTTAATAACTGGGCTGCGGGGGCTTTCAATATCTCTATATTTTAATATGCTCGGCAGAATGCTCCATTCAATGGTTCTGCTAACTAAATATCGGAAAGAAGCAAACAGTCACTCAGGCGCGCGGAAGAAATCGGGCCATGTTGGCCTTTTTTTGTTATGGGTTTCGTTTAAGTGAAGGAAATTGATTGATTAATTGTTTATTAAATCAGAGACTATTTAGAAGCAAGTAGAAAAAAACACAACCACATGTTAGCGATGAGATCCGAACCCATGTCCTCCGCACATCTAGCACCATGCTCTACCAACTGAGCGAAACCAGTCGCTGTCGACCGTTTCGCCTTCCACTTTCAAAAAGGAATGTATTTTAAGTGTAGGCCAAACTTGAGAGTGTTGGCGACGTGGGTCATGCTTTTAAACCGCAAGTGCCTCGTCGAAATTTTCTGCTCTAAATATCCGCGGCATTTGTTGACTGTGTGCTGCTGAATGCCCGCTATTTAGCGGCATCCTCCGCCAGAGGGGCTCAAGGTCACCTTTTTTCCTGTCCACAAGGTTGGTACGTGGACACTTCACGTGACCAGCTCCACCTTGGCCCCAGTGGAGGTCAGCGTTCGGGTCAAGTCCGAACCCAGAGGAAAAGACGACGAGCCGATACGAGTCTCATGCGAGATGGGCATCATGCTCGTGGACAGGTCCGACGGAGCGGTCGTCTACGCCAAGGTCACCAAGGACAAGAAGGTGGTTCTGGACGCCGTGGTCTTCGCCACAGTTCACCGTCCGAAGATGCAGGACGCTCCACACGCGATAACGATTTCCCTTCACGACGACGGACGTGGTGAGAGCCATTAATTGCTATGCTGATAAACATTCGACTCTCTTCCACAGCGTAACACTGACAGTGGAGAAAAAGCTGCACTTGCCTTATCAAACAAGTACTGTGTTCACACCTTGTCCGTGTCCTTCTTTCTCTCTTGTTTGTGGTGCACCACAGAAGAAAGTCGAATAGATTACCAAAGAGCTCAACCTACTCTTTGTCAAGTTTCGGAGCGGTTTACATTACTAACGAAAGACTACAAAGTGCAATGAAAGGAGAATGCGAGATTATCGAGTTACTTCTTTAGATGTCCAAGGTCTCCGTTAATTATCTAATAACAAAACGATTCTGAAAAACCGGAGACACATGATGCGGAGATTTTCCACATTACCAACATCGATCATTACATCTCGCTGAATCTTGCTTGTGTTGTTGTTTTATCTTGTGATGCGATCATGTACCTTGCATTTCTGTCCACGTGCCAGTCTACTGCATTGCTGGCAAAGTGGGGGACCGTGGCCTTGTCAAGCTGTCAAACGACAGCTTTTACTCCGGGCCCCCACCATCATTTGTACCATGATGGCAAAATAAATTGAATTGAACTGAACCATTAATTGAGTACTTTGACGTATGTTACGTGGGTTCTACCTGTGTTCCATCCTTTCTATCCTCTCTTTCTCTCCTTTCGTCTTGCCCTCTTTCTTTTTTCCTTCGCTTTATTCCCATCATTCTTTATTTGGTTCCTGCCTTCTATCCTATCTTGCTTCTTTCTTTCATCCTTGCTTGCTTCTTTCTTTCATCATGCGCTTCTCCCGATCTTTTTCCCAGGCCCCGACGTTAACTCAAACGACGGCGTCTACAGCGGCTACTTCACCCAGTTCAACGGCATGGGTCGGTACACCGTCATGGCGGTGGTCTCTACCCAGAAAACGACTCGCCTGGCCAAGTCGTTGGGTGGCTCGGGTACTTTCCTCACTACGTCTTTCCTTCATGGGATGAGCGGTGAGCTTCCGTGTTCTCGGCGCACTTAACCGCTCAGGCAGTCGCATAACCTAAACTCGTACTAATGAGTCAACTCCAGTCCTAGGTGTAATCACTCGGGCTGCCCCCCATGCAATAGAGAAGTGGCGTCAGTCGAGCACAAAGCTGTTCCGAGCTAATGCCGACATTGGTGATGCTCCAGTGCAGAGGTCGAGAGGCAATTAGGACCACAAGGGTGGGGTAACTTAACGTACCTTTCCTTTAATATACATTGAGTCATTATGCCCCGCAACGACATAAGGATGCTTACATTAATAGCAGGAGAGAGTCGCTGCTTGAGCTGATGTCGAGTGGCGAGAACGATCCGAATAGAATCGATTCGAAATAAAATCGTCATGTTATCAAAGCCATGTCTTGATTATTAGGCCTGAAGAATGACGGGGATGAACAGCGGCGACAGGTGTCGAGGCGTGTTTCTCTTTCTGCACCTTCTGATTGAATTTGATAAACAGGAATCGGTTCAATGGCGGCGCTTGAGTCGCAGTAACATTGACGAAGGTGCAGCCTGTCTGTCGATCATTACGCCTCATACAGACCATGTGTCTGTCTCCTTCTCTCGTCCTGTCTCAGTTGTGTTGTGCCTTCACCTAATATAAGAGTACAGACTAGCTCAAGAAAGTACCCTTTTGCGATACCATGTGTCGCATCGGGGCGTGAAACCCCACATACCTGCTAAGATCATTTCGTTAGATTCCCGCCAACTTGCTTGCGTATACCTGCAACACCAGTCACTTGGCGATACGCCCCGACTTACACGTGCAAGACAGTTTTAGCTCATTTGTGCTTCATATGGAAATCGTGTTCGCCAAAGTAACGGCTCCGGACATTTAAAGTTCATTAAATGCCGCAAAGGTATCTCACATTCTGAACTGCCTGTCGATATAGCGACCTGATATGCGTTAATTCTACGTTTGGAACACACCTGGCACAGCTGCTACAGCATTCATGAAATCGTCATTAATTTCCCGATCAAAACAGATGATCGGCACAATATTGGAAATAGATGGGCTTACTTTGGTTCTTTGTAGAACCGGCTTTGCCAATACATTCGCAACATTGGGCCGATAACCTGCGCTGCTTGGGTCCCGTTTCATGCCACACGTGCTGCATGATGCTGAAGATTACCATCCACTCTAAAACACCTCCAAATGCAATTGAGTTCCTTTAGGTAAAACTAACAGTGCATTTCACTTAACTGAGGCTAAAAGCCCAAAGAGGAAACTGCCCCCGTTCCTTCAATGTAGAATGCGCAGAGGTCCCCACCAAAGTTTTCGGCACACAAAAAACGCGAAGTTCAGTTTCCCGATGCCCTAATTTAGGTATGCCCAATCATTCATGTGTGCAATATGCTGATCGCATAAGGAAGCGGTGAGCACTCCTTTGAATTCTTGGTTTCATGCTTAGGCAGCAAGATAATTAAGTAACAATAATAATTAGTTTTGGGGGAAAGGAAATGGCGCAGTATCTGTCTCATATATCGTCGGACACCTGAACCGCGCCGTAAGGGAAGAGATAAAGGAGGGAGTGAAAGAATAAAGGAAGAAAGGTGCCGTGGTGGAGGGCTCCGGAATAATTTCGACCGCCTGGGGGTCTTTAACGTGCACTGACATCGCACAGCACACGGGCGCCCTATCGTTTTTCCTCCATAAGAACGCAGCCGCCGCGGTCGGGTTCGAACCCGGCAACTCCGGATCAGTAGTCGAGCGCCCTAACCACTGAGCTTCCGCGGCGGGTCAAGATAATTAAGCTTCTTCGTGATTTCTGTGTTCCGAAAACTCTCGTGGGCACCTGTAAACTCGAAGAACAACGTAGTTGAATACTGCATTTTTGTGGCAGCTTTACTCTTGCAGGTGTGTTTCAGCGCCGTATTGGAAGCATTTAGCCTAGACTTTAGCGCTGTCGCATACCTAGGCCATGAGCAGCAATTGCGCATGCGCAGACGGTCCGAAGAGGACAGGTGCGCCTGGCCTGAATATAGCCTGTCGGAGCCCTCTGCGCGTGAGTATTGGTGGCCGTTGGTAGCGGTACAGGGTAGCAGTGGGAGTACACGCGATGCTGAAAAGTTTGGTTCTGTCAGTTCTCAGAGGGGACTACGGCCCAGCAGCCCAATTTTTTACGTGTTCTAATTCGACACTTCTTTACTACACTGGTCATCAGAACTACACTGGTCGTCTGAATTCTCCTCCTCGTTCTTCTTATGCCACTTTTCCGACTGTGCCTGACGCAGAAGCTGCCACGGGAACGAGCTTCGAATCGGCTTCCGAGTTCCAGGTCTCCATGTTCGAGATCATCGACGGCACCACCGAAGACACCACCGCCGATAGAGTGGACGATTTCCAGAGGGTGGCGTCCGGAGGGTGCTTCCAGGTCACGGAAGATATTGTGGAAGAGGACGTGCCTCCGGGAAAAATCTGGGACCTGGCCGTGGAGGATGTGCGCCCGGGAGAGTACCTCACGCTCCTGGTGGAGCTCACGTGGACGTGGCCAGGAGCTCATCTGACTTCTGGAATGGGTAAGTACTTCAAGAAGATACGTGTACTGTGGAGCTCAGAGGGGCATAATCCACTTATTAGGTGCAGAATTCCTGGATGAACCGGGAAAGTTGGCGATTAATCATAGGACGGCCTCATCGAAGGCGTGACGACAGCAGATGAGAGAGGGAGGCGAGCATTTGCAAAGTTTGTTATTTTATTATCGTAGTACAGCTCGCGCTGCGTTGCTTTAGCCTTCATGAATACGTAATATCGAGTTTTCTCTGAAGTGCGCTGCATGATGTTCAAGGTTGAAATCCACCGCTAAACATCTTCTGTAACTACAATTGTATTTTTGAGATCAATTTAACGGCGCCTTTTGCTTAACTGAGGCTAACAGACAAGCACCGCCATATTCACAGTACTACTATCCAGTAGTACTGTGGAGAACTTTAGGAACACAACAAGAAGTGTTAGTCGTTCTGTGCAGAACATTCGGAATTCGTATAAAGTAGTTATTAGAACCAGTGGTTGTCTTTCATCCTCTGCAGAGAACCGTCTGGTATCCCCCTACGGACTTTAAATTGAATATCACAGTGAATCCTAAATTGCAGGGGTAGTTTATCAGTGAAGACGAGGTCCCATTGAGTTAGCCAGCAGGCACACAAAACAGGCGCACATGTCTGCCGTGATTGGATGAAAGAAACGGCTTGTGGTTTCATACGTCTTGTGTTTCGGCAGCATAACGAAGGTAGACAGCAATTGGCACCGACAGCTGCACAGTATTACTGCACGCGTTTTTCATTACTTGTAATTTTGTCCAGGGTTCCTTTTTTTAGCAGTACAACTAATTACACGAAGCGGTATGAGCAATAAAAAGCGCAACGAGCAACCGCGGATAAAAAATATGTCCGGGAATTTTACATTTTTGTTGTATATACATGTGTTGCAAAGTAACAAATTGAGATTGAAGCTTTGGCTATGAGACGTGGCGTGAAAATCCTCTAGTACAGCGGAGGGAATTATAACTTCGGAAATATTGACGCTCCATCAGAACAGACGTATGATTAGTAAAGGTACCAACGAACGAGCTCGGCACTGACGATCAATTGGTGCGCCTGAGAATGAGTCGTTTCAATGTGCGGCATTTCTGCTCATCACCTGGCTGACTGTGCAAAGCCGAGAAAGCACATGTTTCGATTTTCGACGCGCTATCAACACAGCATTATTCATTGACATAAGTATGTAACTGACGTGTGTATGTAAGTTTGTAACTAGCTATCTGGCAATAAGTTAGCTGACGTCTTCACCCTTCACCACTATTAGATGTCAGACAGACAGACGCCCATGGCATCTTGACCAAGAATGACCCCTTTAAACGTTCCGTCGTGCAATATGCACAGCGAGAAGGCACACAGGGCTTCTGCGGGAACTGGGCGAGAGAAACGAAAGTATAGCGCTTATCTCAGCTCATATCAGTGGCGCAGCTTAGGGTGACGTCACACTGAAATGGTGTCGTGTTTCCCCTTCAGCGACGTTACTTTTTCGCAGCTTCCGGCCTGGAGATTGGAGTGTCAAAACATGACGCTGGCCTCGAAGTCGACTTTGGAAACCAGACTGTGATCACGGAAGCCGATGTGGTCGAAGGCAACCTGGACCCACTGCCATCAGGTGACCGGCACATCATCACTTTGTCACTTCCCCGCACCTTCTCCTCGCTTGGGCAAGATGGCTCATTGAACTGGCACACTGACCTGGCAGCTCAAGTAGCCAACAGCGAAGGGCTGAAGTTCGAACGTGGTGCGAGTGTCTTACGTACCTCCGCCTGTGACGACTCCAGTCGCTACCACCACGAAAGCCTCAACGACAAAGGCCAAAAAGGTCGCCACAACGGAAGCTGTCGCGACGACGCGAATTGTTGACGCAAGAAAAGAAAATAGTGAGAATTCGCGTTTCGTCGGGTCCCCCTTCTTCTAGGTTGCGCTCAATTGCCTGCATCGCAGCGGCGATTATCATCGTGGTCGCGGTGTCGGGGACACTGAACAGGAAGAAGCGCCGGCTGGCGGTAGAAGAGAGAACCACCGCCGCCGCTTCCTTGCTACTACTGGGAAGCCCATCGTTTTCTACGAATTCGCAATTGAAATAAATGCTATCGTTATGTGTACGGAACAACAGCATAGGCGTGTGTTTATATATACTTAAAAACTTCCTTCTTAACTCTTTCTCTTTGTGCGTTTTCGTTAAATATTTTCGGTGAAAAACTGCGAGGTTTAAAATTTAATGCAGTACATGCGAATGGTGCCAGTTAAATACACATTTCAGTGTTACAAGCTTCGTTAAAACTTTACTTCTTATTATGAAGTTTGTTGGCGAAATGAAGGTATTTAGATAAAATCTGAACAAAAGTTGCAATGATATGCCCGTATCGGTTCAAGCAGCGGTCGTCTGCCCTTAGCCCAGGGCTCCGCCAGCCTTTGCCGCCTTCGGAGCACTCTGCACCAGACCTATTTGGTCCTCGCACCAGTCGCTGGCCAGCAGTGCTTCCCATTGCTCCGCACTCTGGTTTGTAATCATATAGGGACAAAGTCAATGTCCCGACATTCCCAAATAATGAGATGTAAGGTGGGTTTTGCCTTGCACCATGTGCACCTGTCGATGTATACAGTGTGGCGCATCTTGTTCAGTACATGTAGTCTATTAAGATATGAGCCTGTCTGAAGCTGCCTCCATGCAACAGCCAATCCCCGGCTGAGTGGTTTATGCGGCGGAGGATAGGTCCCCCTGCTACCCCTGTAACATTCCAGCATGGCCGAGTATTCTAGGGGGACCGACACCTGGCCAAACATGCTGCATAAGTTCAGTCTTATACTTGTCGCCTGGTCTTTCGCCACATTCTTCCTTGGTAGCTACATTCGGACCACAGTCACGGCGATTCGAAGTGTCCCGAATATTTCAGAGCCACCGGAAGCGTAGCAGAGTTGAAATTTCTGATTGAGAAGGGTTCGGTGTTGCGCTCTACTGTCAATGATTGGGGAGAGCCTTGGGATACCTGCAAGGCTTGGGGTGAAGTGTGGTCCGACGTAAAATCCATCGCAAGAGCAATAGTAAAGTGCAGGCCGGATCGCATACAGAGAAATCGAACGAAAAACTACTGCTTCCGCTTGGATAGCGTAGACTGCGGGGCTGATGTGGGGCTGATGTCTGCTATCGACATTGTCACGGCAGCTCGTCAGCATTAGAATGATGAGAGCTACGAACGTCCTTTTGCCGTCGCATAGAAGGCTCTTGAATTCCAATCTGGTGGTTTAACGTGTGTCTGCTTAAGAATTATTCAGTTATTAAATTAAACAGCTTCCCCTTGATGTTTTCTTGCTTGCAAACATTCCAAGAAGACTTTACGTTGTGCAAAACTAAAGAAAAGAAGCAGCATACATTGTTATCCGACTTGCTAAAGAACAATCTTAAAACAGCGACACGTATGCAAGGATGGTTCACTGGAACATTTCGGCACAGCAGAAAGGTTAAGTGAAAAGGTGAGTAGCCCATCATCATGAACCGCAGCGGGGCACTAGCGGATTGAGCCTCCGCCTCACATGCGGGTGGTGCGGGGTTCGATCCCCGGTACCGTTGATACAATATGTACAAGCTTTCCCCTGATCTGGTGCTCGGCTTCTTTAGGGGGAAATGCTTGGGAAATGGGTCTTTGACCCCACCTTGCGTAACCGAAAACTACCCTCTGCCACAGCGCCCTTTCGTCGCAGGCGCTCTTCCGCATAAAAATTCACCATCATCGCCACCATCATCATCATCACCTCGAGCATCATCACGCCTGTCATCATAAACCAGTGGCGCAATTCGAAGCCATACCCTTCGCCAGAAACGCGACATCACATCTGTACTGGGGCCGCTACTATCTGCTGGTGCTGCAACTGCGGCCCGCTATTGCACCTGCCAAGCTATCACTGATATCGAGAGGAGTCCGAGTATCGAGCCTTTGTCGAGGTGATTGAATCGAGGTGACTGAATCTGTCGAGAGATAAACTTATCAATTTATAGAACTGTCCTTTGGACAGGCATATTTCACCGTGTTGGTGTTTCACGCCTAAAGCTTCGGATTATTTTCGTAAAGTACAGCACATCATTAGCACCACTGCTCTCTGCTCCCTACAAAAATGTAACAACCGCTACTAAAGGCAACCATCGCGAATTAATGTATCGCCGTTCAATCAGCGCGCAAGTTTTTGCGCAGCTCTGAGTTTGTTTGTTTGGCTGATTTTTTTTTTTTACCACTCAGGGTTGTAGGTCGCTTCTCTGCAGCTGCAGGGAGCTGCACTGCGAAGAACGCTTTCCCGCCAGCGAGGACCATTAATTAAGAAATGGATTCCTTGCCTGCATCTCGCACTTCTCGCGTTTCCGAGCGGATTCTGAGGCCTACAGAGAGTCTGTTGCAGTTATGGTACCTAGATGCTCGCGTCAGTCTTAGACACTGATGTGAAATTAGTTTTCTATGCCCAGCAGCTATATTTAACGGTTTCATTTTTCGTTGATGCAATATAATATATAATTGGTTTTTTGGGGGAAAGGAAATGGCGCAGTATCTGTCTCATATATCGTTGGACACCTGAACCGTGCCGTAAGGAGAGGGTAAAGGAGGGAGTGAAAGAAGAAAGGAAAAGAGAGGTGCCGTAGTGGAGGGTTCCGGAATAATTTCCACCACCTGGGGATCTTTAACGTGCACTGACATCGCACAGCACAGGGGCACCTTAGCGGTTTGCCTCCATAAAAACGCAGCCGCCGCGATCGGGTTCGAGCCCGGGAACCCCGGATCAGTAGCCGAGCGCTCTAACCACAGAGCCACCGCGGCCCCCCGTATATTTTCTATCGATATCCACTGGATCAAGTTGTCAAAGTAATTGCTGAGGTTCTATCGATTGGCGAGTGGCCAATATGTATTAAACGAGAGAGATATGTCCATAGTGTCGTTCTAAGAATTGATGCGTTATTAACGCAGAAATGCTTTTTTGGCAATCGCATCACACATTGTGAGTTGGCAAAAATCAGCCCGTTTAATGTTCATCGACCGAAATCGTCGTCATCAGGCGCGACGTGCTGTCGCAAGTTGCCAAAAAGCGCTCTGAGACGCCTTTCGAACTCTTTGTGGGCGTCTGTACGTGTAGGGGTTATAATTGGAAAAGATGGGATCACGTCTTATACTGGGTGGTTCGCTATACAGAAGCGACTAAAGAATTGATGGAAGAGGTAAATAGATAAAGATAAAATGCAATGTTACGCTTGGTCTCACCGAGTTTACTAAGTATAGCGTAAACGTACTCAATTTTTCTTCATTATCATTTGTCGACAATTGCCGCCGCGGTAGCGCAGTGATTATGGTACTCGTTCGATGACCCGAAGGATGCGGGTTTGATCTAGGCCGCAGCGGTAGCATTTCGATGGAGGCAAAAAGCTAAAGGCCTGTGTACTGTGCGGTGGCAGTGCACGTTAAAGAACCCCAGTTGGTCGAAATTATCCGGAGCTCTTCACTACGGCGTACTTCATAGCCTGAGTCGCTTTGGAACGTAGAACAGCATAGACCAAGCCATAAATCATTTGTCGACAGTCTTGCAGCAAGATGTGCCCACACCGTATTTCTGTATTAGTAGGCTCAGTGGAGCCAAGAGCGGGTCGACATTTAAACCACGTGATATTTTTGTCAGTTTATCGCAGCAATTTAGGCATAGCCTGATTATCTGCTCTAAGTTAACGATGAAATAAACGAAATTACCCGCACCATGAAACTTAACAGTAGTTCGCGCCCACAGCACGAAAGTAAGATTGGCCGTATGCAATTGATTTATCAGATTTTTATCAAGCGCAAAGTAACTTCGCCAGTGCTGCCTCTAGGCTACGATGACGGGGAAAAACTATCGATACTTCGGCGTGATACTACCGGAGAATGCCGGCGAAACATTCATAAATGACGATGTAAATAGAAGATTTCATGCGGATTTAACCAAAACGCAAAGCTTACTATTACATAACGGAAATAAGAAACCGTAACCCCCGGCATACTTTAATTTGATCGCACAACTTACGCAAGCTCTTCACGTTCCCATTCCTTCCTCACGGAGCGACTCGGGTGTCCACAGAGATATGTGAGATAGTCATTGCGTCATTTCCTTTCCTCAAAGAACCAATTTTCAGTTTTTTCCTCCTTTATCCCTTCCCTTACGGCGCGGTTCAGGTGTCCAACGATATATGAGACAGATCTGTGCCATTTCCTTTCCCCAAAAACCAATCATTATTATTATTATTATTATTATTATTATTATTATTATTATTATTATTATTATTATTATTATTATTATTATTATTATTATTATTATTTCATAGGTCGTCGGCGTTCATTGTGTTCATTGGTGTCGGTGTTGACAGCGTTCTACACTGCGATGATTTTGAGGAAAAGAATGCATAACTGGTTCACTGGGTCAGTGGACACCTCAATCACGCTTTGATGTACGTGGCGGCAGTGTGAGAGAGAGATGTTGTTGTTGTTGTTGTTGTTGTTGTTGTTGTTGTTGTTGTTGTTGTTGTTGTTGCCTGAAAAGATGATGGCACATACCCACGGTGGGTGATTGGCCAGGGTTTGATGCAGGTCCAAACAGGTAATATCTAATCCAAGTGAATCTCAACCGGCTTATCAATTAAGATGATTGTGAGTGAAAAGGAAATCCTTAATTTCATTGATGACCCGCCGCGGTGGCTCAGTGGTTAGGGCGCTTGACTACTGGTCCGGAGTTCCCGGGTTCGAACCCGACCGCGGCGGCTGCGTTTTTATGGAGGCAAAACGCTAAGGCGCCCGTGTGCTGTGCGATGTCAGTGCACGTTAAAGATCCTCAGGTGGTCGAAATTATGCCGGAGCCCCTACTACGGCATCTATTTCTCTTTCTTCTTTCACTCCCTCCTTCATCCCTTCCCTTACGGCGCGGTTCAGGTGTCCAACGATATATGAGACAGATACTGCGCCATTTCCTTTCCCCAAAAACCAATTATTATTATTATTATTAATTTGATTGAGCATAAGGAAATTGAGTTGGAAATCAAGGAAACAAAGCTGTGCGAGTAGAATTACTAATATTGAGGATTGATAAGAAAGCAAATTATTTTGAGAGAAAGAAATAAATAAAAAGTATCAAGAAGTTAACACAAAAATCTCCCTGTTGCACTGATATACTTGTGGAATAGTTGGCATACTTGCCAAATGGCATGCCCTTTGACGGTTGCGCCGAATGATAGAAGGACGGGAAGAGTAAACGGCAGTCCTAATTGACCTAGCGGATTTACCAAAAACTGAATTCTCTGCCGTGCAATCCGCCGGCAGTAGAGGATGAAATGATCTATGGATTCAACGTCTCCGCATGACGCACATAGATTTGACGGTGTGAACCCCGAACGGCATAAGTATAGATTAAGGCGAGGTATCCTACAACGCAGCAGTGTCATAGAAACCTCACATTGTCTTGATGTACAGTAACGTATATTCCATGGGAATTTCAAATGTTCGAAATCCGCTGTACCAAGGATGGGCTCATGGCTCAGGTAATGGTGAATTTGGAAGCGTTCATACCGGGACGTGGTCAGAAGTATGAGGTTTGGAACGCCCTGGGCAACAGGGCCATTGATGGCAGATCTCGCTAGGAAATCGGCCATAGAATTTGAGGAAATTCCACAGTGTCCTGGTATCCACTGAAAACGCACCTCTATGACATAACGTGGCACGAAGTACAGTAGGGATCGGTAAAGGAGAGTATTTTGCGAGCTGGGCTACATGCGTTAGCGCTGACAACATTGTGCAACGCCTCCTTTATAAAACTATGTCTTTCAGTTCCGACGCCACACAATAGGACCGCCGCGGACACTATGGTTCACGTGCCACTCGCAACGCGGCGCTGCTAGCTGCACTACGCCGTCGTTCAGAACGCAGCTAAAACATGTGCGCCGCCCCCGACTTGCGCTGCTCATGTTGGTTGTAGAGTTGTACATCGCACTACATTTAATTCAGTTCGTCGATTATGCTAACCAAGCGCTGTTCAAAAGCTTTTATCGCGAATATTTAAAGTGATACAAGCGATATGATTGCGTGGCATAGCTGCCGCGTTTCTAGCGGTTTGGAAATGGATTTCTAGTGAAACAGTATTATTTCGACAAACCGCTTGAGGTCTAGCCCCCATCAAAACAGACGCCATAAATCTTTGGTTGGATACTTTAGTCCATCATGCACACCCTTAGTTTGCAATCAACCCATCAAAAGGGGCACTCGTTTTTCCTCCATAAAGACGCAACCGCCGCGGTCGGGTTCGAACCCGGCAACTCTGGATCAGTAGTCGAGTGCCCTAACCACTGAGCTTCCGCGGCGAGTCAAGATAATTAAGCGTCTTCGTGATTTCTGTGTTCCGAAAACTCTCGTGGGCACCTGTAAACTCGAAGAACAACGTAGTTGAATACTGCATTTTTATGGCAGCTTTACTCTTGCAGGTGTATTTCAGCGCCCTATTGGAAGCTTTTAGCCTAGACTTTAGCGCTGTCGCATACCTAGGCCATGAGCAGCAATTGCGCATGCGCAGACGGTCCGAAGAGGACAGGTGCGCCCGGCCTGAATATAGCCTGTCGGAGCAATCTGCGCGTGAGTATTGGTGGCGGTTGGTAGCGGTACAGGGTAGCAGTGGGAGTACACGCGATGCTGAAAAGTTTGGTTCTGTCAGTTCTCAGAGGGGACTACGGCCCAGCAGCCCAATTTTTTACGTGTTCTAATTCGACACTTCTTTACCAACTAGGCTGGTCGTCTGAATTCTCCTCCTCGTTCTTCTTATGCCACTTTTCCGACTGTGCCTGACGCAGAAGCTGCCACGGGAACGAGCTTCGAATCGGCTTCCGAGTTCCAGGTCTCCATGTTCGAGATCATCGACGGCACCACCGAAGACACCACCGCCGATACAGTGGACGATTTCCAGAGGGTGGCGTCCGGAGGGTCCTTCCAGGTCACGGAAGATATTGTGGAAGAGGACGTGCCTCCGGGAAAAATCTGGGACCTGGCCGTGGAGGATGTGCGCCCGGGAGAGTACCTCACGCTCCTGGTGGAGCTCACGTGGACGTGGCCAGGAGCTCATCTGACTTCTGGAATGGGTAAGTACTTCAAGAAGATACGTGTACTGTGGAGCTCAGAGGGGCATAATCCACTTATTAGGTGCAGAATTTCTGGATGAACTGGGAAAGTTGGCGATTAATCATAGGACGGCCTCACCGAAGGCGTGAGGACAGCTGATGAGAGAGGGAGGCGAGCATTTGCAAAATTGTTTTATTATGATATTTCTTATCGTAGTATAGTTCGCGCTGCGTTGCTTTAGCCTTCATGAATACGTAATATAGAGTTTTCACTGAAGTGCGCTGCATGAAGTTCAAGGTTTAAATCCACCGCTAAACATCTTCTGTAACTACAGTTGTATTTTTGAGATCTATTTAACGGCGCCTTTTGCTTACCTGAGGCTAACAGACAAGCACCGCCTTATTCACAGCACTACTATCCAGTAGTACTGTGGAGAACTTTAGGAACGCATCAAGAAGTGTTAGTCGTTCTGTGCAGAACATTCGGAATTCGTATAAAGAAGTTATTAGAACCAGTGGTTGTCTTTCATCATCTGCAGAGAACCGTCTGGTATCCCCCTACGGACTTTAAATTGAATATCACAGTGAATCCTAAATTGCAGGGGTAGTTTACCAGTGAAGACGAGGTCCCATTGAGTTAGCCAGCTGGCACACAAAACAGGCGCACATGTCTGCCGTGACTGGATGAAAGAAACGGCTTGTGGTTTCATACGTCTTGTGTTTCGGCAGCATAACGAAGGTAGACACCAATTGGCACCTACAGCTGCACAGTATTACTGCACGCGTTTTTTATTACTTGTAATTTTGTCCAGGGTTCCTTTTTTTTAGCAGTACAACTAATTACCCGAAGCGGATGAGCAATAAAAAGCGCAACGAGCAACCGCGGATAAAAAAATGTCCGGGAAATTTACATTTTTGTTGTATATACATGTGTTGCAAAGTAACAAATTGAATTGAATTGAAGCTTTGGCTATGAGACGTGGCGTGAAAATCCTCTACTAAAGCGGAGGGGATTATAACTTCGGAAATACTGATGCTCCCTCAGAACAGACGTATCATTAGTAAAGGTACCAACGTAAACGAGCTCGGCACTGACGATCAATTGGTGCGTCTGAGAAGGAGTCGTTTCAATGTGCGGCATTTCTGCTCATCACCTGGTTGACTCTACAAAGCCGAGAAAGCAAATATTTCGATTTTCGGTGCGCTGTCAACACAACAGTGTTCATTGACATCAGTATGTAACTGATGTATGTTTGTAAGTATGTAACTAGCTATCTAGCAATAAGTTAGCTCACGTCTTGACCTACGCCACTATTAGATGTCACACAGACAGACGCTCTTGCCATCTTGAACACGAATAACCCCTTTCAGCGTTCCGTCGTGCAATATGCACAGCGAGAACGGACACAGGGCTTTTGCGGGAACTGGGTGAGGGAAACGAAAGTATAGCGCTTATCTCAGCTCATATCAGTGGCGCAGCTTAGGGTGACGTCACACTGAAATGGTGTTGTGTTTCTCCTTCAGCGACGTTACTTTTTCGCAGCTTCTGGCCGGGAGATTGGAGTGTCAAAACACGACGCTGGATTCGAAGTCGACTTTGGAAACCAGACTGTGATCACGGAAGCCGATGTGGTGGAAGGCAACCTTGACCCACTGTCATCAAGTGACCGGCACATCATCACTTTGTCACTTCCCCGCACCTTCTCCTCGCTTGGGCAAGATGGCTCATTGAACTGGCACACTGACCTGACAGCTCAGGTAGCCAACAGCGAAGGGCTGAAGTTCGAACGTGGTGCGAGTGTCTTACGTACCTCCGCCTGTGACGACTCCAGTCGCCACCACCACGAAAGCCTCAACGACAAAGGCCACAAAGGTCGCCACAACGAAAGCTATCGCGACGACGCGAATTGTTGACGCAAGAAAAGAAAATAGTGAGAATTCGCGTTTCGTCGGGTCACCCTTCTTCTAGGTTGCACTCAATTGCCTGCATCGCTGCGGCGATTATCATCGTGGTCGCGGTGTCGGGGACACTGAACAGGAAGAAGCGCCGGCTGGCGGTAGAAGAGAGAACCACCCCCGCCGCTTCCTTGCACCTGGGAAGCCCATCGTTTTCTACGAATTCGCAATTGAAATAAATGCTATCGTTATGTGTACGGAACAACAGCATAGACGTGTGTTTATATATACTTACAAAACTTCCTTCTTAACTCTTTCTCTTTGTGCGTTTTCGTTAAATATTTTCGGTGAAAAACTGCGAGGTGTAAAATGTAATGCAGTACATGCGAATGGTGCCAGTTAAATACGCATTTCAGTTTTACAAGCTTCGTTAGAACATTACTTTTTATTATGAAGTTTGTGTGCGAAATGAAGGTTTTTAAATAAAATCTGATCACAAGTTGCAGTGATATGCCTGTATCGGTTCAAGCAGCGGTCGTCTGCCCTTGGCCCAGGGCTCCGCCAGCCTTTGCCGCCTTTTGAGCTCTCTGCACCAGACCTATTTGTACCTCGCCGCAGTCGCTGGTCAGCAGTACCTCTGATTGCTCCGCACTCTGGTTTGTAATCATAGGGACAAGGTCAATGTCCCGAGATTCCCAAATAATGAGATGTAAGGTGGTTTTTTCCTCGCACCATGTGCACCTGTCGATGCATACAGTGTGTCGCATCTTGTTCAGTACATGTAGTCTATTAATATATGAGCCTGTGTGAAGCTGCCTCCATGCAACAGCCAATCCCCGGCTGAGTGGTTTATGCGGCGGAGGATGGGTCCCCCTGCTACCCCTGTAGCATTCCAGCATGACCGAGTACTCTAGGGGGACCGACACCTGGCCAAACATGCTGCATAAGTTCAACCTTATATTTGTCGCCTAGTCTTTCGCCACATTCTCCCTTGGTAGCTACATTCGGACCACAGTCACGGCGATTGGAAGTGTCCCGAATATTTCAGAGCCACCGGAAGTGTAGCCGAGTTGAAATTTCTGATCGAGAAGGGTTCGGTGTTGCGCTCTACTGCCAATGATTGGGGAGAGCCTTGGGATACCTGCAAGGCTTGGGGTAAAGTGTGATCCGACGTAAAATCCATCGCAAGAGCAATAGTAAAGTGCAGGCCGGATCGCATACAGAGAAATCGAACGAAGATCTACTGCTTCCGCTTGGATAGCGTAGACTCTGCGGGGCTGATTTGGGGCTGACGTCTGCTATCGACATTGTAACGGCAGCTCGTCAGCATTAGAATGATGAGAGCTACGAACGTCCTTTTGCCGTCGTATAGAAGGCTCTTGAATTCCAATCTGGTGGTTTAACGTGTGCCTGCTTAAGAATTATTCAGTTATTAAATTAAACAGCTTCCCCTTGATGTTTTCTTGCTTGCAAACATCCCAACAAGACTTTACGTTGTGCAAAACAAAAGAAAAGAAGCAGCATACATTGTTATCCGACTTGCTAAAGAACAATCTTAAGACAGCGACACGTATGCAAGGATGGTTCACTGGAACATTTCGGCAAAGCAGAAAGGTTAAGTGAAAAGGTGAGTAGCCCATCATCATGAACCGCAGCGGGGCACAAGCGGATTGAGCCTCCGCCTCACATGCGGGTGGTGCGGGGTTCGATCCCCGGTACCGTTGATACAATATGTACAAGCTTTCCCATGATCTGGTGCTCGGCTTCTTTAGGGGGGAAATGCTTGGGAAATGGGTCTTTGACCCAACCTTGCGTAACCGAAAATTACCCTCTGCCATGGCGCCCTTTGGTCGCAGGCGCTCTTCCGCATAAAGATTCACCATCATCGCCACCATCATCATCATCACCTCGAGCATCATCACGCCTGTCATCATAAACCAGTGGCGCAATTCGAAGCCATACCCTTCAACAGAAACACCACATCACATCTGTACTGGGGCCGCTACTGTCTTCTGGTGCTGCAACTGCGGCCCGCTGTTGCACCTGCCAAGCTATTACTGATATCGAGAGGAGTCCGAGTATCGAGCCTTTGTCGAGGTGATTGAATCGAGGTGACTGAATCTGTCGAGAGATAAACTTATCAATTTTATGAACTGTCCTTTGGAGAGGCATATTTCACCCTGTTGGTGTTTCACGCCTAAAGCTTCTGATTATTTTCGTAAAGTACAGCACATCATTAGCATCACTACTATCTGCTCCCTACAAAAACGTAACAACCGCTACTAAAGGCAACCATCGCGAATTAATGTATCGCCGTTCAATCAGCGCGCAAGTTTTTACGCAGCTCCGAATTTGTTTGTTTGTTTGGCTGAATTTTTTTATACGATTCAGGGTTGTAGGTCGCTTCTCTGTAGGTGCAGGGAGCTGCACTGCGAAGAACGCTTTTCCGCCAGCGAGGAGTATTAATTAAAAAATAGATTCCTTGCCTGCATCTCGCCCCCGCCGCGGTGGCTCAGTGGTTAGGGCGCTCGACTACTGAACCGAAGTTCCCGGGTTCGAACCCGACCGCGGCGGCTGCGTTTTTATGGAGGAAAAACGGTAAGGCGCCCGTGTGCTGTGCGATGTCAGTGCACGTTAAAGATCCCCAGGTGGTCGTAATTATTCCGGAGCCCTCCACTACGGCACCTCTCTCTTCCTTTCTTCTTTCACTCCCTCCTTTATCCCTTCCCTTACGGCGCGGTTCAGGTGTCCAACGATATATGAGACAGATACTGAGCCATTTCCTCCCCCCCCCCAAAAAAAAACCAATTATTATTATTATTGCCTGCATCTCGCACTTTTCGCGTTTCCGAGCGCATTCTGAGGCCTACCGAGAGTCTGTTGTAGTTAGGGTGCCTAGATGCTCGCGTCAGTCTTAGACACTGATCTGAAATTAGTTTTCAATGCCCAGCAGCTATATTGAACGGTTTCATTTTAAATAATAATAATAATTGGTTTTGGGGGGAAAGGAAACGGCGCAGTATCTGTCTCATATATCGTTGGACACCTGAACCGCGCCGTAAGGGAAAGGCTAAAGGAGGGAGTGAAAGAAGAAAGGAAGAAGAGGTTGATACAAAATTAATGCTTTCCGCGAAAATATTTCAGTGTTGCTAGTTTAAGCACGTGACCCAGGCTATTACGGAAGTCATATTAACATAAGTAGTTGGTTTTTAAGAAAAAGAAATGGCGCAGTATCTCTCTCATATATCGCCGGACACCTGAATCGCGCCGTAAGGAAAGGGATAAAGGTGGGAGTGAAAGAATAAAGGAAGAATAGAGAGGTGCCGTAGTGGAGGGCTCCGGAATAATTTCGACCACCTGGGGATCTTTAACGTGCACTGACATCGCAGAGCACATGGGCGCCTTAGCGTTTTGCCTCCATAAAAACGCAGCCGCCGCGGTCGGGTTCTTGCCCGGGTACTCCGGATCAGTAGCCGAGCGCCCTAACCACAGAGCCACTGCGACCCCCCGTCTATTTTCTTTCGATATCTACTGGACCAAGTTGGCGAAGTAATTACAAAGGTTCTATCGATTGGCGAGTGCTCAATATATTTTAAACTAGAGAGATATGTCCATACTGTCATTCTAAGAATTGATGCATTATTAACGCAGAAATGCTTTTTTTGGCAATCGCATCATACATTGTGAGCTTGCAAAAATCAGCCCGTTTAATGTTCTTCGACTGAAATCTTTGTCATCAGGGGCGACGTGCTGTCGCAAGTTGCCAAAAACGCTTTGAGGCGCCTTTCGAACACTTTGTGGGCGTCGGTACGTGTAGGGGTTATAATTGGAAAAGATGGGATCACGTCTTATACTGGGTGGTTCGCTATACTGAAGCTACTAAAGAATTGATGGAAAAGGTAAAGATACAAAGATAAAATGCATTGTTACGCTTGCTCTCACCGAGTTTCATTAAGTATAGCGTAAACGTACTCAATTATTCTTCATTATCATTTCTCGAAAATTGCCGCCGCGGTAGCTCAGTGATTATGGTACTCGTTCGATGACCCGAAAGATGCGGGTTCTATCCAGGCCGCAGCGGTAGCATTTCGATGGAGGCGAAACTCTAAAGGCCTGTGTACTGTGCTGTGGCAGGGCACGTTAAAAACCCCCGTTGGTTGAAATTATCCCGATCTCTTCACTACGGCGTACCTCATAGCCTGAGTCGCTTTGGAACGTTAAACACCATGAACCAAACCATAAACCATTTGTCGACAGTCTTGCAGCAGGATGTGCCCACACTGCATATTTGCATCAGTAGGTTCAGTGGAGCCAAGAGCGGGTGAACATTTATACCGCGTGAAATTTTTGTGATTTTATGACAGCAATTTTGGCATAACCTGATTATCTGCTCTAAGTTAACGATTAAATAAACGAAATTACCCACACCTTGAAACCTAACACTAGTTCGCGCCCACAGCACGAAAGAAAGATTGGCCGCATGCAATTGATACGGCAGATTTTTATCAAGCGCAAAGTAACTTCGCCAGTGCTGCCTCTAGGCTATGATGACGGGAAAAACTATCGATACTTCGGCGTGATACCACTGGAGAATGCCAGCGAACCCTTCATAAATGACGATGTATATGAAAGATCTCCTGCGGATTTAACCAAAACGCAAAGCTTACAATTACATAACGGAAGTAAGAAACCGTAACCCCCGGCATACTTTAATTTGATCGCACAAGTTACGCAAGCTCTTCACGTTCACATTCCTTCCTTACGGAGCGGCTCGGGTGTCCACAGAGATATGTGAGATAGTCATTGCATCATTTCCTTTCCTCAAAGAACCAATTTTCATTTTTCCCTCCTTTATCCCGTCCCTTACGGCGCGGTTCAGGTGTCCAACGATATATGCGACAGATACTGCGCCATTTCCTTTCCCCCAAAACCTATTTTATTATTATTATTATTATTATTATTATTATTATTATTATTATTATTATTATTATTATTATTATTATTATTATTATTATTATTATTATTATTATTATTACAGGTCGTCGGCGTTCATTGTGTTCATTGGTGTCGGTGTCGACAGCGTTCTACACTGCGATGATTTTGAGGAAAAGAATGCATAACTGGTTCACTGGGTCAGTGGACACCTCAATCGCGGTTTGATATACGTGGCGGTGGTATGAGAGCGAGAGAGAGAGAGATGTGGGCTACATGCGTTAGCGCTGACAACACTGTGCAACGCCACCTTTACAAAACTGCCTGTCAGTTCCGACGCCACACAATAGTCCCGCCGCGGACGCTGCGGTTCACGTGCCGCTCGCAACGCGGCTCTGTTAGTTGCACTACGCCGCCGTTCAGAACGCAGCTGCAACATTTGCGCCGCCCCCGACTAGCGCAGTTCATGTTGGTTGTAGAGTTGTACATCGCACTACATTTAATTCAGTTCGTCGATTATGCTAACGAAGCGCTGTTCGAGAGCTTTTATCGCGAATATTTAAAGTGATGCAAGCGAGATGATTGCGTGGAATTGCTGCCGCGTTTCTAGCGGTTTGGAAATGGATTTCTAGTGAAACAGCATTATCTCGACAAACCGCTTGAGGTCTAGCCCCCATCAAAACAGACGCCATAAATCTTTGGTTGGATACTTTAGTCCATCATGCACGCCCTTAGTTTGCAATCAGTCCCTCAAAAGGGGCACTGCCCTTTGGTTTTTCCACAAGTTGAATGCAGCTCTCGCAGCTGAGCCTTTCTGACAAGACCATGGCCAGATATCCACCAATAACTGCATACACTAGCCACTTCGTGGTTGGGGATTCATGGTGTAGCGCAAAGATGTCGCGATCTGTTCTTTGCTGCTGATGGGAAAAAGCCCTTACTTGTACGGCTGCGTTAATTTCTGAGTGTCTTCATTGGAAACCGCTGCATCAGTACAGAATGAGGCTGAGCTGTTGGCATTGCTTCGAGCTGATGCAGACACAATACCGGTCTTCAATATCTTCTCAAGTCTGCAGAGTACAGTCTTCACATCCAGAGCATCAATGCAACCTGCTCGCCTTCGAAGGAACCAGAACAGTGCCTCAATCGGATATCACTCGAAAACTTTCGATTCAAAACAAATATGAACTCCTTTTCCTTCAGAAGGTAACGAATGCATACTACATTCGGTGTTGATGTCAGGACCAGTGTTGTGTATGTCTCGTTGGTAAAGAAATTTTGTCAGGGTGGCTGTCCTTTCTCAGTCCTTCCATGTATTCAAGGAAATCAGCCATTGCAACGCTTAGCCATCGCTGGCGCAACTCGAGGTTGGCAGGAATCTTGTGGAGTGATACCACGCGGCGTCTTTCTTTTTTGCACTTGATGTGCACATTGTTGCAAAAGGGTTGCAAGCCCCAAGGGTAGCGTTGGCCTGGCGGCCTGGGGCAAAGCAGGAAACATCCGAAGGTCCCGGCAAAGGATGAGTCGACTGGCAACAGAACAACTTGTTTATTCTGGCATCGCATAAGAGCAGCCGGTCAGGGCGACCACGTTACTCGAAGGAAGAAATCGAAGTCTCTCGTTGGCGTCCGGGGCAGCTCTCTTTATATACCCTCGGAGTCGAGGGCAAGAAGGAGCGGCTTGGGATGAGTCGCACAAGACGGCGACGCATGAACATGTTCAGGCGTGACGGGCGCGTCCGCCAGGCCGGCGCCGGTCAGACCTCCTCGCCTCCCAGTTGGGGAGCTCCTCTCCCCGGCTGCCGCGCTTTGACAAGCGTGGGCAAAACATGCACACACACACACACGCACGCACGACGACACGTGGCACTGAAACCTGCCTGGACGCGCTTGGCGGGAGGCGTTGCGGCCGCGACGAACGAAGCCGCGGCGTCCGTTGCATCCGCGCCGGCTATACCGCGCGTCGTAGGCGAGACGTAACAGACCGCCCCGCCGGGAGAAGGAGATCCCGATGGTCAGGGGACTGCATCCGCTGTCCAGAGGGATGTCAACCGCCCCGCCGGGAGAAGGAGATCCCGATGGTCAGGGGACTGCATCCGCTGTCCAGAGGGATGTCGCTCGATGATGCTCGTAATCGAAACCGATCGTCCCTCGACGTTGCTTGAGCGCAGCGCACAGAGAAGGCCTCGTTCTCGGGTTCAGGATCACATAGGACACTGCAAAGTCACTTCGGGAGAGTTGCCATTTTTGTGCTCGTTCCCAGCAAGCGTTAGAACTACGCCGAAACGCAACCGCTCAGACAGCAAGCACGAGACAACCCTCACTAAGCTCTGCCAGGCTCTTTCCCCTTTTATACTACTGCCTAGTTCCTTACAGTAGTCAAGCAGCACTCAGAACGCGTCCACAAATTGGAAAATTGCACTAGAAAGCACATAATCACTTTGAAACACTAAACAAAAGCAATATGTTAAAAATCCTGCCTCAGGAAGAAAACATCAGTAACAAACAACTTTGAGGCGGATTCCTACGTTAGGGGCTTCGACTTAAGCCATCGGCGTTACCGTTGAGACTCCCCTTTTTGTAACGCACCTCAAAGGAATATTGTTGCAAAGAGAGGCTCCAGCGCAGGAGGCGGCCATTTTTGGGAGAGATGGTCTGCAGCCATTGGAGAGGGCAGTGATCCGTCTCAATGATAAACCTCGAGCCGGCTAGGTAGCATGACAATTTCTGAACGGCCCACACGAGACACGCACACTCTTTCTCGGTGGCGCTGTACGCCTGCTCACGACAGGTCAGCTTACGACTAGCATACAGGACGGGGTGTTCCACTTCTCCATTGTCCCTTTGGCACAGTACAACGCCCATGCCTCGCTCACTAGCATCGCACTGAACAACGAACCCTTTTGTGTAGTCTGGCGATCGTAGCACAGGCTGGCTTGTTAGGGCGCTCTTTAGGGCGCTAAAAGCTCTTTCCTTTGTCTCGCTCCAGACGACTGTTTGGGGCTCTGTTTTTCTTAGAGCATCCGTCAGGGGAGCCGCGATATCGGAGTACCTGGGGATGTACCTCTGATAGTAGCCGGCGACACCTAAGAACGACCGAATATCGGTCTTCGTGCGCGGTTGCGGGAAGTCTCGCACAGCGGCCACCTTTATTTCAGAGGGGCGGCGACGACCCTGTCCAATCACGTGACCGAGGTATACAACCTCGGCCTGTGCTAATTGGCACTTGGGAGCTTTGACTGTCAAGCCCGCTTCGCGCAGGCGGGTTAGCACTGCCCGCAAGTGTGCCATATGCTCAGACCAGGATGCGGAGAATATCGCTACGTCGTCTAAATACGGTAAAGCGAATTCTTCCTGTCCTCGCAACACTTTGTCCATGAGGCTTGAAAAGCAGTATGGCGCGTTCTTCAAACCAAAACTCAAAACTTTAGGACGGAATGTTCCCATTGGTGAAATGAACGCCGCACACCTACTAGCCTCTTCTGTAAGTGGAACCTGCCAATAACCCCTGACAAGATCTAGGGTGGAAATAAACTGAGCGCTACTAACTTTCTCAAGGCGCTCCTCGATGTTAGGGATCGGATAAATTTGATCCTTAGTAATGGAATTAAGCCTGCGGTAGTCGACGCAAGGACGAGGTTCCTTGCCCGGTACCTCAACTAAAATCAAAGGGGAGGTACAATCACTCTCACCCGCCTCAATAACACCGAGCTGTAGCATTTTCTTTACCTCAGCCTCCATAATATCGCGCTGGCGGGGTGACACCCGGTACGCCTTGGATCGTACTGGCTCTGGGGAGGTAAGTTCTATATCATGAGTAAGGACAGAAGTCCTACCAGGCCTCTCAGAGAACTGACCTTGAAACTCTTGTAAGAGTTGCTGTAGTTCGGATTTCTGCTCAGGCGACAGCTGTGCTTTACTGAGTAAGTCACTAATGACCTGATCAGTGTCTTCCCTGTTCGTCACTGCGCCTAGTCCCGGAAGCTCGACCGGAAGCTCTTCTAACTTTCCCTTGTCGGGCATTTCCTCTCCAGTACCTGGTGCCTTCAACGCTACAGGCTCAATTTTATCCAGTTCTGACGTGCTCGGAATATCAGCTTGCTGCGCCTCCGACCCTTTCTCATTGTTCGACAACGTCGGCCCCGCAACTACCGCCTTTGCAGCGAGCTCCCGAACTCTCGGTCTGGTTAAGGCCTGAACGCTAGCCTCACCAAACAAAAGCCCCTTCTCGCGCAGGAGGTGATCGGACCTGTTCGAAAATAGGTACGGGTACTGGGGGGGCAGCATAGATGACACTACGGCCTCCGTCTCAAGTGCTCCGAAAGGTCCTTCAATAAGCACTTTTGCTACGGGTAGGCACACGCTATGAGCTTCCACGGCTTGCTTGATCCATGCGCACTCGCCCGTGAACATATCGGGTTCTACGTAAGAGGGGTGAACTACATCCATTGTAGCTGCGGAATCACGAAGCACTCGGCACTCTTTCCCGTTCACAAGGAAGTCTCGCATGTAAGGCTCGAGAAGCTTCATGTTCTCGTCAGTGCTACATAATGACAAACACACGACTTCTCTTTTTGTTTCTGGACACTGCGCCGAAAAGTGACCCGGCTTCTGGCACGTATAACACACGCGCGCTTGCCTCCTCTCGAACCGCTTTCTGCGTTCGGCTTCGGCTGCCGCCGTCTCCTTACGCTCGGTCGGACTGCTTTCACTCGCATCCGCACTACGTGTGTCCCCCCTTGCTCTCATGGGTGTGAACTTCGGCCTCTCAGACTTGGAGCCAAATTCACCCTTTTGACCGTCCTTAGCTCCGCGAGCCCGACGCGTCACAAACTCCTCGGCTAGCTCGGCGGCTTTAGCCACTGTACTAACGTCAGGCCTATCCAAGACCCAGTACCGCACGTTCTCAGGTAACCGACTATAAAACTGTTCCAGCCCGAAACACTGCAGAATTTTCTCGTGGTCACCAAACGCTTTCTCTTCTTTGAGCCACTCCTGCATGTTTGACATAAGCCTGTAGGCAAACTCTGTATATGACTCGTTTCTGCCTTTTTCATTTTCGCGAAACTTCCGACGGAACGCCTCCGCTGACAGCCTGTACTTTTTTAGCAGACTCGATTTCACTTGGTCGAAATCCTCTGCCTCCTCTCTCTTCAAGCGAGCGACTACGTCGGCCGCCTCGGCGGGTAACAAAGTGAGCAAGCGCTGTGGCCACGTTTCCCGAGAGAACCCCTGCTTCTCGCACGTTCGCTCAAAGTTAACCAGGAACAAACCAATGTCCTCTCCAAGCTTAAACGGCCGCATCAGGTCAGTCATTTTGAACGATACCCGTTCTCCTGCACCGTGTGCCTGACTTCCATTACGAGCGCGTTCCATCTCTACCTCGAGACGCTTCATTTCCAAAGCGTGTTGACGGTCGCGCTCTTCTTTCTCTTTATCTTTTTGCTCTTTACGTTCGCGCTCCTCTTTCTCTTTTTGTTCTTTACGTTCGCGCTCGTTTTTCTCTTTTTCTTTTTGTTCCCTCTCCTCAATCGTCTCAAGGCATTCCGACAGCTCGTCATCCTCAGCCTCCAACTCAAGAATAGCCCTTAGCAGTTCTGGTTTTCTGAGTTTGTCTGAGACATCCAGACCCAACTCTCTTGCAAGCTCCAGCAATTTCGGTTTGCGCAACGACTTCAAATCCATGGCTGCTCCGAATGCTGCTTTCTCTACTGCCTACTATTGTCTTGCCGCAAACTAACCCGGCAGCAACGACAACACAATTACCAGCTCTGTTTCTGACACTAACAAAAGCCTGGCAAAACTCAGAAGAAGAAAGTCCCGCACTCACCAAACCTCGCAGCCACGAATTCAGCGCAGTCGTTCCGCTGCAGGCAACCAGTCATCACACAGGGCTCGTTGCACTGCTCCCGGATGGTCGTTGTGCTGCTCAGCATACAGTTGACCGCATATCTTCGCTGCTGGCCTCCGTTGTCGGAATCTCACCGCTGGCAACCAGTTGTTGCATTTGGGTTGCAAGCCCCAAGGGTAGCGTTGGCCTGGCGGCCTGGGGCAAAGCAGGAAACATCCGAAGGTCCCGGCAAAGGATGAGTCGACTGGCAACAGAACAACTTGTTTATTCTGGCATCGCATAAGAGCAGCCGGTCAGGGCGACCACGTTACTCGAAGGAAGAAATCGAAGTCTCTCGTTGGCGTCCGGGGCAGCTCTCTTTATATACCCTCGGAGTCGAGGGCAAGAAGGAGCGGCTTGGGATGAGTCGCACAAGACGGCGACGCATGAACATGTTCAGGCGTGACGGGCGCGTCCGCCAGGCCGGCGCCGGTCAGACCTCCTCGCCTCCCAGTTGGAGAGCTCCTCTCCCCGGTTGCCGCGCTTTGACAAGCGTGGGCAAAACATGCACACACACACACACGCACGCACGACGACACGTGGCACTGAAACCTGCCTGGACGCGCTTGGCGGGAGGCGTTGCGGCCGCGACGAACGAAGCCGCGGCGTCCGTTGCATCCGCGCCGGCTATACCGCGCGTCGTAGGCGAGACGTAACAACATATATAGGCACACAGCAGTACCTCATTATGCACGCTGTAAGTACACAGACGGAAGGGAACCAAACGTCACGGTGTATTCCTGCGCTCGCTGACACCAGCGAATAAAACTTTGCCTTGTTGATCTCGCACAAACCAACGCACGAACGCGCCCAGCAAGCCTGCGCACAGTCGGGCCAGACGGGACTAGTGTCAGGCGGCAGCGCCACGAGCGGCAAGCGCTGGCGAATGAGAAAGAGTGACAAGAAAGAGTGTGATTCAGCAAGAGGGCTCTTTTGACAGGCATAGTTTCATGATGGAGGTGTTGCATTGTGGGAGCACGCGCCACTGCAGCAATAGGCCGCAGCGTTCATTTCAGCTCTCGCTTGCATGACCAGGGTTAGCTGAGCTAAGCAGCAGCCATTTTTTTTCAGCAGTGCGTTTCTTTTCTTGAGGCATACCGGAAGAGCCTGGGCACAGAAGAACGTCACTTTGCGCCTCTGTGCAGAGCAAAACCATTATTTCAGCCATCATTTCTCCATATTTGGAACATTGCTACCCAGTTCCAACGGATAAGATGGGCACGGTGACTGGCTTCGCGCCCACTCTACTGCTTTTGTTAAGCACTGCGTCGTCAGTCGACATCGACACCTCGGATAGAAGCAACAAGGAACTGGGGGTATCCATCGGCGACAACGTTCCTCCGGACGAGTCCATAATTGACAACGTCAAGGTAAGCAGCTGCTCAATTTCTACTGGTACCTGGTACCTGCGTTCCCAAGCCTCGTATTTTTCCCGCGAAGTGTTTTTTTTTGTTTACAGCGCATTGTTTTTGCCATAGGGCTGTGAAGCGACCAAAATACGTGGCAAGGGCCTCTAGAAGATAGAACAAAATGCAGAATGCATGGTCAGAGAGGTGTCCAACCGCGCTTCCACTGTGGAAGCTCTAGCGCGCTTTCACGCGAATGTGTCTACAGCTCGTTAACCCGCCGCGGTTTTGAAAACTTTTCATACAACTCGATCTTCCCTATCCTCTCTTTTCGTTCCCTCACCTCTTTAATTTCATTTCTCCATTCTGCCTGCTATCCTTTATTTCCGCTCCCCCAGCTCAGGTGCTTCAATATCGATGGCAGATGCCGGGGCTAGATTACATGCAGCTCGTTGGTCGAAAAGCCGTCGGCGCCGTAGTGGTGTCGTTGGCACCTCGCGTCGGAGACATCCTGCGTCCCAGTGTCCTTCGTTTCTGAACCGGTGTGATGAAAGCGCAGCCGCATACGCGTGCTAGTATGGAACAGCGTCCGTGTTGTTTTCAGACGCCTCTTAGAGACTGCGAGCGAATTGACCAATGGGCAAGGCGATGGCGTTCCGTGGACTTCCTGGCAGCTCTGCAACACGCTGTCGGAAATATTAAGGGTGCCTAAAAATCAGAGGGCACGTAAAAACAATGAATAAACCGTGATCAACGCTGTGGATCGAACCAGGGCATTTGGCGTTCGACACGGGGACGCTTCCACTAAGCCACGGCGGCTCGACGTTTGAAGATTATCGATAAAGGCGCGTCTAGTGAATGCACGGGTTTGGTAGAAACGAATCTTCGAGATCTGTACTAATGCGTACATGAGTAATTATGAGCATGTAAATTGCAGACGTCGGAATTAAGCGAGTGCCATATGTTTCCGGTATTTTTTTTTATTGGAAAACAGCACTGAACCCTAACGGCCACTATACCAGATGGCTGCGGGCCTCTGGCTATCGGCGACATTGTGAGCCCACTCAGTGGCCTGGACTTGCGTCAAAGGGTCTGAGCTGGCCAGTATAGCCTCCCTACGCTCCAGAGAAGGGACTGGTAGTAGGTCCACCGGTGGTGGCGCCTTTTTTGCAGCTCCATAGAGCAAATTTGCACCGTGCTTCGCGTGCAGTCGTAGCGCCATCGTCTTGCACACACTTAAACCGCCCTTAATCTCCCCTGTGTCGTAGTAGTTAGAGTCACTAAAATTATTTAGTGACTCTAGTAGTGGTGTCGTTCGTTTCTGAACCGGTGTGATGGAACCGCGACCCGCCGTGGTGGCTCAGTGGTTAGGACGTTCGGCTACCGACCCGGAGTTCCCGGGTTCGAACCCGACCGCGGCGGCTGCGTTTTTATGGAGTCAAAACGCTAAGGCGCCCGTGTCCTGTGCGATGTCAGTGCACGTTAAAGATCCCCAGGCGGTCGAAATTGTTCCGGAGCCCTCCACTACGGCACCTCTTTCTTCCTTTCTTCTTTCACTCCCTCCCATATTCCTTCCCTTACGGCACGGTTCAGGTGTACGCCAATATATGAGAATGATACTGCGCCATTTCCTTTCCCCCAAAGCCTATTATTAATATTATTATTATTATTATTATTATTATTATTATTATTATATATATTATTATTATTATTATTATTATTATTATTATTATTATTATTATTATTATTATTATTATTATTATTATTATTATTATTATTATTATTATTATGGAACCGCTGTCATATACGAGTTCTAGTGTGGAGCAGCGTCTTTGTTGTTTTCAGAGGCCTCCTAGAGACTTCGAGCGATCAGTCAAGCGGGAAAGCCGATGGCGTTCCGTGGACTCCCTGGCAGCGCTGCAACACGCTGTCGCGCTACACATGCGTCCTCCAATTTTTTAATGCGAGAGCTTTACTGTCCTTGCAGGAGCGAGCAAACTCGGCTCCGAGAAAGCCTTGCAGCAGCCGGAGCGGGACGTCACAGCAACGTGACATGTTTCTTTCTCTCTAGCTCTCCTTCCCTTACGGCGCAATTCGGCTCTGCAGTTAGATATCTGAGATAGTTACTGCGCCATTTACTTTCCTCAAGACCAGTTGTAGACTCCGTCGCTTACCCGCCGCGGTGGCTCAGTGGTTAGAGCGCTCGGCTACTGATCCGGAGTTCCCAGGTTCGAACCCGACCGCGGCGGCTGCGTTTCGATGGAGGCGAAATGCTAACGCGCCAATTTTCTGTGCGATGTCAGTGCACGTTAAAGATCCCCAGGAGGTCGAAATTACTCCGGAGCCCTCCACTGCGGCACCTCTTCCTTCCTTTCTTTTCACTCCCTCCCTGGATGATGATTACTCATGCATACCATCTACGGTCAATAGAAATGGTTTCCTCCACAGTTTTTCCGGGAATATCGCTAGTACATTAGACACTGATTTCAGACACCGTAGCAGGCAATCTAAATGCTATCGCATTTTCTTGTTTAAGATTGTGTTTAAAAACTACGAAGATACTCAGACTGATTTATAATAGCTGCTCATAAGAGGCTGTTAAAAGTAAATGCTGCATCGTTCGTCAGCTGCTAAAACTTGGATACCTCTTAATAATGCTACATGAGGAAATTGGCATTAGACTCCAGGCTACTGGGGAATAACGACATATAGATAAAAAGAAGAGCAAATAAAATAAAGACGATAGCGTGGATAGGCAAAGCGAAAGGTTCCAGGAAAACACCTTCTCAGCGACCGCAGTCACTTCTGATTTTAATGTCTCATGACGCGATCTGTATGGATTGTGAGCGGTATAAAAATGTGCAGGCCCTGCTCCGATCCGCCTCCGAGTTCCTTCACAAAGCCACCTACGGGCGTGTGTACTTCAAACACGCCACCATCGAGGTACCCATGACGTGGCCGAAGAGAAGGAGCGCACGGGCACTTTCGTCGAGCGCCTTCTACAGGAGCGACGTGCCCGAGGAGCCGCACGGAGACAAGCCGTTCACAGAACAGGTGCATCTGTGTGGCCAGCCGGGAAACTTCATCCAGCTCACTCCCGGATTCCTGGCCACAGTTAACCAGCCTGCGGGTAAGAGATGGCTTAAGCCAGGTATAGCAAGTAGTTGCCATCACAATATTTTCGCTTTAAGTTCATTTACAGCGATAGCCATTATTGGTGAGGAAGCCCAGTGAAAGTACGTGTGTTCGCGTGACAACTTCCGGGATGTGGGAAAGGTCAAAAGACGCTCCCACAGTGTTAGGGACCAGAAGTCGGGAAATGGAGAGAGAGAGAGCGCCTAAAAAGGAAAAAAAATATAGAATTGGCCAAACATGGCAATGATCCAGTCAAACAATCGGCCTGTACCGTAGGCTGGGCGGCTACGACTGCTTTGCTATCACACCTTCTCTGCTCTTGCTCCGCTTATCTTTTGCTTCAATATGCTGTCGACAACAGCGTCTCTCCATTTTCTCTCTTTCCTTCTTCCCTTTTTCCCCCCCTACATTCGTAACCTCGCATACTCTCCTGGCCGCTTCGGTCGGTGACCTTGGACGGACTTCACCCACGCAACGGCTCGAGGTGGACTCCGTATTGTAATCCTAAGCTGCTACGGACGCGGCGAGGAGATATTGAAAACGGGTGGGTGGATGGCTGCATAATCCCGAGATCACCCGGATGTTTGGGAGAGGAGGTGTGCTGATTAGTAAAAAAAGCAAACCTTGCCGCGACGAAACTGACGAGGAGTGGACCAAGGCGTGCGCAGTGTGTTTTGTCTCGCTCTGTCGTGTCGGCCTTGTTCAGCGTTGATCGCTGCAGAAAGTTTGTTTTAATGCTGTCCCCGTTCATCCCGCACTTAGACCAAATAGGCTGCCAAAAAGTTTTAACAAACTCTGTCCACGTAGCATTTCTTTCCAGAGCGCCTCTTTTGCGCGCGCCCCGGAACACCCAACAGCGCACCTCTCTCCGTGGTCACGTGTGCTCTGGAGGGACGTGATTGGTGGGTGCTTCAGTGCGCGCCCCAAATACGCACACTTTTTCAGCCAGAGTGCCGGAGTTGGTCACGTTTCCAAAATTAAAACAGCTGATTTCGCTATTACTGACGTCCAGCTACGAGGCTCCACGACAACGAGGCGTCAGACCTGCAACAGTTAAATAGTCGGCTATTAGTAATATTTTCTCATAATTTCTTAGGATGAATCATATTGAGTCTAGTAAGCATAATTCCTTGATTTCCAATGTTCGTCAACACTGGTATAACTATGTCTGTTTTGCACCCCAGAAAGCTAACCTAAAAAATCAGTTGCGGGCCTCTTGGAACACATTGTAAATGACATACAATATGTTTAAATAGCTGAGGTGCGAGTCACTGTGTGTGCGTGTGCGATTTGCTGTTGGATTTCATGAGACATCCAGAACGCCTTAGTTGTAGACTGCCTCGCGTCACATAGGGGGCATTCGACCTGTCTCACGTCGAGTGAAGAGAAATTGCACGACCAGAACACGATGACAGCTTTCTCCTTGCTATGCTTGAGACTGCGCTAGCACGTAATGCTGAGGCTACAGTTTGGAAATAAAAACAGAGCTGTTTAGAAAGACTCTCACATTCGCAGCGTACGTGTTCGTGCACGAGTGGGCCCACTTCAGGTACGGCGTGTTCAACGAGTATGGCAGCCTCAACGACAGCAGGCACCCCTTCACCTACTGCCGCAATGAAAAGGTGAGTAGCACGGGAAACGGTACTCGGGTCAAACAATAATGGGAGGGGTGCACTGCTACCGGTACGCATTTGTCGAACAAAAAAACTGATTACACATTGATATTAGAACTACTGCATTAGAAGGAGGTCCTCGTGGACACGAAGGGCTGAAATGAAAATCCCAACGTTCCGCGACCAACTCGGTCCCTTAATTTGCTCATAGGCGGCTAAAATTGTTAGCACCCAGCAGACAGCATGAATGAATGAATGAATGAATGAATGAATGAATGAATGAATGAATGAATGAATGAAAACTTATTGGTCCACCGAGGACGAGCCCTCAAATCCCCGGTGCCGGCACGCTGGTAGGGGATGCTCCGCAAACCAAGGACAAGTTGCATTGTTTCTTCACGGCCTCAGCCGCCAGGCAGGCGGCTTCAAAGGCTTCTCTACTGTTGATATATGCTATAGACATCATTAGACCTCGCCTCTTTTCCGTCGTTACGTGACGTAGGTGATTTTCATTGGTGGAAATCAGACATCTTAGACACGCCTTTATGCTCTATTTTGTGAAGGACCGACTCAATCTCGAAATGTTGCTCGGGCCCAGGTTTCAGGACGTGGGAGCTCCAGCGACTCTTGCGTTGCAAGCCTAACCAGACAGAATTTCGTTAAAGATGTTCGCTTTAAAAACAACTGTAGAGATCTTGAGACCCAACCTTAACCTTTACTGGTAAAGGCTTTGACCACGTCAACATCTGCGAACGTGCCGTTTTCCAAGGCACGTTCGCGACCAAGAGATAAATTTAAACGCCATAAAAAATTTGCAGTGGCTTAACTTGGCTAACCCTAAAATTCATCGAAAAGCAAGGACGCTTGCTAAGCGTCTGAGGTTCGTCCATGGCAGCTCCGCTACACGCTCGCGACAGCCGTTCCATATGTACCCACACGACCACGTGGCTACGATGTGGCATTACATGGTCTTTGGACACCCCCATCTGATGTCACCACGTGGCTTCGCATCAACCAGTAGGATGTTCTTAAGGCCAACGGTCAACTAAAGGTCATGGATCAAGGTCAGGGGCCAAGGGTTCGACACCATAACTGTACGACTATGGTCATACACGACTAACGTGGTTGGGCTGAAAGTCTTTCAAGGTCATTCTCCGACCTACGCGACGACTGATTTATGTAGCGTAGTGAAGCCTTTCGCTTCAATAAAATGTCAAGACGCACAGAGACTTGCTCTGCAACAAGGTCTTTAGTGCTCCGCTTCAGGCAGGGCAATCTCTATTTGTGCATGAGAAGAGTTCTGAGAGCTTTATCGCTTGGGCGCTTGATGCCGCCACGTCAATGCGTCGATAGCTCCACAGTATGACCGAATTCGAATGCTTCTGGTAGCGAATAAAAAAAAGTATGTTTCGCCTGTTTTCATTCTGTTTTTTATAAAGACCTCAGGCCTAGGGAAAAACTTGGTGTCATGAAACAGCGATTGAATACAATGTGCAGACTTGCCGCGGTGGCTCAGTGGTTAGGGCGCTCGACTACTGATCCGGAGTTCCCGGGTTCGAACCCGACCGCTGCGGCTGCGTTTTTATGGAGGAAAAACGCTAAGGCGCCCGTGTGCTGTGCGATGTCAGTGCACGTTAAAGATCCCCAGGTGGTCGAAATTATTCCGGAGCCCTCCACTGCTGCACCTCCTTCTAACTTTCTTCTTTCACTCCCTCCCTTGTCCCTTCCCTTACGGCGCGGTTCAGGTGTCCAAAGATATATGAGACAGATACTCGCCATTTCCTTTCCCCAAAAACCAATTTTTTTTATTATTAATACAATGTGCAGCAGTTAGAGCCCCGTGGGAAAGGTTTGCTCTCTGGAAAACAACTATAGTCTATATAAAACCAACCATTATTAATCTCGCAAGCCTTTTAGCCAAAACTGGCGTCGTCGATTTGGCGGACGCGGTTCTGCGGCACGCCTCTTTTTCAGACTGTCCTCTCGCGTCTCTGAACTGTCTGCGCGTGGCAGCGATTGTGGCCCAGCTGGAGCTAGTGGGCAGGCGCCGTGCAATTTCTTTTCCATTCTTCCATTAATTATTAAAGTAGTCGGTTTAATTACAGCCGCTTCCTTGCGTTCGCCTGACCCTGTTTCCTAGTAAGTGGTAATTTCAGAGCAGCCAAGGTAAACTATGCGAGGATGCTTAAGCTTCGCTTTTAAAAGTGGAACGCGACAGCGTGTTGCAGCACTGCCAGGTAGTCCACGGAACGCCATCGCCCGTTCGGCGCGACGCCTTGCCCGTTGGGCAAATCGCTCGGAGTCTCTAGGAGCACTCTCACAACAGCCCATCCGCCGCCCCAAGAGATCACGAACGGGCTGCAGTGAACTTGCTCCCGGAGTTGACCGGTGTGCATCTCCGTTTATGTTTATGGATGTTTAACGTACCAAAGCGACTCAAGCTTTGAGGGACGTCGTAGTGAAGGGCTCCGGAAATTTCGACCACCTGGGGTTCTTTAATGTGCACTGACATCGCACAGTACACGGGCCTCTAGAATTTCGCCTCAATCGAAATTCGACCGCTGCGGCCAGAATCGAACCCGCGTCTGTCGAGCGCCATAACCACTCAGCCAGCGCGGCGGCCGCGTCTCTGTTGTGATTATAATTTGAGAGGAAAGGAAAGAGGCAGTAACTGTATCACATATCGGCGGACACCTCAGCCGCACCGTGAGGGTGTGGGAGGAGGCAGGTGAGCCGGACGTTCCGGGGAGGTCCACGAAGGATGGGCTGGCGTCATTTCACGACATTACTATAATCATTACAAAGTTGATCGGAGGATTTACCCCCGTCCCCAACAAGCAATTGGTGAAGGCGCAGGAATGCGTCTGGTGAAGATTGCAGACGAGATCGTTCAAAACCCGCCGCGGTGGCTCAGTGTCTGATCCGGAGTACCAAACCCGACCGCGGCTGCCGCGTTTCGATGCAGGCGAAACGCAAAAGGAGCCCGTGTGCTGTGCGATGTCAGTCTCTCCTTAATCTCTTCCCTCATGGAGCGGTTCAGGTGTCCGCGGAGATGCGAGACAGATGCTGCTCCATTTCCTCTCCACAAAAACCAATTTACTGATTTTCAAGTCCGGTTAATTTAGTGCACTCCTTACCTCCTTTGAAATGTGGCGCCTTAATTAGTCCAAGCTGCCCGTCACTGCGTATACGTGCTAATTAAGGAATTAATGCAATGAACGTTCTTTAATAACTGGGCTGCAGGGGCTTTCAATATCTCTATACTTTAATATGCTCGGCAGAATGCTCCATTCAATGGTTCTGCTAACTAAATATCGGAAAGAAGCAAACAGTCACTCAGGCGCGCGAAAAAAATCGGGCCATGTTGGCCTTTTTTGTTATGGGTTTCGTTTAAGTGAAGGAAATTGATTGATTAATTGTTTATTAAATCAGAGACTATTTAGTAGCAAGTATAAAAAAACACAACCACATGTTAGCGATGAGATCCGAATCCATGTCCTCCGCACATCTAGCACCATGCTCTACCAACTGAGCGAAACCAGTCGCTGTCGACCGTTTCGCCTTCCACTTTCAAAAAGGAATGTATTTTAAGTGTAGGCCAAACTGGAGAGTGTTGGTGACGTGCGTCATGCTTTTAAACCGCTAGTGCCTAGTGAAATTTTCTGCTCTAAATATCCGCGGTATTTGTTGACTGTGTGCCGCTTAATGCCGCTATTTAGCGGCATCCACCACCAGAGGGGCTCAATGTCACCTTTTTTTGTTTGTCCATAAGGTTGGTATGTGGACACTTCATGTGACCAGCTCCACCTCGGCCCCAGAGGAGGTCAGCGTTCGGGTCAAGTCCGAACCCAGAGGAAAAGACGACGAGCCGATACGAGTCTCATGCGAGATGGGCATCATGCTCGTGGACAGGTCCGACGGAGCGGTCGTCTACGCCAAGGTCACCAAGGACAAGAAGGTGATTCTGGACGCCGTGGTCTTCGCCACAGTTCACCGTCCGAAGATGCAGGACGCTTCACATGCCATAACGATTTCCCTTCACGACGACGGACGTGGTGAGAGCCTTTAATTGCTATGCTGATGAACGTTCGACTCTCTTCCACAGCGTAACACTGACAGTGGAAAAAAAGCTGCACTTGCCTCATCAAACAAGTACTGTGTTCACACCTTGTCCGCGTCCTTCTTTCTCTCTTGTTTGTGGTGCACCACAGAAGAAAGTCGAATAGATTACCAAAGAGCTCAACCTACTCTTTGTCAAGTTTCGGAGCGGTTTACATTACTAACGAAAGACTACAAAGTGCAATGAAAGCAGAATGCGAGATTACCGAGTTACTTCTTTAGATGTCCAAGGTTTCCGTTAATTATCTAATAAGAAACGATTCTGAAAAACCGGAGACACACGATGCGGAGATTTTCCACTTTACCAACATCGATCATTACATCTCGCTGAATCTTGCTTGTGTTCTTGTTTTATCTTGTGATGCGATCATGTACCTTGCATTTCTGTCCACGTGCCAGTCTACTGCATTGCTGGCAAAGTGGGGGACCGTGGCCTTGTCAAGCTGTCAAACGACAGCTTTTACTCCGGGCCCCCACCATCATTTGTACCATGATGGCAAAATAATCCATTAATTGAGCACTCTCACGTCTGTTACGTGGGTTTCACCGGTGTTTTAGTGTTCCATCCTTTCTATACTCTCTTTCTCTCCTTTAATCTTGCCCTCTTTCTTTTTTCCTTCGCTTTCTTCTCATCCTTCTTTATTTGGTTCCTACCTTCTATCCTATCTTGCTTCTTTCTTTCATCCTTTCTTGCTTCTTTCTTTCATCATGCGCTTCTCCCGAACTTTTTCCCAGGCCCCGACGTTCACTCAAACGACGGCGTCTACAGCGGCTACTTCACCCAGTTCACCGGCATGGGTCGGTACACCGTCATGGCGGTGGTCTCTACCCAGAAAACGACTCGCCTGGCCAAGCCGTTGAGTGGTTCGGGTACTTTCTTCACTACGTCTTTCCTTCATGGGATGAGCGGTGAGCTTCCGTGTTCTCGGCACATTTAACCGCTCAGGCAGTCGCATAACCTCAACTCGTACTAATGAGTAAACTCCAGTCCTAGGTGTAATCACGCGGGCTGCCCCCCATGCAATAGAGAAGTGGCGTCAGTCCAGCACAATGCAGTTCCGAGCGAATGCCGACATTGGTGATGCTCCAGTGCAGAGGTCGAGACGAAATTAGGACCACAAGGGTGGGGTAACTTAGCGTACCTTTCCTTTAAAATACATTGAGTCATTATGCCCCGCCACGACATAGGGCTGGTTACATTAGTAGCAGGAGAGAGTCGCTGCTTGAGCTAATGTCGAGTGGCGAGAACGATCCGAATAGAATCGATTCGAAATAAAAATGTCATGTTATCAAAGTCATGCCTTGATTATTAGGCCTGAAGAATGACGGGGATGAACAGCGGCGACAGGTGTCGAGGCGTGTTTCTCTTTCTGCACCTTCTGATTGAATTTGATAACAGGAATCGGTTCAATGGCGGCGCTTGAGTCGCAGTAACATTGACGAAGGTGCAGCCTGTCTGTCGATCATTACACCTCATGCAGACCATGTGCCTGTCTCCTTCTCTCGTCCTGTCTCAGTTGTGTTGTGCCTTCACCTAATATAAGAGTACAGACTAGCTCAAGAAAGTACCCTTTTGCGATACCATGTGTCGCATCGGGGCGTGAAACCCCACATACCTGTTAAGATCATTTCGTTAGATTCCCCCCAACTTGCTTGCAACACCGGCAACACCAGTCAATTGGCGATACGCCCCGACTTACACGTGCAAGACAGTTTTAGTTCATTTGTGCTTCATATGGAAATCGTGTTCGCCAAAGTAACGGCTCCGGACATTTAAAGTTCATTAAATGCCGCAAAGGTATCTCACATTTTGCAACTGCCTGTCGATATAGCGACCTGATATGCGTTAATTCTACGCTTGGAACACACCTGGCACAGCTGCTACAGCATTCATGAAATCGTCATTAATTTCCCGATCAAAACAGATGATCGGAAATAGATGGGCTTACTTTGGTTCTTTGTATAACCGGCTTTGCCAATACATTTGCAACATTGGGCCGATAACCTGCGCTGCTTGGGTCCCGCTGCATGATGCTGAAGATTACCATCCACTCTAAAACACCTCCAAATGCAATTGAGTTCCTTTAGGTAAAACTAACAGTGAATTTCACTTAACTGAGGCTAAAAGCCCGAAGAGTAAACTGCCCCCGTTCCTTCAATGTAGAATGCGCAGAAGTCCCCACCAAAGTTTTCGGCACACAAAAACGCGAAGTTCAGTTTCCCGATGCCCTAATTTAGGTATGCCCAATCATTCATGTGTGCAATATTCTGATCGCATAAGGAAGCGGTGAGCACTCCTTTGAATTCTTGGTTTCATGCTTAGGCAGCAAGATAATTAAGTAACAATAATAATTAGTTTTGGGGGAAAGGAAATGGCGCAGTATCTGTCTCATATATCGTCGGACACCTGAACCGCGCCGTAAGGGAAGAGATAAAGGAGGGAGTGAAATAATAAAGGAAGAAAGGTGCCGTGGTGGAGGGCTCCGGAATAATTTCGACCGCCGGGGGGTCTTTAACGTGCACTGACATCGCACAGCACATGGGCGCCCTATCGTTTTTCCTCCATAAAAACGCAGCCGCCGCGGTCGGGTTCGAACCCGGCAACTCCGGATCAGTAGTCGAGCGCCCTAACCACTGAGCTTCCGCGGCGGGTAAAGATAATTAAGCTTCTTCGTGATTTCTGGGTTCCGAAAACTCTCGTGGGCACCTGTAAACTCGAGGAACAACGTAGTTGAATACTGCATTTTTGTGGCAGCTTTACTCTTGCAGGTGTGTTTCAGCGCCCTATTGGAAGCATTTAGCCTAGGCTTTAGCGCTGTCGCATACCTAGGCCATGAGCAGCAATTGCGCATGCGCAGACGGTCCGAATAGGGCAGGTGCGCCTGGCCTGTATATAGCCTGTCGGAGCAATCTGCGCGTGAGTATTGGTGGCGGTTGGTAGCGGCACAGGGTAGCAGTGGGAGTACACGCGATGCTGAAAAGTTTGGTTCTGTCAGTTCTCAGAGAGGACTATAGCCCAGCAGCCTAATTTTTTACGTGTTCTAATTCGACACTTCTTTACTACACTGGTCATCACAACTACACTGGTCGTCTGAATTCTCCTCCTCGTTCTTTTTATGCCACTTTTCCGACTGTGCCTGACGCAGAAGCTGCCACGGGAACGAGCTTCGAATCGGCTTCCGAGTTCCAGGTCTCTATGTTCGAGATCATCGACGGCACCACCGAAGACACCACCGCCGATAGAGTGGACGATTTCCAGAGGGTGGCGTCCGCAGGGTCCTTCCAGGTAACGGAAGATATTGTGGAAGAGGACGTGCCTCCGGAAAAAATCTGGGACCTGGCCGTGGAGGATGTGCGCCCGGGAGAGTACCTCACGCTCCTGGTGGAGCTCACGTGGACGTGGCCAGGAGCTCATCTGACTTCTGGAATGGGTAAGTACTTCAAGAAGATACGTGTACTGTGGAGCTCAGAGGGGCATAATCCACTTATTAGGTGCAGATTTCCTGGGTGAACTGGGAAAGTTGGCGATTAATCATAGGACGGCCTCGTCGAAGGCGTGACGACAGCAGATGAGAGAGGGAGGCGAGCATTTGCAAAATTGTTTTGTTATGATATTTCTTATCGTAGTACAGTTCGCTCTGCGTTGGTTTAGCCTTCATGAATACGTAATATAGATTTTTCACTGAAGTGCGCTGCATGATGTTCAAGGTTGAAATCCACCGCTAAACATCTTCTGTAACTACAATTGAATTTTTGAGATCAATTTAACTGCGCGTTTTGCTTAACTGAGGCTAACAGACAAGCACCGCCTTATTCACAGTACTACTATCCAGTAGTACTGTGGAGAACTTTAGGAACACATCAAGAAGTGTTAGTCGTTCTGTGAAAAACATTCGGAATTCGTATAAAGTAGTTATTAGAACCAGTGGTTGTCTTTCATCCTCTGCAGAGAACCGTCTGGTATCCCCCTACGGACTTTAAACTGAATATCACAGTGAATCCTAAATTGCAGGGGTAGTTTATCAGTGAAGACGAGGTCCCATTGAGTTAGCCAGCAGGCACACCAAACTGGCGCACATGTCTGCCGTGATTGGATGAAAGAAACGGCTTGTGGTTTCATACGTCTTGTGTTTCGGCAGCATAACGAAGGTAGACAGCAATTGGCACCGACAGCTGCACAGTATAACTGCACGCGTTATTCATTACTTGTAATTTTGTCCAGGGTTCTTTTTTTTAGCAGTACAACTAATTACACGAAGCGTATGAGAAATAATAAGCGCAACGAGCAACCGCGGATAAAAAATATGTCCGGGAATTTTACATTTTTGTTGTATATACATGTGTTGCAAAGTAACAAATTGAATTGAAGCTTTGGCTATGAGACGTGACATGAAAATTCTCTAGTACAGCGGAGGGGGAAATATTGACGCTCCATCAGAACAGACGTATGATTAGTAAAGGTACCAACGTAAACGAGCTCGGCACTGACGACCAATTGGTGCGTCTGAGAATGAGTCGTTTCAATGTGCGGCATTTCTGCTCATCACCTGGCTGACTGTGCAAAGCCGAGAAAGCACATGTTTCGATTTTCGACGCGCTACCAACACAGCATTATTCATTGACATAAGTATGTAACTGACGTGTGTATGTAAGTTTGTAACTAGCTATCTGGCAATAAGTTAGCTGACGTCTTCACCCTTCACCACTATTAGATGTCAGACTGACATACGCCCATGGCATCTTGACCAACAATGACCCTTTTAAACGTTCCGTCATGCAATATGCACAGCGAGAAAGCACACAGGACTTCTGCGGGAACTGGGCGAGAGAAACGAAAGTATAGCGCTTATCTCAGCTCATATCAGTGGCGCAGCTTAGGGTGACGTCACACTAAAATGGTGTCGTGTTTCCCCTTCAGCGACGTTACTTTTTCGCAGCTTCCGGCCTGGAGATTCGAGTGTCCAAACACTACGCTGGCCTCAAAGTCGACTTTGGAAACCAGACTGTGATCACGGAAGCCGATGTGGTCGAAGGCAACCTGGACCCACTGCCATCAAGTGACCGGCACATCATCACTTTCTCACTTCCCCGCACCTTCTCCTCGCTTGGGCAAGATGGCTCATTGAACTGGCACACTGACCTGGCAGCTCAAGTAGCCAACAGCGAAGGGCTGAAGTTCGAACGTGGTGCGAGTGTCTTACGTACCTCCGCCTGTGACGACTCCAGTCGCTACCACCACGAAAGCCTCAACGACAACAAAGGCCACAAAGGTCGCCACAACGGAAGCTGTTGCGACGACGCGAATTGTTGACGCAACGAAAGAAACTAGTGAGAATTCGCGTTTCGTCGGGTCCCCCTTCTTCTGGGTTGCACTCAACTGCCTGCATCGCTGCGGCGATTATCATCGTGGTCCCGGTGTCGGGGACACTGAACAGGAAGAAGCGCCGGCTGGCGGTAGAAGAGAGAACCACCGCCGCCGCTTCCTTGCACCTGGGAAGCCCATCGTTTTCTACGAATTCGCAATTGAAATAAATGCTATCGTTATGTGTACGGAACAACAGCATAGACGTGTGTTTATATATACTTACAAAACTTCCTTCTTAACTCTTTCTCTTTGTGCGTTTTCGTTAAATATTTTCGGTGAAAAACTGCGAGGTTTAAAATGTAATGCAGTACATGCGAATGGTGCCAGTTAAATACGCATTTCAGTGTTACAAGCTTCGTTAAAACATTACTTCTTATTATGAAGTTTGTTGGCGAAATGAAGGTTTTTAAACAAAATCTGATCACAAGTTGCAGTGATATGCCTGTATCGGTTCAAGCAGCGGTCGTCTGCCCTTAGACAAGGGTTCCGCTAGCATTTGCCGCCTTCGGAGCACTCTGCACCAGACCTATTTGGTCCTCGCACCAGTCGCTGGCCAGCAGTGCTTCCCATTGCTCCGCACTCTGGTTTGTAATCATATAGGGACAAAGTCAATGTCCCGACATTTCCAAATAATGAGATGTAAGGTGGGTTTTACCTTGAACCATGTGCACCTGTCGATGTAAACAGTGTGGCGCATCTTGTTCAGTACATGTAGTCTATCAGGATATGAGCCTGTCTGAAGCTGCCTCCATGCAACAGCCAATCCCCGGCTGAGTGGTTTATGCGGCGGAGGATAGGTCCCCCTGCTACCCCTGTAACATTCCAGCATGGCCGAGTGTTCTAGGGGGACCGACACCTGGCCAAACATGCTGCATAATTTCAACCTTATACTTGTCGCCTGGTCTTTCGCCACATTCTCCCTTGGTAGCTACATTCCTACCACAGTCACGGCGATTCGAAGTGTCCCGAATATTTCAGAGCCACCGGAAGTGTAGCCGAGTTGAAATTTCTGATCGAGAAGGGTTCGGTGTTGCGCTCTACTGCCAATGATTGGGGAGAGCCTTGGGATACCTGCAAGGTTTGCGGTGAAGTGCGGTCCGACGTAAAATCCATCGCAAGAGTAATAGTAAAGTGCGGGACGGATCACATACAGAGAAATCGAACGAAGAACTACTGATTCCGCTTGGATAGCGTAGACTCTGGCGCCGTTCTGTTAACACGTGGGGAACAGATATTTTGGACACATTACGCGCACAGGTGGGGTGGTTGCGCCTGCAAGTTTTTCGAGAGCGCATGTATGTTGGCGTGATATGCAAAATTTGTTGGCCCACAGCTTTGAAGGCAACTGTGTTTTCGATATTCTTAATACTTATATGGATATCACTGCCGGCTGCAGGCATTTTAATTAATAAAGAGACTAACAGTAAGAGTTCAGAACTTAGCTATTCAATATTAGTTAGCCAGCCTACCAGTTAGGAAGTCTCAGCTGTATTCTGATGCGCCACTTTACTGGCCATGCTATACCGAAAAAAAAAGCGCTCTTCTTACTCAAAAAGCCTGCGTCTAAAATAGCAGATCTTAGAAGCGGTGGCTGCGTTTTTATGGAGGAAAAACGCTAAGGCGCCCGTGTGCTGTGCGATGTCAGTGCACGTTAAAGATCCCCAGGTGGTCGAAATTATTCCGGAGCCCTCCACTACGGCACCTATTCTTCCTTTCTTCTTTCACTCTCTCCTTTATCCCTTCCCTTACGGCGCGGTTAAGGTGTCCAAAGATATATGAGACAGATACTGCGCCATTTCCTTTCCCCCAAAAAACCAATTATTATTATTATTAGAAGGTATAAGCCTGTGATGGATTCAGCGTCTCCGCATGACGCACATAGATTCGACGGCGTGAACCCCGAACGGCATAACTATAGATTAAGGCGAGGTATCCTACAACGCAACAGTGTCATAGAAACCTCACATTGTCTTGATGTACAGTAACGTATATTCCATGGGAATTTCAAATGCTCGAAATCCGCTGTACCAAGGATGGGCTCATGGCTCAGGTAATGGTGAATTTGGAAGCGTTCATACCGGGACATGGTCAGAAGTATGAGGTTTGGAACGCCCTGGGCAACTGGGCCATTGATAGCAGATTTCGCTAGGAAATCGGCTATAGAATTTGAGGAAATGCCTGGTATCCACTGGTATGCCTGGTATGTCCTGGTATCCACTGAAAACGCACCTCTATGACAAAACGGGGCACGAAGTACAGTAGGGATCGGTAAAGGAGAGTATTTTGCGAGCTGGGCTACATGCGTTAGCGCTGACAACATTGTGCAACGCCTCCTTTATAAAACTATGTCTGTCAGTTCCGACGCCACACAATAGGACCGCCGCGGACGCTGCGGTTCACGTGCCGCTCGCGACGCGGCGCTGCTAGCTGCACTGTGCCGTCGTTCAGAACGCAGCTGGAACATGTGCGCCGCCCCCGACTTGCGCTGCTCATGTTGGTTGTAGAGTTGTACATAGCTCTACATTTAATTCAGTTCGTCGATTATGCTAACCAAGCGCTGTTCGAGAGCTTTTATCGCGAATATTGAAAGTGATACAAGCGATATGATTGCGTGACACAGCCGCCGCGCCAGTCACGAGCAGTTTCGTTTGTTCATTCAGGCGTTGCTTTGAACCCGCCGCGGTGGCTCAGTGGTTAGGGCGCTCGAATACTGATCCGGAGTACCCGGGTTCGAACGCCCACCGTGGCAGCTGCGTTTTTATGGAGGAAAAACGCTAAGACGCCCGTGTGCTGTGCGATGTCAGTGCACGTTAAAGATCCCCAGGTGGTCGAAATTATTCCGGAGCCCTCCACTACGGCACCTCATTCCTCTTTTCTTCTTTCAATCCCTCCTTAATCCCTTCCCTTACGGCGCGGTTCAGGTGTCCGCCGATATATGAGAAAGGTACTGCGCCATTTGCTTTCCACACAAAAACCAATTATTGTTATTATTATTATTATTATTATTATTGCTTTGATGTCGACTAGCCCACTAGCCAAACGCTTCAGCTGTCGCTCACGGGGCTGGGCAGAAACTCAAAACGTAATAATAGCCAAAAACTGGGCTTTTCCTCGGTTATGTGATTTGCCTGCTTTATAACAGGCTTTCGGTTCGTTCCCACGGCCCAGATTTTCTTACACTCAACCACATGATACATTTAACAATAGAACATTTATTTGAGTACTTATCTGAACTTGTTTTGCCTGCAACTGGCCGCATGGCATGCTACAATTTTAGCAGCTTCCGTGACATTGGTTTCTTAATTTGCGTACATCTTGGCGACTGAATTCTTGTCTGTGATATTAAAAGCATATGGTTAGTCAGCAGCGGTTCTTCCTGTGGCCTGGATCTTCGTTCTTGCTCACCAAAATGGACATATTCCCACAAGAACGTCAACAGCATGTTCCCCACTTGTTTCTAGCGCTTTGGAAATGGATTTCCTGTGAAACAGCATTATGTCGACAAACCGCTTGAGGTCCAATACCTATCAAAACAGACGCTATAACTCTTTGGTTGGATACTTTAGTCCATCATGCATGCCATTAGTTTGCAATAAGTTCCTCAAAGGGGGCACTGCCCTTTGGTTTTTCCGCAAGTTGAATGCAGCTCGCGCAGCTGAGCCTTTCTGACAAGACCCAGGCCAGATATCCCCCAATAACTACATACACTAGCCACTTCGGGGTTGGGGAGTCATGGTGTAGCGCAAAGATGTCGCGATCTGTTCTTTGCTGCTGATGGAGAAAAGCCCTTGCTTGTACGGCTGCGTTAATTTCTGAGTGTCTTCATTGGAAACCGCTGCATCAGTACAGAATGAGGCTGAGCTGTTGACATTGCTTCGAACTGATCCAGACACAATACCCGTCTTCAACATCTTCTCAAGTCCGCAGAGTACAGTCTTCACATCCAGAGCATCAATGCAACCTGCTCGCCTTCAAAGGAACCCGAACAGTGCCTCAATCGGATATCACTCGAAAACTTTCGATTCAAAAATATGAACTCCTTTTCCTTCAGAAGGTAACGAATGCATACTACATTCAGTGTTGATTTCAGTACCAGTGCTGTGTATGTCTCGTTGGTAAAGAAATTTTGTCAGGGTGGCTGTCCTTTCTCAGTCCTTCGATGTATTCAAGGAAATCAGCCATTGCAACCTTTAGCCATCGCTGGCGCAACTCGAGGTCGGCAGGAATCTTGTGGAGTGATACCACGCGGCGTCTTTCTTTTTTGCACTTGATGTGCACATATATAGGCACACAGCAGTACCTCATTATGCACGCTGTCAGTACACAAACGGAAGGAAACCAAACGTCACGGCGTATTCCTGCGCCCGTTGATAACAGCGAATAAAACATTTCTTTGTTGATCTCGCACGAAACAACGCACGAACGCGCCCAGCAAGCCTGCGCACGGTCGGGCCAGATGGTACTAGTGTCAGCCGGCAGCGCCACGAGCGGCAAGCGCTGGCGAATGAGAAAGAGTGACAAGAAAGAGTGTGATTCAGCAAGAGGGCTCTTTTGACAGGCATAGTTTCATAAAGGAGGTGTTGCAATGTGGGAGCACGCGGCACTGCAGCAATAGGCCGCAGCGTTCATTTCAGCTCTCGCTTGCATGACCAGGGTTAGCTGAGCTAAGCAGCAGCCATTTTTTTTTTCAGCAGTGCGTTTCTTTTCTTGAGGGATACTGGAAGAGCCTGGGCACAAAAGAACGCCACTTTGCGGCACTGTGGAGAGCAAAACCATTATTTCAGCCATCCTTTTTCCATATTTGGAACATTGCTACCCAGTTCACACGGATAAGATGGGCACGGTGACTGGCTTCGCGCCCGCTCTACTGCTTTTGTTAAGCACTGCGTCGTCAGTCGACATCGACACCTCGGATAGAAGCAACAAGGAACTGGGGGTATCCATCGGCGACAACGTTCCTCCGGACGAGTCCATAATTGACAACATCAAGGTAAGCAGCTGCTCCATTTCTACTGGTACCTGGTCCCTGCGTTCCCAAGCCTCGTATTTTTCCCGCGAAGTGTTTTTTTTTTGTTTACAGCGCATTGTTTTTGCCATAGGGATGTGAAGCGACCAAAATACGTGGCAAGGGCCTCTAGAAGATAGAACAAAATGCAGAATGCATGGTCAGAGAGGTGTCCAATGGCGCTTCCGCTGTGGAAGCTCCAGCGCGCTTTCACGCGAATGCGTCTACAGCTCGTTAACCCGACACGGTTTTGAAAACTTTTCATACAGATCGATCCCCATATCCTCTGTTTCTGCCCCCTCACCTCTTTTATTTCATTTTTCCATTCTGCCTGCTATCCTTTATTTCTGCTTCCCCACCTCAGGTGCTTCAGTATCGATGACAGATGCCGGGCCTAGATTACATACAGCTCGTTGGTCGAAAAGCCGTCGGCGCCGTAGTGGTGTCGTTGGCATCCCGCGTCGGAGACATCCTGCGTCCCAGTGTCCTTCGTTTCTGAACCGGTGTGATGAAACCGCAGCCGCATACGAGTGCTAGTATGGAACAGCGTCCGTGTTGTTTTCAGAGGCCTCCTAGAGACTGCGAGCGAATTGTCCAATGGGCAAGGCTATGGCGTTCCGTGGACTTCCTGGCAGCTCTGCAACACGCTGTCGGAAATATTGGGGGTGCCTAAAAATCAGAGGGCACGTACAAACAATGAATAAACCGTAAATTGGCCATGGATCGAACCAGGGAATTTGGCGTTCGACACGGGGACGCTTCCACTAAGCCACGGCGGCTCGACGTTTGAAGATTATCGATAAAGGCGCGTCTAGTGAATGCACGGGTTTCGTAGAAACGCATCTTCGAGATCTGTACTGAGGCGTACATGAGTAATTATGAGCATGTAAATTGCAGACGTCGGAATTAAGAGAGTGCCATATGTTTCCGGTATTTTTTTTATTGAAAAACTTTCAATGCCAGCACTGAACCCTAGCGGCCACAATACCAGATGGCTGCGGGCCTCTGGCTATCGGCGACATTGTGAGCCCACTCAGTGGCCTGGACTTGCGTCAACGTTTCTGATCTGGCCAGTATAGCCTCCCTACGCTCCAGAGATGGGGCTGGTAGTAGGTCCGCCGGTGGTGGCGCCTTTTTTGCAGCTCCATAGAGTAAATTTTCACCGTGCTTCGCGTGCACTCGTAGCGCCATCGTCTTGCACACACTTAAACCGCCCTTAATCCCCCCTGTGTCGTAGTACTTAGTCACTAAAATTATTTAGTGACTCTTGTAGTAGTGTCGTTCGTTTCTGAACCGGTGTGATGGAACCGCGACCCGCCGCGGTGGCTGAGTGGTTAGGGCGCTCGGCTACCGACCCGGAGTTCCCGGGTTCGAACCCGACCGCGGCGGCTGCGTTTCGAAGGAGGCGAAACGCTAAGGCGCCAGTGTTCTGTGCGATGTCAGTGCACGTTAAAGATCCCCAGGAGGTCGAAATTGTTCCGGAGCCCTCCACTGCGGCACCTCTTCCTTCCTTTCTTGTCACTCCCTCCCTGGAAGGTGATTACTCATGCATATCATATACGGTCAATAGAACTGGTTTCCTGCACAGTTTTGCCGGCAGTATCGCTAGTACATTAGACATTGATTTCAGACACCGTAGCAGGCAACCTAAATGATATCGCATTATCTGGTTTAAGATTGTGTTTAAAAACTACGAATATACTCAGACTGATTTATAATAGCTGCTCATAAGAGGCTGTGAAAAGTAATAGCTGCATCGTTCGAAAGCTGCAAAAACTTGGGTACCTCTTAATAATGCTACATGAGGAAATTGGCATTAGACTCCAGGCTACTGGGGAATAACGACATATAGATAAAAAGAAGAGCAAATAAAATAAAGATGATAGCGTGGATAGGTAAAGCGAAAGGTTCCAGGAAAACACCTTCTCAGCGACCGCAGTCACTTCTGATTTTAATGTCTCATGACGCGATCTGTATGGATTGTGAGCGGTATAAAAATGCGCAGACCCTGCTCCGATCCGCCTCCGAGTTCCTTCACAAAGCCACCTACGGGCGTGTGTACTTCAAACACGCCACCATCGAGGTACCCATGACGTGGCCGAAGAGAAGGAGCGCACGGGCACTTTCGTCGAGCGCCTTCTACAGGAGCGACGTGCCCGAGGAGCAGCACGGAGACAAGCCATTCACAGAACAGGAGCATCTGTGTGGCCAGCCAGGAAACTTCATCCACCTCACTCCCAGATTTCTGGCCACACTTGACAAGTCTGCGGGTAAGAGATGGCTTAAGCCAGGTATGGCAAGTAGTTGCCTGCACAATATTTTCGCTTTAAGTTCATTTACGGCGATAGCCATTATTGGTGAGGAAGCCCAGTGAAAGTACGTGTGTTCGCGTGACAACTTCCGGGATGTGGGAAAGGTCAAAAGACGCTCCCACAGTGTTAGGGACCAGAAGTCGAGAAATGGAGAGAGAGAGAGCGCCTAAAAAGGAAAAAAAATATAGAATTGGCCAAACATGGCAATGATCCAGTCAAACAATCGGCCTGTACCGTAGGCTGGGCGGCTACGACTGCTTTGCTATCACACCTTCTCTGCTCTTGCTCCGCTTATCTGTTGCTTCAATATGGCTGTCGACCACAGCGTCTCTCCATTTTCTCTCTTCTTCCCTTTTTTCGCCCATCATCCCTCCTACATTCGTAACCTCACATACTCTCCTGGCCGCTTCGGTCGGTGACCTTGGACGGACTTCACCCACGCAACGGCTCGAGGTGGACTCCGTATTGTAATCATAAGCTGCTACGGACGCGGCGAGGAGATATTGAGAACGGGTGGTTGGGTGGGTGGCTGCATTACCCCGATATCACCCGGATTTTCAGGAGAGGAGACACCTTCTCTGCTCTTGCTCCGCTTATCTGTTGCTTCAATATGGCTGTCGACCACAGCGTCTCTCCATTTTCTCTCTTCTTCCCTTTTTTCGCCCATCATCCCTCCTACATTCGTAACCTCACATACTCTCCTGGCCGCTTCGGTCGGTGACCTTGGACGGACTTCACCCACGCAACGGCTCGAGGTGGACTCCGTATTGTAATCATAAGCTGCTACGGACGCGGCGAGGAGATATTGAGAACGGGTGGTTGGGTGGGTGGCTGCATTACCCCGATATCACCCGGATTTTCCGGAGAGGAGGTGTGCTGATTAGTAAAAAGAAAGCAAACCTTGCCGCGACGAAAGTGACGAGGAGTGGACCAAGGCGTGCGCAGTGTGTTTTGTCTCGCTCTGTCGTGTCGGCCTTGTTCAGCGTTGATCGCTGCAGAAAATTTGTTTTAATGCTGTCCCCGTTTATCCCGCACTTAAACCAAATAGGCTGCCAAAAAGTTTTAACAAGCTCTGCCCACGTAGCGTTCCTTTCCAGAGCGCGTCTTTTGCGCGCGCGCCGGAACACCCAACAGCGCACCTCTCTCCGTGGTCACGTGCGCTCTGGAGGGACGGGATTGGTGGGTGCTTCAGTGCGCGCCCCAAATACGCACACTTTTTCAGCCAGAGTGCCGGAGTTGGTCACGTTTCCAAAATTAAAACAAGTGATTTCGCTATTACTGACGTCCAGCTACGAGGCGCCACGACAACGAGGCGTCAAACCTGCAACAGTTAAATAGTCGGATATTAGTAATATTTTCTAATAATTTCTTAGGATGAATCATATTGAGTCTATAGTAAGCATAATTCCTTGATCTCCAATGTTCGTCAACACTGGTATAACTATGTCGGTTTTGTACCTCAGAAAGCTAACCTAAAAAATTAGTTCCAGGCCTCTTGGAACACATCGTAAATGACATACAATATGTTTAAATAGCTGAGGTGCGAGTCACTGTGTGTGCGTGTGCGATTTGCTGTTGGATTTCATGAGACAGACATCCAGAACACCTTAGCTGTAGACGGCCTCGCGCCACATAGGGGGCATTCGACCTGTCTCACGTCGAGTGAAGAGAAATTGCACGACCAGTACACGATGACAGCTTTCTCCTTGCTATGCTTGAGACTGCGCTAGCACGTAATGCTGAGGCTACAGTTTGGAAATAAAAACAGTGCTGTTTAGAAAGAGTCTCACATTCGCAGCGTACGTGTTCGTGCACGAGTGGGCCCACTTCAGGTACGGCGTGTTCAACGAGTATGGCAGCCTCAACGACAGCAGGCACCCCTTCACCTACTGCCGCAAAGAAAAGGTGAGTAGCACGGGAAACGGTACTCGGGTCAAACAATAATGGGAGGGGTGCACTGCTACCGGTACGCATTTGTCGAAGAAAAAAACTGATTATACATTGATATTAGAACTACTGCATTAGAAGGAGGTCCTGGTGGACACGAAGGGCTGAAATCAAAATCCCAACGTTCCGCGACCAACTCGGTCCCTTAATTTCCTCAAAGGCGGCTAAAATTGTTAGCACCCAGCACACAGCATGAATGAATTATTCAATTATTTAATTAATTGATTAATTAAATAATGAAAACTTCATTGGGCCACTGGGGAGGAGCCCTCAAATCCCCGGTGTCCGTACGCAGGCCTGGGACGCGGGCAGGGGATGCTCCGCAGACGAAGGAAAAGTGAAGCTGCATCGCTTCTTCTCTGGCTCAGCCGCCAGGCGGGTGGCTTCCCACGCTTCTCTACTGTTGATGTATGCAGAAGACCTCAGTAGACCTCGCCTCTTTTCAGTGGTTATGTGACGTAGGGGATTTTCATTCGTGGAAGGCAGGCATCTTAGACACGCCTTCATGCTCTCTTTTGTGGAGGACCGTCTTAATCTCGAAAGGTTGCTCGGGCCCAGGTTTCAGTACGTGGGAGCTCCAGCGACTCCTGCGTTGCAAGCCTGACCAGACAGACTTTCGTTAAAGATCTTCGCTTTAAAAACAACTGTAGAGACCTTGAGACCCAACCTTAACCTTTTCTCGCGAACCTTGGTCGCGAACGTGCCGTTTTCCAAGGCACGTTCGCGACCAAGAGATAAATTTAAACGCCATAAAAAATTTGCGGTGGCTTAACTTGGCTAACCCTAAAAATCATCGAAAAGCAAGGACTCTTGCTAAGCGTCTTAGGTTCGTCCATGGCAGCTCCGCTACACGCTCGCGACAGCCGTTCCATATGTACCCATACGACCACGTGGCTACGACGTGGCATTACATGGTCTTAGGACACCCCCATCTGATGTCATCACGTGGCTTCGCATCAACCAATAGGATGTTCTTAAGGTCAACGGTCAACTAAAGGTCATGGATCAAGGTCAGGGGTCAAGGGTTCGACGCCATAACTGTACGACTATGGTCATACGCGACTAACGTGGTTGGGCTGAAAGTCTTTCACGGTCATTCTCCGACCTACGCGACGGCTGATTTACCTAGCGTAGTGAAGCCTTTCGCTTCAATAAAATGCCAAGACGCACAGAGACTTGCTCTACAACAAGGTCTTAAGTGCTCCGCTTCAGGCGGGGCAATCTCTTTTTGTGCATGAGAAGAGTTCTGAGAGGTTTATCGCTTGGGCGCTTGATGCCGCCACGTCAATGCGTCAATAGCTCCACAGTATGACCGAATTCGAATGCTTCTGGTAGCGAATAAAAAAAAGTATATTTGGCCCGTTTTCATGCTGTTTTTTATAAAGACCTCAGGCCTAGGGAAAATCTTAGCGTCATGAAACAGCGATTGAATACAATGTGCAGCAGTTAGAGTCCCGTGGGAAAAGTCTGCTCTCTGGAAAACAACTATAGTCTATATAAAACCAACAATTATTAATCCCGCAAGCCTTTTAGCCAAAACCGGTGTCGTCGATTCAGCGGACGCGGTTCTGCGTCACGCCTCTTTTTCAGACTGTCCTCTCGCGTCTCTGAACTGTCTGTGCGTGGCAGCGATTGTGGCCCAGCTGGAGCCAGTGGGCAGGCGCCGTGCAATTTCTTTTCCATTCTTCCATTCATTATTAAAGTAGTCGGTTTAATTACAGCCGCTTCCTTGCGTTCGCCTGACCCTGTTTCCTAGTAAGTGGTAATTTCAGAGCAGCCAAGGTAAACTATGCGAGGATGCTTAAGCTTCGCTTTTAAAAGTGGAACGCGACAGCGTTCCAGGTAGTCCAGGTAGCCAGGTAGTCCACGGAACGCCATCGCCTGTTCGGCGCGACGCCTTGCCCGTTGCGCAAATCGCTCGGAGTCCCTAGGAGCACTCTCACAACAGCCCATCCGCCGCCCGAAGAGATCACGAACGGACTGCAGTGACCCTGCTCCCCGAGTTGGCCGGTGTGCATCTCCGTTTATGTTTATGGGTGTTTAGCGTACCAAAGCGACTCAAGCTTAGAGGGACGCCGTAGTGAAGGGCTCCGGAAATTTCGACCACCTTGGTTTCTTTAATGTGCACTGACATCGCACAGTACACGGGCCTCTAGAATTTCGCCTCAATCGAAATTCGACCGCTGCGGCCAGAATCGAACCCGCGTCTGTCGAGCGCCGTAACCACTCAGCCAGTGCGGCGGCCGCGTCTCCGTTGTGATTATAATTTGAGAGGAAAGGAAAGGTGCAGTAACTGTGTCACATATCGGCGGACACCTCAGCCGCACCGTGAGGGTGTGGGAGGAGGCAGGTGAGCCGGACGTTCCGGGGAGGTCAACGAAGGATGGGCTGGCGTCATTTCACGACATTACTATAATCATTACAAAGTTGAGCGGAGGATTTACCCCCGTCCTCGACAAGCAATTGGTGAAGGCGCAGGAATGCGTCTGGTGAAGATTGCAGACGAGATCGTTCATAACCCGCCACGGTGGCTCAGTGTCTGATCCGGAGTACCAAACCCGACCGCGGCTGCCGCGTTTCGATGCAGGCGAAACGCAAAAGGAGCCCGTGTGCTGTGCGATGTCAGTCTCTCCTTAATCTCTTCCCTCATGGAGCGGTTCAGGTATCCGCCGAGATGCGAGACAGATGCTGCGCCATTTCCTCTCCACAAAAACCAATTACCGATTTTCAAGTCCGCTTAATTTAGTGCGCTCCTTACCTCCTTTGAAATGTGGCACCTTAATTAGTCCAAGCTGCCCATCACTGCTGCGTATACGTGCGAATTAATGAATTTAATGCAATGAGCATTCTTTAATAACTGGGCTGCGGGGGCTTTCATTATATCTTAACATGCTCGGCAGAATGCTCCATTCAATGGTTCTGCTAACTAATTATAGGAAAGAATCAAACAGTCACTCAGGCGCGAGGAAGAAATCGGGCCATGTTGGCCTTTTTTTTGTTATGGGTTTCCTTTAAGTGAAGGAAATTGATTGATTAATTGTCTATTAAATTAGCAAGTATAAAAAACCCAACCACATGTTAGCGATGAGATCCGAACCCATGTCCTCCGCACATCTAGCACCATGCTCTACCAAGTGAGCGAAACCAGTCGCTGTCGACCGTTTCGCATTCCACTTTCAAAAGGGAACCCAAGCAGCACAAGTAATTGGCCCAACATTGGAACTGTATTGGCAAAGGCCGGCCCTACAAAAAACCAGGATGGGACCATCCTGTTGCAATATTGGGCAGATGACCTGTGCTGCTTGGGAATGTATTTTAAGTGTAGGGCAAACTGGAGAGTGTTGGCGAAGTGCGTCATGCTTTTAAAGCGCTAGTGCCTAGTGAAATTTTCTGCTCTAAATATCCGCCGTATTTGTTGACTGTGTGCCGCTTAATGCCGCTATTTATCGGCATCCACCACCAGAGGGTCTCAATGTCACCTTTTTTTGTTTGTCCATAAGGTTGCTACGTGGAAACTTCACGTGACGAACTCCACCTCGGCCCCAGTGGAGCTCACCGTTCGGGTCAAGTCCGAACCCAGAGCAAAAGACGACGAGCCGATACAAGTCTCATGCGCGATGGGCAACATACTCGTGGACAAGTTCGACAGAGCGGTCGTCTACGCCAAGGTCACCAAGGACAAGAAGGTGGTTCTGGACGCCGTGGTCTTCGCCACAGTTCACCTTACGAAGGTGCAGGACGCTCCACACGCGATAACGATTTCCCTTCACGACGACGGACGTGGTGAGAGCCACTAATTGCTATGCTGATAAACATTCGACTCTCTTCCACAGTGTAACACTGACAGTGGAGAGAAAGCTGCACTTGCCTTATCAAACAAGTACTGTGTTTACACCTTGTCCGTGTCCTTTCTCTCTTGTTTGTGGTGCACCACAGAAGAAAGTCGAATAGATTACCAAAGAGCTCAACCTACTCTTTGTCAAGTTTCGGAGCGGTTTACATTACTAACGAAAGACTACAAAGTGCAATGAAAGGAGAATGCGAGATTATCGAGTTCTTTAGATGTCCAAGGTCTCCGTTAATTATCTAATAACAAAACGATTCTGAAAAACCGGAGACACATGATGCGGAGATTTTCCACATTACCAACATCGATCATTACATCTCGCTGAATCTTGCTTGTGTTCTTGTTTTATCTTGTGATGCGATCATGTACCTTGCATTTCTGTCCACGTGCCAGTCTACTGCATTGCTGGCAAAGTGGGGGACCGTGGCCTTGTCAAGCTGTCAAACGACAGCTTTTACTCCGGGCCCCCACCATCATTTGTACCATGATGGCAAAATAAATTGAATTGAACTGAATCCATTAATTGAGTACTTTGACGTCTGTTACGTGGGTTTTACCTGTGTTTCCCGTGTTCCATCCTTTCTATCCTCTCTCTCCTTTCGTCTTGCCCTCTTTCTTTTTCCTTCGCTTTCTTCCCATCCTTCTTTATTTGGTTCCTGCCTTCTATCCTATCTTGCTTCTTTCTTTCATCCTTGCTTGCTTCTTTCTTTCATCATGCGCTTCTCCCGAACTTTTTCCCAGGCCCCGACGTTCACTCAAACGACGGCGTCTACAGCGGCTACTTCACCCAGTTCACCGGCATGGGTCGGTACACCGTCATGGCGGTTGTCTCTACCCAGAAAACGACTCGCCTGGCCAAGCCGTTGAGTGGCTCGGGTAGTTTCCTCACCACGTCTTTCCTGCATGGGATGAGCGGTGAGCTTCCGTGTTCTCGGCACATTTAAGCGCTCAGGCAGTCGCATAACCTTAACTGGTACTAATGAGTAAACTCAAGTCCTAGGTGTAATCACGCGGGCTGCACCCCTTGCAATAGAGAAGTGGCGTCAGTCGAGCACAAAGCTGTTCCGAGCTAATGCCGACATTGGTGATGCTCCAGTGCAGAGGTCGAGAGGCAATTAGGACCACAAGGGTGGGGTAACTTAATGTACCTTTCCTTTAAAATACATTGAGTCATTATGCCCCGCTACGACATAGGGCTGCTTACATTAATAGCAGGAGAGAGTCGCTGCTTGAGCTAATGTCGAGTGGCGAGAACGATCCGAATAGAATCGATGCGAAATAAAATTGTCATGCATGTTATCAAAGTCATGTCTTGATTATTAGGCCTGAAGAATGACTGGGATGAACAGCGGCGACAGGCGTCGAGGCGTGTTCCTCTTTCTGCACCTTCTGATTGAATTTGATAAACCGGAATTGGTTCAATGGCGGCGCTTGAGTCGCAGTAACATTGACGAAGGTGCAGCCTGTCTGTCGATCATTACGCCTCATACAGACCATGTGTCTGTCTTTTTCTCTCGTCCTGTCTCAGTTGTGTTGTGCGTTCACCTAATATAAGAGTACAGACTAGCTCAAGAAAGTACCCTTTTGCGATACTATGTGTCGCATCGGGGCGTGAAACCCCACATACCTCCTAAGATCATTTCGTTAGATTCCCGCCAACTTGCTTGCGTATACCTGCAACACCAGTCACTTGGCGATACGCCCCGACTTACACGTGCAAGACAGTTTTAGCTCATTTGTGCTTCATATGGAAATCTTTTTCGCCAAAGTAACGGCTCCGGACATTTAAAGCTCATTAAATGCCGTACAGGTATCTCACATTCTGCAACTGCCTGTCGATATAGCGACCTGATATGCGTTAATGCTACCTTTGGAACACACCTGGCAAAGCTGCTACAGCATTCATGAAATCGCCATTAATTTCCCGATCAAAACAGATGATCGGCACAATAATGGAAATAGATGGGCTTACTTTGGTTCTTTGTAGATTCAGCTTTGCCAATACATTCGCAACATTGGGCCGCTAACCTGCGCTGCTTGGGTCCCGTTTCATGTCACACGTGCTGCATGATGCTGAAGATTACCATCCACTCTAAAACACCTCCAAATGCAATTGAGTTCCTTTAGGTAAAACTAAAAGTTCATTTCACTTAACTGAGGCTAAAAGCCCAAAGAGTTAACTGCCCCCGTTCCTTCAATGTAGAATGCGCAGAGGACCCCACCAAAGTTTTCGGCACACAAAAAACGCGAAGTTCAGTTTCCCGATGCCCAATTTAGGTATGCCCAATCATCCATGTGTGCAATATGCTGATCGCATAAGGAAGCGGTGAGCACTCCTTTGAATTCTTGGTTTCATGCTTAGGCAGCAAGATAAGTAACAGTAATAATTAGTTTTGGGGGAAAGGAAATGGCGCAGTATCTGTCTCATATATCGTCGGACACCTGAACCGCGCCGTAAGGGAAGAGATAAAGGAGGGAGTGAAAGAATAAAGGGAGAAAGGTGCCGTGGTGGAGGGCTCCGGAATAATTTCGACCGCCTGGGGGTCTTTAACGTGCACTGACATCGCACAGCACACGGGCGCCCTATCGTTTTTCCTCCATAAAAACGCAGCCGCCGCGGTCGGGTTCGAACCCGGCAACTCCGGATCAGTAGTCGAGCGCCCTAACCACTGAGCTTCCGCGGCGGGTCAAGATAATTAAGCTTCTTTGTGATTTCTGTGTTCCGAAAACTCTCGTGGGCACCTGTAAACTCGAAGAACAACGTAGTTGAATACTGCATTTTTGTGGCAGCTTTACTCTTGCAGGTGTGTTTCAGCGCCGTATTGGAAGCATTTAGCCGAGACTTTAGCGCTGTCGCATACCTAGGCCATGAGCAGCAATTGCGCATGCGCAGACGGTCCGAAGAACACAGGTGCGCCTGGCCTGAATATAGCCTGTCGGAGCCATCTGCGCGTGAGTATTGGTGGCGGTTGGTAGCGGTACAGGGTAGCAGTGGGAGTACACGCGATGCTGAAAAGTTTGGTTCTGTCAGTTCTCAGAGGGGACTACGGCCCAGGAGCCCAATTTTGTACGTGTTCTAATTCGACACTTCTTTACTACAATGGTCATCACAACTACACTGGTCGTCTGAATTCTCCTCCTCGTTCTTCTTATGCCACTTTTCCGACTGTGCCTGACGCAGAAGCTGCCACGGGAACGAGCTTCGAATCGGCTTCGGAGTTCCAGGTCTCTATGTTCGAGATCATCGACGGCACCACCGAAGACACCACCGCCGATAGAGTGGACGATTTCCAGAGGGTGGCGTCCGGAGGGTCCTTCCTGGTCACGGAAGATATTGTGGAAGAGGACGTGCCTCCGAGAAAAATCTGGGACCTGGCCGTGGAGGATGTGCGCCCTGGAGAGTACCTCACGCTCCTGCTGGAGCTCACGTGGACGTGGCCAGGAGCTCATCTGACTTCTGGAATGGGTAAGTACTTCAAGAAGATACGTGTACTGAGGAGCTCAGAGGGGCATAATCCACTTATTAGGTGCAGAATTCCTGGATGAACCGGGAAAGTTGGCGATTAATCATAAGAAGGCTTCATCGAAGGCGTGACGACAGCAGATGAGAGAGGGAGGCGAGCATTTGCAAAGTTTGTTATTTTATTATCGTAGTACAGCTCGCGCTGCGTTGCTTTAGCCTTCATGAATACGTAATATCGAGTTTTCTCTGAAGTGTGCTGCATAATATTCAAGGTTGAAATCCACCGCTAAACATCTTCTGTAACTTCAAATGTATTTTTGAGATCAATTCTACGGCGCCTTTTGCTTAACTGAGGTTAACAGACATGCACCGCCTTATTCACAGTACTACTATCCAGTAGTACTGTGGAGAACTTAAGGAAATACAAGAAGAAGTTTTAGTCGTTCTGTGCAGAACATTCGGAATTCGTATAAAGTAGTTATTAGAACCAGTGGTTGTCTTTCATCCTCTGCAGAGAACGGTCTGGTATCCCCCTACAGACTTTAAATTGAATATCACAGTAAATCCTAAATTGCAGGGGTATTTTATCAGCGAAGACGAGGTTCCATTGAGTTAGCCAGCAGGCACACAAAACAGGCGCACATGTCTGCCGTGATTGGATGAAAGAAACGGCTTGTGGTTTAATACGTCTTGTGTTTCGGCAGCATAACGAAGGTAGACAGCAATTGGCACCGACAGCTGCACAGTATTACTGCACGCGTTTTTCATTACTTGTAATTTTGTCCAGGGTTCCTTTTTTTTAGCAGTACAACTTATTACACGAAGCGGATGAGCAATAAACGAAGCAAATAACGAGCAACCGGGGATAAAAAAATATATCCGGGAATTTTACATTTTTGTTGTATATACATGTGTTGCAAAGTAACAAATTTAATTGAATTTAAGCTTTGTTTATGAGACGTGGCGTGAAAATCCTCTAGTACAGCGGAGGGAATTATAACTTCGGAAATATTGACGCTCCATCAGAACAGACGTATGATTAGTAAAGGTACCAACATAAACGAGCTCGGCACTGACGATCAATTGGTGCGTCTGAGAATGAGTCGTTTCAATGTGCGGCAATTCTGCTCATCACCTGGCTGACTGTGCAAAGCCGAGAAAGCACATGTTTCGATTTTCGACGCGCTACCAACACAGCATTATTCATTGACATAAGTATGTAACTGACGTGTGTAAGTATGCAACTAGCTATCTGGCAATAAGTTAGCTCACTTCTTGACCCTTCGCCACTATTAGGCGTCAGACAGACAGACGCCCATGGCATCTTGACCAACAATGACCCCTTTAAACGTTCCGTCGTGCAATATGCACAGCGAGAAGGGACACAGGGCTTCTGCGGGAACTGGGCGAGGGAAACGAAAGTATAGCGCTTATCTCAGCTCATATCAGTGGCGCAGCTTAGGGTGACGTCACACTGAAATGGTGTCGTGTTTCCCCTTCAGCGACGTTACTTTTTCGCAGCTTCCGGCCTGGAGATTCGAGTGTCCAAACACTACGCTGGCCTCAAAGTCGACTTTGGAAACCAGACTGTGATCACGGAAGCCGATGTGGTCGAAGGCAACCTGGACCCACTGCCATCAGGTGACCGGCACATCATCACTTTGTCACTTCCCCGCACCTTCTCCTCGCTTGGGCAAGATGGCTCATTTCACTGGCACACTGACCTGGCAGCTCAAGTAGCCAACAGCGAAGGGCTGAAGTTCGAACGTGGTGCGAGTGTCTTACATACCTCCGCCTGTGACGACTCCAGTCGCTACCACCACGAAAGCCTCAACGACAAAGGCCACAAAGGTCGCCACAACGGAAGCTGTTGCGACGACGCGAATTGTTGACGCAACGAAAGAAACTAGTGAGAATTCGCGTTTCGTCGGGTCCCCCTTCTTCTGGGTTGCACTCAACTGCATGCATCGCTGCGGCGATTATCATCGTGGTCCCGGTGTCGGGGACACTGAACAGGAAGAAGCGCCGGCTGGCGGTAGAAGAGAGAACCACTGCCGCCGCTTCCTTGCACCTGGGAAGCCCATCGTTTTCTACGATTTCGCAATTGAAATAAATGCTTATCGTTATGTGTACGGAACAACAGCATAGACGTGTGTTTATATATACTTACAAAACTTCCTTCTTAACTCTTTCTCTTTGTGGGTTTTCGTTAAATATTTTCGGTGAAAAACTGCGAGGTTTAAAATTCAATGCAGTACATGCGAATGGTGCGAGTTAAATACACATTTCAGTGTTACAAGCTTCGTTAAAACATTACTTCTCATTATGAAATTTGTTGGCGAAGGGAAGGTTTTTAGATAAAATCTGAACAAAAGTTGCAATGATATGCCCGTATCGGTTCAAGCAGCGGTCGTCTGCCCTTAGACCAGGGCTCCGCTAACATTTGCCGCCTTCGGAGCACTCTGCACCAGACCTATTTGGTCCTCGCAGCATTCGCTGGCCAGCAGTGCTTCCCATTGCTCCGCACTCTGGTTTGTAATTATATAGGGACAAATTCAATGTCCTGACATTCCCAAATAATGAGATGTAAGGTGGGTTTTACCTTGCGCCATGTGCACCTCTCGATGTATACAGTGTGACGCATCTTGTTCAGTATTAGGATATGAGCCTGTCTGAAGCTGCCTCCATGCAACAGCCAATCCCCGGCTGAGTGGTTTATGCGGCGGAGGATAGGTCCCCCTGCTACCCCTGTAGCATTCCAGCATGGCCGAGTACTCTAGAGGGACTGACACCCTGCCAAACATGCTGCATAAGTTCAACCTTATACTTGTCGGCTGGTCTTTCGGCCCATTCTCCCTTGGTAGCTACATTGGGACCACAGTCACGGCGATTCGAAGTGTCCCGAATATTTCAGAGCCACCGGAAGTGTAGCCGAGTTGAAATTTCTGATCGAGAAGGGTTCGGTGTTGCGCTCTACTGCCAATGATTGGGAAGAGCCTTGGGATACCTGCAAGGCTTGGGGTGAAGTGTGGTCCGACGTAAAATCCATCACAAGAGCAATAGTAAAGTGCAGGCCGGATCGCATACAGATAAATCGAACGAAGAACTACTGCTTCCGCTTGTATAGCGTAGACTCTGCCGCCGTTCTGTTCACACGTTGGGAACAGATATTTCGGACACATTACGCGCACAGGTGGGGTGGTTGTGCCTGCAAGCTTCTCGAGAGCGCGTGTATTTTGGCGTGATAGGCAAAATTTGTTGGCGCACAGCTCCGAAGGCAACTGTGTTTTTGATATTCTTAAAACTGACATGGATATTACTGTCGGCTGCAGGCATTTTAATTAATAATGAGATTAACAGTAAGAGTTTAGAACTTAACTATTCAATATTAGTTAACCAGCCTACCAGTTAGGACGTGTCAGCTGTATTCTAATGCGCCACTTTAGTGGCGATGCTGTGCCGAAAAAAAAAGCGCTCTTCTAACTCAAAAAGCCTGCTTCTAAAATAGCAGATCTTAGAAGGTATCAGCCCGTTTTGTGTATCTATCTGTTCGTCCAGTCTTCGCGCTTTTACCAACATGATCGTGAAGCAAGGAGCCAAACTCGCCACAGTTTTGATATCCCCCATCAATTTTTGTGTGTACACTTTTGAACACGGTTCATTAACTTCTGTAGGCCCTCCAGAAAAAACGACTCTGTATATCAAACCACTCGTTTTCATCCGATATGACATCACGGTGGGAAAAATTGGCGGTCGTTTAGCTCTGGTTAAACCTGGAGTGACGCGATAGCTACAGCTGGCCGAGTGGAACTTGCTCAGTCGATATGCAAAGTCAGTCTTTCGCCGCTCCGTTTCGCTGGGCGTTCCTTCTTCATCTTCGTCCCACTCGACACGGCGCATGCGCACAGCTGTTGCAGCTCGGTTTCGCCGGTGCGCCGTGCCGCCGGCAGCAGCAGCTGCTCCACACCATATGATAGTGCTGGCTCCCTACCTTCGACTGCTAATTTGTCTGAGGTTCATATAAAAATAACCCTATTTTCTTCATTGAGACAAGCGTGCACCAAAAAAATAAAAGGCCTGCTTCATCTGCCTCCAAATGTACAATGACAGCCTGAGAATTCGCCACGCGTCCATGCTTCTGGTCAGCATTGAGACATTTCGGGACCCAGTTCGCCAATCGTTATGTAACCCACGCCCTGTCCTTAAACCTTCGGGGTCTCTGCTATGCAGTTATTAGTTAGCAGTTATCCTCCCATTTTCGAAAACCATTTCAGGAGCGGTGCCAAAGTCTCAGCCTCGTACTTGCTGCATTGCTCCATCGCGGACGGGGCAGAGAATGTCACGTGGTACGTGCATGTAGTAGTAGTAAGTTTTTAATCAAAAATAAAATAAAAAGGAAGTTAAAAGATTTTTGCTCACCCCGGCATCTGCCATCACTGTATCGGCGGCACCTGAGCTGGGGCAGCGGAAATGAAGGATAGAATGCAGTATGAAGAAGAGAAATGAAAGAGGTGAGGGGATAGCAAGAAAGGACATAGGGAGTGGTCATATTTAACTATCTACAGAGTCAAAATAAAGTTGTCCAGGTCGTGCGCGTGTACAGTCAATGAGAAAAAGTACGTGCATCACGGAGTGTCGCGATTTCGTTCGCTTCGCGCCCTTCCCTCAAGCGCACGGTTTTCAACTGAAGCGAGACATGGCCAAAATTAGGAGAGCCATAGCGATGAGGATGATCCCGTTATCAAAATTCTAAAAATTCATATTGCTATTACTAACGGCCGGCTACAAATATCTAACTGCAGTTAGGTGCCTATGGGAGATGCCTTTGCCCTGCACTGGCCGCAGACAGGCTGATGATGATGACGATGATGATTATGATGATGAGGTACCTATCGGTACATTGAAAAGTTAGCTTTTAGAATTTGGCTAATCACTTTACTAGTTAACATAATTCGCCTTCTTCCTGAAGTCCGCCAACACTGGTATTACTATACCGAAAAAAAGTTCTCTTTACGACAAAACCCTATTTTTTTTAAACTTTGACCTTTCTAAAAAAAAATACCCGGTAAAACGGCCCCACTTGGATAGTGGCCGAATTCTTTGAGTGCTGAACGTGTCCCCGTCTCTGCCTGCTTGTTTTCTTCGAGTTCGGCTGCAGGCATAGTCCCAGAGGCTGCAAGACCCTCTGCCATCGAACACTTTTTTTTTCATCTGGGAGGCGCTCTCGGCTTCTCCGGTATTGCTTCTTTTTGCCATATGCTTGCTAATCGCATGCGTTATCATCTTCCTTTTTGTTCTTTTTATCTTCTTCTTGCCACAAGAATGTCCGGCTGATTATCCTTCCTACATGTCTCTCCATTCTTGGCCAATCCTCCAGTGTGGGTATATGCCGCACTGGAGGCCGAACGGCTAAGGCATTTGAAAACGAAGTTGCTCAGTTTTACACCATCCTGAATCCAGCTGGAGGTTTAGTACGGTGAATTCTTTTTTCCTCTGGATCCAAGTGAGATAAAAAAAAATCGGAATGTTTCTGAAAGGTTCGGCTTTAAGTTCATCCTCATGCTTGCCGCGATCATCAGACGGTGTTTGTGTGAGTTTCCCGAGAATGGGAGCTAACGACATTTCATGCTTAAAACCCTCCTTTATAAAAATGGTCTATAGATATCTTATATACTCTATTGCCTTGCAATAGATATTTCTTTTCGTCTATTCACAGACTATAGACTGTCTCTAGACAAAAGTCTACTAAATGTGTATGGCCATAAATATATAGATTGTGTATAGCATTTGTATTGCCTATAGACTTGTTTAGGATTTGTCTGTAGAGAGTCTACAGACTTTGGAGAAGTCTATGGAGAGTCTATAGACTGACTAAAAAATTTCTGTAGGGACTGATGCACACCGAGCTTTATTGCAGACTAGGATTATACAGCTTATATACAACACGACTCTTTTTTTGGACAAAGTATTCCTTCCATTTGATTTTTTATTAGGAACTGAGAAAAGGCTGGATTCATTATTTATTTATCCTTACACAACATGAACATAAAAAAAACTTGAAGAAACCATTCGTATATCGAGCAGGAAACGAGAGAGGAAGAGAGAGAAAAAGCGAGAAGAGAGAAGACACAGACGTTTAAAAGACACATCCACGCCCCGCTACACTGCACACAGCCAAAGGGGATAAATAGGAAAAATAAGGAAAGACAGCGCAGAGCACAGACTTTTGCACAGACTTTGCAGAGAGCACAGACTTTTCCCCTTATTGAGTACAGGTGAATAGCAACCTCCGCCTCCCGATTTTTGGCCGATCCCCCAGTGTGGGTATGTGCCATCTTGTGAAAGGCTAACAACAATAACGACAAAGCACACACAAGAGTGACTGCAGGACACAATTTTGGTGGCATGTTTTCTTCTCTATAATGATGTCGAAAGCACTACTATGCATGAATCAGCATCTGATATTCGCCTACGACCGCTAAATAATTTATAATCGAATTTTTTCTGTCATGTTGTTTCGATTTCAAAAGCCAAACGATGGCTGTGACGTCAAAGAGTGCTTTTGTGTCACGCGAGGCATGAAAAATCATTCATAAAATTGTTGCTTCATCGTTTTAATTTACTGTAGTGCTGAAGCTAGCCTTCATCAAGATCTGGAATGACAGTGATTGAGGAAGCAGCGACTATATTGCAGTTTTTTCATGCCTCACGTTACCTGTAAGTACACAGTGATGTCATATTCCTCCTTCAGCTGTTGAAACCGAAACATCACGCAAAAAAATGCGATTATAAATTATTTAGTGGTCGTAGGAGAATACCAGGTGGTAATTCATGTATAATAATGCCTTACGCATCATTACAAACCAGAAAACGCACACCCAAAATTTAGGTGTCTACAGACTCTTTTAAGACCGCTCCCTTAGGCCTCTAAAGAGTCCTGGGGACCTTGCGCTTTTACGTAGAAGCGCGTGCCATAACAGCTCGCCGAAGACAGCTAGGCCGGACATCCCGCAACCCAGCGCGTACACGACCATGTACACGTGGAAAGGCTGCGGCGCAGGGCTGTGGTCCCTGCTTTTTGGAGCCGCCGGCTTGCGATCACGGGCGGCCAGTCCGGCTTCCGCAACGGCTCGCAGTGTGCGACGGTGCTGGTACCTGCGATGAGCATTTGCAGAGTCCAAAATGCGTCCAACAGAAGAAGACTGGCACACAGGAACGCCAACTCGTTTTTGCCCTGTGCTCATGTGAGCACTGATCCCTCAAAGTTGCAGTTCAGCCCTGCCGTATTATCATCATCATCATCATCATCATCATCAGCCTGACTACACCCATGGACTGCAGGGCAAAGGCCTCTCCCATCTATCTCCAATTAACATTGTCATCTGCCAGCCGCGCCCGCCCTACGTCTGCGAACTTATTGATCTCATCCGCCCACCTAACCTTCTGCCGCCCCCTGCTACGCTTGCCTTCTCTTGGAACCCACTCCGTTACCCTTAAGGACCAGCGGTTATCTCGCCTTCGCATCACATTCCCTGCGCAGGCCCATTTATGCCGTACTGCATGTCGTACTGTATGGATATCTATACCCAGGCTGAGAAGGCGATCCTGGAGCTTTGCAGTTCCACCTCTACGTTGACTGCCAACGACTATCAGTCAACTGTAAATCTATTAAGTACGTTCATACTATCTAAACTCGGCAATTTGCGCACCAAGTTACATTGAAACAAAGGGGGGGGGGGGGGGAGCCAAGTCCTGAGGATTTAAGCTTTTTGCTTCTTATTTTATGACGATTTAACGTCCCAAACGCCTCAGACTATGAGGGACACCGTAGTGGAGGGCTCCGGAGATTTCGACCACCTGGGGTTCTTTAACGTGCACTGACACCGCACAGTACGCGGGCCCCTAGAATTTTTCCTCCATCGAAATTCGACCGCCGCGGCCGGGATCGAACCCGCGTCTTTCAGGTCAGCAGCCGAGCACCATAACCACTGAGTCACCGTGGTGGCTCTGAGGATTTAAGAGTTTATAGGTGCTATATAAAGAGCACCCTGCTGCACTGTCTAAGTATGATACAGCAAGTACTGCGCACCTGGCAGCATTCATACTAAGAAGGGAAAGCTTTGTTACGTTTCGCACTCATCCCATCCAGGGAACGAGGCAGCCCATACAATCATGCCCGAGGATTCATCTACCGGGATGTGGTGTCGCCCGTCCTGCGGACGGCGAGAGATCGCATGTTTACATTTCATGACACAACCATGCACTACCGCTTTGGTAGATTTATATATCCTCCCGTCCGTATTTCTCTAACCAAACCCCAAGAGGTTGCGCTGAGGCAACTCCAAACGAACACCTTCCCCAACCCCGCGATATATGCCCGCATATACCCTCGGGTCTACTCTCCCTTCTGTCAACCATGTGGTCAACATGCCACTCTATCCCACATACTCTGGGCTTGCCCTCAGGACTCCCCTCCGCGAGGTTTGCAGCTCTCGAATCCAGACCAGTGGGAGGCCGCATTGCTCAGTTCCGACTCGGACACACAGACCCGGGTTGTGACAAGAGCCCTAGAAGTCGACGAACGCCACGGGCTCATGGCCACTTGATGGGGCTATAACCCAACACCAAATGCTACCTTTGTGGATGAAAATAAAGTTTATCCTCCTCCTCCTCCTACGTTTCGCAAAGCGGTATCGCTGATGTGCTAAGTACGATGGCACTTAGTGCAGGAATTCTGCAAGTGCGCAAGGAGGCTTCAGTCCAGAATGTTTGAGCTAGTAACGGTGAAGACATAGTGAGTATATAGCGAGTTCGACTGTGCGCATGAATGTCATTTTATGAATTTCCTTTCCTTTCTCCTTTCCGTGTCACTCCCTTGCAATTTAGTGCCGAGCGCGATAGCTGAGCCACCACGGGGGGGAGCTTTCTTGATGTTTCTTGATGAGGGCGATTAGGAAGCGAAGGCGTTTAGAGAATTGCTCTCTTGTTACTCACGTACAGAAAGATGATTTCTATTCATCCCGCCTCTTCAGCTTCAACTTACTGTTTTTTGGTAAATTCCGTACCGTAAGACGTCATCCCTTGTATGCTCTCATCAGCCTCGTCTTTAAGTGCAGTCTTTGCCAAAAAGTAACCAGGCTGCATGGTTTGCTTCTCCCTCATATAGTAGAGCCCCTACGGCATCCCTAAAAGCCAAAAGGTATTGGAAGGGGAGGAAAAGGGTTCTGCTTATATCACAGTAAGTTATACCTTGCTGGGTGCAATCAGTGTTCCGCTATACAACTGAGAAGCAAACTTGATTTCTTTTGCAAAGACGGTACCTGTCGTTTCTCTCTGCACCAGTCACCGCAAAAGTTATTTCAGTCCGTAGCAGGATGCACCACCAGACAATTACCGAGTAAACGGCTAAGTTCAGCTAAAAAAAAATTAGGCGAGCGCCATTCGTGATCGCCGATCTCAAGTGGAGGTTCACACTCACGCTTCCTACACCCTTACTACGGAACGACCTTCCTAGCACTTTCCTAGCTTCCGGCACGACGAACCTCGTCCGAGATGGCAGTTCAAGGTCCGTTTCCTTCGGCGATGAAGCTGTGGTCTGTGTATGCGTTCGTATCAGGGAACTTTCCGGACACCTGCCAATTTCTGCGGACGTCATCCACGCAAAGACCCCGGCTGGGCTCCGTATAACAGCTCTCGCTGTTAAAGGCAGCGCAACGACAAGCCTAGTTCATCCCTTTGTGTGCAGCTATCGCCGAACCTGCCATGTACTCACGTACCTGAGCGGGTTCGTGTCCTGCATGCCGAGTGCCTGGATCTCCATGAAGATAGGCTCTGCTGGCACAAGACCCCACCACGACGCTTCGGCGACGGTGTCTTCTCCGCACGAGGCCAGTACCACGTGACTGCCCTCGGCGCCCAAGCGGAAGCAGTAGTCCGTGGTCTGATCTTTTATCCCGCATTGCATCCCGCACTCTCCTAACGCTTTCATGATGACTTCTACGTCGGGTGACATTTCTCCCGATATCTTGTACACCTCCCAGGCTCCCATCCAATCGCTTGTTGGGCACAACTGCACTGAACCTTTCTCAATTAGGAGCTTCAATTCTGCCACGCTTTCGATGCCTCTTGAAACGCTCGGGACGCTTTGAATGGCCGTGATTGTGGTCTGAATGTAGTTCCCAAGGAAGAACATTCCGAAGGACCAGGCGACAAGCATGATACTACGTTGAGCCATCATGCATGGCGGACCCTGATTTAACAGTCCAGAAACCAGAAGGAAGCAAACGTCACACTGGGAAAAGGCGCCTCGCCTCGCAGAAATCTTCCTGCTTACCCAAAGGCAGAGTGAAACTAAGATCCCCAGTGATGTTAGAGTGACTGCCAGCAAGGTGAACGAAATCCAGGAGTCGATAAATGTTATTTGGAGGATAGCGCCACGCCGACTGAAAAAGCACATCTCTCTCGGAGAATACTGGGCGTCTTTAAACAAGTTCGGAAGTCGAAGGTCGCTACTCAGAAAAGGTAGGAGCATGGTGTCCAAAACACGATCTGTAAATTGGTTGTAACTCCATGTTCTGATCAGGTGCAGGCTGTTATTCAGTGCCAGGTACGCGTCCACAAGAGCAGCAACCTCTGGCTTCTTCAGAGCTTTCGCCACTGGAGTACCATACAAGTCCGTGCCCATGAAAAGTTTGTTCGCTTTGGGAAAAGTGTTATCTGGTTTCCCGTCAGAACCAAAGAGTTGAGGAGCTTCGACTGTCTCTCGGATATGACATCTTCTGAATCGATCTGCCGGTGCGTTGATGTCCACTGCAGAGACACTGGTAAGCTGGCAAAGACCGGAGGCGAACTCCTTGAGTGCCCTCTCATGTGATTCGGCCGAAGTGAACCAAAGGACGTACTGAAAGCGTTCAACGATCTGCGCTGATAGCTTTCTCACATTTAGGTTGTGGTATGAATGCCAAGGAGCGAAGACTAGCTTTTTCTGAAACATGAACGACAGTGCATTTTTGCGCGGAACGAAGCAGTTTTCGGCGCTTCTTGCAGTCAAAAGAGAAAATTCGCAATATAGGTCATCGTACGAGGCCCTTAAAAATTTCAGTGGAATCGGTAGGTCCTTAATGAGCGTCGCGAGCTCTTGCCAGTGCTGCGGCGAGTAGATGAGGACAGTCCTTGCAGGAGCCACGTTCGAGGCTTCCAGAACGCTCAGCATTGTCGGCCCTAGACCGGCTGATAGCACGCAGAGAATGATGGCGAAAAAAAGAGACCAAACCAGCAAAAATGTTCCCGAAGAAGGCTGTTCACCAGACATCACGGGCGGGTATGGATTGCCTATTCAGCAAGATGTCTGTGGTTACCTGTGCTTGTAGCTTCGTAGTTGCTCCCAGATTGGCTTTGAGTTCCAAATCTTTCATGCGTAAAAGTACTACAACTTCACGGCTCTATATTGCACGATAAACTCCTTGACTATTGCAAGAAATGTTTTTCTCTTACAGCCGGTTTTCTAGCAACACCACGTGCGTTAAAGACGATCTTCATTCCTGAAATAACCAGCACAAACAACTAAACCATACAACTGTCGGGTCTTGGCGCGCAATCTGCGCATGCGTCAACTTCAGTCACGAGAGCAACACAGGTTAGGCGCGTTAAAAATCGAAGACATAGCTAGAAAATGTAAACAAGTGAAGTTCCAAGTTCTTGTCTTGCGTACAATTCTAGCTATGACGTGGCGACACCACCTGACCGTTCTTAAAGATTAAAATGTCGCGTGCTGTCGAAAACGGTTGAGCGCCCTATTGATTCAGAGCATTGATCCGTGAAAACATAGCTTCGGCGACGCCGGGCGATAAGGAATGTTTTCGAGGCCATTAGTGTATCGTGTGGGAAAGTGGCTGCAGTCTGCTGCTTTGCTGCCAAAAGTTGGGATCGACTGTGGTCGCCACTGCCCTAAGGAGATAAATAAAGGTAAACTTTGAGTTCCTTGGTGAAAGAAACGATAATTCAATGCTGATAAAGGAGTGGCGATAAGGAAGGCGTGTGAAACGAATATAGACAAGTAACAGCTTCGGGTCTTAGGCGGCAGTTGCTGTAGTGAACGAGATACATGCACGCAATAGTTCTTTGTGTGCAACAAAACATTTCCACGTGTGCGTGCCGAGCGTAAAAATAAGAAGAAAAATCATTCGATCTAACCGAAGCACATTTCGAGGGTTGCAAGCAGACCGTGGTCTATGGCGGCAAGTGACGACGCCTGAGAAGACGAGTTATAAGAACACGCTGAGCTAAGTGTGGTCAACATAAAACGAAACATTTTTTTTAGCGGACTCCCTGCTAAATGCCTTTCTCACCCTCACCAATAAAATCTTGGTCCTCCCTCACCCTAATTTTGTAATATTCTTGTCCCTCCTTTATCTCTTCCCTTACGGCGCGGTTCAGGTGTCCGCCGAGATGCGAGACAGATACTGCGCCATTTCATATCCCCAACAACCAATTACGAATTACTGGCCCTCCCTCGCCCTCTCTTCGTACAATTTGCTCACCCTCCCTCGCCCTAACTTTATCGACCCTCCTTCACACACCCTCACAATGAGCAGTTTTAACATTCAACTTGTTCTTCCTTATTACCGACATGTGCAAATGTTACCGTGTCGCACAAGGCGCGAACAGTTGTACATTGCGTCCGCTTTCGGCGCTGTGTCCAGCCGATTGGATCCTTTAAAGGGGCTCTGAAACACTTTCCAAGGAGAGGACATCAACTTTCTCAATCACTGCATTGTGTTGTCATGAACACCTGAGCCAAATATTTCACTTCTACACGCAGCAGAGAATTCACAATCACGTGCGAAAGTTGGCGAGCCGTTCCCGGCGACTTTTTCGTGCTCGCACCCTCTTCCGTCACTCATATCAATGTATACATGTTGAGAGATGCCATTGATTAGATTATTTCAGACGTCAGGCAGCTACCATGGCCGCGGCCAATAATGCGCGTAGCTCCGGTGGGTCGGGAAGCTCCGCTCCCAGAGGGGGGTCGGCGAAGGAGCGCCTACCTTTCAGCGTGCAAAAAGTGACGAGAGGAGAGGGAAAGGCACTAAGACGCTGAAATTCAAACTGTGACTACAAATAACTCTGTTTCTACAAAGCACATTAAAAAATTCTTCCTGGACAATATTCGTGAAGCGGCGTGCGTTAACACCCCTGGCATACCACCACTTTATTAGAGCCCCTTTCAGAGCCCCTTTAAGCTTAGCGCTCCCAACTTGTCAATAGCCAAGAATGTGTCCAAGAAATAGCATAAGAAAATGCAACACTTTATCGTTTACTTAGAATTATAAGCGTACCAAAAGCCTTTCAGGTGAGTTGTAAAGGACGACAGTGACAGTTTCTTTAGACCGAAAGCTCTACTGCCCCCGTTCTTCAATGTCATGTCGGTGTGAAAAACGACCCTGGGAGGCAGCGGAGCGCAAACTAAAAGTAATAAAAGAAAAAAAAATGAAAAGAATAGTCAAATGAAACAAAATTAAGAAACAGAATAAAAAAATAAGAAAAACGCCAAAAAATAAGTGAGAGAGAAACAAAACAGAACAAGAAATACAAACCAAAAATTAAAAATAAATAAAAATAAACTGGTTGCAAATTGGTTCAGCTGCCGCCTTCTCCACGCTAGCGCCAAGTGCACACAACAGCCCAGCGAGCAATGTGGTGACGTCAGGAACATCAGCACCTCGAGATCGTGGAATGGGTTTGCATTTTGGATGCAGCGCCTGGAAGCACTGAGAGGCATGATAGTCGCATCAACCCGATCTCGCGCTCAAGCCGGCTGACACCTGCGGGCACTCAAGGGACGACAGAGAGAGAACCTTAACTGCCACGGGTGTTAGGAGTTAGGACAGGTGGGCCCTGTGTGGCCCCCAGGTGCGGGCGACGTCCTGGGCCCACGAAATGAGTGCAAGTTGAGGGGGTCTTGTCTGGCTGGGTGAGGAGTTGGTTCCGCAGAGGGAGATGGGAGGGAGTTGGGGAGGGGCAGGATAGAGGGGGAGGGCGGTGGGGGAAGGCTATGTTCGCATCCCCAGA